>JBAMIG010000004.1:5883978-5921251 GCA_037177335.1 Kiunga ballochi
CTCTCTCTCTCTCTCTCTCTCTCTCTCTCTCTCTCTCTCTCTCTCTCTCTCTCTCTCTCTCTCTCTCTCTCTCTTCTCATCTTCTCTGTCTCTCTATCCACATTGAGTGCCTGCCAGGCTCAGTTAAGGGGGGAATGGAAGGCAGCGTCCCCCCACTTCAAAGCCATCTCCTCTGGCAGTATTTAGCCACACCATTCATCTACATAGACACTTACACAAACACATGCACACACTCTTGAACACTTGAGGGCAGAAAAGCTAGCCAAAAAAAAGCTTCCTTAGAGGGTTAGATCTGGATAGGGAAGAGACGAAAGGGAGGCACAGATGGATGATGTGATGAGGTGGAATGAAGTGAGTGAATGATGAGATTAGCTGGAGAAGTAAAAGTGGAGACAGGCGATGTATGGGGACGACAGAGGCAGAGAAAGGATGACTCCTATGGCGTGTCAGCAGCAGCATATACACACACCAGCCTAATTGGGTGTAAAAATACACATGGTGGCAAAAAAAGACAAAAATGTGCCCGTCTTTTTCTTAACTGTAATGCAGATTTTATCCCTTAAAGTCAGTTTCATGCTCTAGTTTTTTTTTTATCAGTGAAAATTCAAATACTTAAAATTATGTTTAGAGAAACATAAGAGTGATACAAAGTGATAACATTTAGTGATCTCTCCATCAACTGATTAGATCATTTTGAACATTTTCCCACCAAAAGCAAAACAAAATTGTGAATCCTAAAGTGAAAAACTCTGACATCGTGGCTATGGAGGGAGATTTTGAGCTTAATGCTTTGAATGAACACAGTCCAGCAAAGAGAGTTAATGCATATGGGTTGTAAAGTGAAGCATAGATGGCCTACAGGGCTATAAAATCTATTAAGGAAAACAAAACAAAATGATAAAAATTAAATGATTAAATGAGAGCAGCAATAGCTCCTCTTAGACACGATCAATACAT
This sequence comes from Kiunga ballochi, assembly GCA_037177335.1. NCBI lineage: Eukaryota > Metazoa > Chordata > Actinopteri > Atheriniformes > Pseudomugilidae > Kiunga > Kiunga ballochi. The sequence continues at coordinate 5,884,936 of JBAMIG010000004.1, forward strand.
GTCAGTATCAGTAAAATACAACTAAATTGGAAATGTTATTGATTGGGAAAGATGTTCCAACCACCAGGGCTTTGTGTAGAAGGACTCACACAGAAGGATTTCTGTTTATTTTCCTTTAGGTCATCTTTTCTTTGTATTTGTTTGGATACAATGAACGTTATGTGATGATGTCAGAGTTTATTTCTGCGAGCGTCGTGCTTTTTGTCTCCGTTTATTCCTGCAGTTGTATCTCCACGTCCCTGAAAGAGTGTGATTTGTCTCCTTATTGTGGAGTTGTAATTATATCATCATTGTGGTGTCTGTTTGGACCTGTGCTGTAGGGCCAGTCCTGCCACTTCTCCTGGTGAATTAAAACCTGAAGCACAGCTCTTTTGCTTTTGATTAAAAGGTGGTTTGGACGTCGCGATAGCTGATAAATCACAGAGTAGCCATGCTTTGGTTCTTATTTTTCAACAGCATATGCATGCACAGATGAACTTCTACATAAATCTGTTGCTATTTACTGGGAAATAAGACCAAGCAGTCATTATATTTTTCTGATTGAAGATGCTTTCTAATGCTTTGTTTCTTGTTGTTATAGATACAAGGAATCTTATTGCCATTATGGAGCAGAGTTAATTACTGCACACACTAAGGGCCTCACACCCTACAGTGGTTTAATTGGCAGGGCCTCTTTCTAAATGATCTAAATTTAACTGGCCGTTTACCCCAAGTAATTGGACCATTAAAGAGCTTTTGTGTGCTCCTGGCAACATACACTAACCCTGCTAAAAAGTGAAGGAGAGCGAGCACATATGAGGATATGATGTAAAGGAAAATATGGTAGCATAGGAGGCACAAAGCAGCTGGCGCAGCTCTCTGCATACAGCCGTCTCTGTCATGAACAAAAGAGAGCTGGTATCAACATACCCAATCAAAGCTTCTGTCTGTGTTTGTGGCTTTGTCTGTTTGCCTTTGCGTTAATGCTTTTCCTTGTCTGTGTGCGTTTGTTTTCACAGGACGTCTAACAGCAGCGCAACATTGTCCTCATGCGTGTCGATGGAGCCGTGCGTGTGTCCAGAGGAGAGCATGTTCACCGCTTTGTCCCACGCCGATGCCACCTTCCGCAAAATGGAGGGCTACCTGAGGACCAGGAAGCTGTGTGATGTCATACTGGTGGCAGGAGAAAGACGGATACCTGCACATAGGTGGGGGAACCAGAAGAAGTACAAGAAATGTTTGAAAAATCTAAATATTCTTAGATGTGCATTAACAGCTTCATCATGAAAAGCAAGCACGTGCATGAGTACTTCTTCACACACACAGACTTGGAAAGATTGTTCATTTCCAGCAGAAGTACAGTCATGCTCACAAGCTGTCTGCTTTTATTTGAATAATATATTAGTACTATATGTACCATAGTCCACTAAGTCTCTGAGTCATGCATCACTCACATCACTCACTGCATATTAAGCAACACACATGTGCCTGTTTTCTCTATGGGCATGGGTAGCGGCGGGGTCCATCTGGACACGGGTGAGACTGAAAAGTGGTCCTCCACAGTAGAAAGACACATTTTCTGTCACTGCCTCCCTCCTTTGCCTGTTTTTATTTAGTCCTCCAGGCACAGATTGTGCCAAACAAAGACCCCGCTGTAGAAGGATCCAAATGGTGGATGCAAAAGAGTGTGTTGGTTGCTGAAGTTGTGTTTGTGTGGGAGCAAGGAGGTAGGAGTAAAAGATCTTTGATTCAAAGTGGTTGTTTTGTTTGCAATCGATTTATTATGTTTGATTAAAAAAAGCTTTTCTGGAGAGAAAAGACATCTGTTCTTTCCATCCTACATGTTCTGTAGTAATGTGCACGCTGGGATGGCCACTTTTATTGTGCTTACTTTCTTATTTCTTATAGAGTTGGTTTTTTATGCATTAAAAAATACAGGACACATTTGTACATTTTGTGTCTTTGCCAGCACTTTTATACAAGTGCATCGCCTTGCAAATCTATTTTTGTATTCCCAGCTTGCAACTGGCCTCACTTTTAGTGCCGTTATAAGATGGTTTTCAGTGAGCAAACCTTTACCTCATTTTGCTTTTATTGTATTGCTTTAGAGTTCTTATGCTAGGTTTATTTTTTATAAACCAGTGGAAGCAGTTTTGAGCTGCTCTTTAACAGAGTCCTGAAGTTAAGAAAACATACATCAGCAAAACTGCTTCCACAGGTTTTTCCACCAGGCCGTTTGGGAATATTTTATTAGTGATTTTGTTGAACGGATGCAGCTCAGTGTGTCAAAGAGTATTGGTGTGGTATTTATTTAACTTCCTAACATCCATCTTAACAGTGTCATTAGAGGGTGTAATACTGTAGTTTTATGATTATTTCTAAAATGGTTTATTTAATACCAGTAGTGAGCTTTGGGTTGTTTAAACATTTCAGTCTGGACCAAAATGGCGGCCTCTCCAACAGACAAGGAGGCTTGCATGTTGCAATCTTTTCCTTATGACTTGCAGCTGAACTGCGGTCTCTCCTTAGTACCTTTTAAATTTTAGTGCAAGTGGAGAGAAGTCACAAGATTTTAGTAAGTCCCTCATGACTCGCTTGATGTTTTTCCCCTGTCAGTGTGGGAGGAGGGATGTGCTGCATGCACGGAGAAGCAGAAAAACAGGCAGTGTTGAGTTTCCAGTTTTTGCCCTCTTTTTTCCGAGTTAGAGCTCATCTGTTTCCTGCTCTCCTCTTTCATGCATTTTGTCTGCTCTCTGTCTTCTTTAGCAGCACAACACAGTGCCTGACCCTCCTGTCGCACCGTGCATTTGTAAATAACCCAAAGCTGAGTATAGCTTGTGTCAGAAACCCACATGAAAGATTAACTTGTGTGTGTCAAAGAGAAGGAGAGATAAGAAAAGAGATGCCTGACTGGAATTCTGCAGAACAACTTCCTGCTGATTGTAGTGTATTTTGACAGCTTCAATTGGACCACACACACACAGGTAGACACGCTCTTCTCTGCTTCAGGCTATCTGTCAAGGTCTCAGTGTCACCCTCATTAAGATCTACACACTCAGTGCATGTGCAGGCATGTTCAACACACTATAAGTCTAAAACATACAAGGACATCCAGCTATGAAGACCCAGAAAGCTGTATAAACACGATAACATTTGTCCCATGTGGGTCAGTCTCCAAGTGATGCTTATTTTCATTAAGGTTAATCATGATTCACTGCTGTATTTCAGGACTGTGTCTTAATAGTGTGGTCAGTTGCAAAGTGTACAGTACTATAGAAAGAAAACACCTGAACAAGGTCATATTTAGTACGTTGCTTTCCAGGTTAATCAGTTAATAACATTTGTTTTTGGCAGGTATAAGCTGTACTGTGTTCTCTTTACCTAACATTAAGGTCAAGCGCTTGTCACTGACCTGAAAATCTCATTTAAACACATGGAACTGAATTGGTAAATGTTTTTGTTAGTTAATTTATCAGTCGGTCCATCTTAAACCCTGAGCTCTCTCCAGCCAGTTAACCAGTCTTGCTCTCTTTCTTTTCCTGTTGTCTGCTTACATTTCTGTGTTACATTTAACACAGAAAGAAAGTTGATGTCCAGTTGTTGGGGTGATAAGTTGTGCTTACAGTGAAAGTCAGTAGTAAAGTCTAACAACATTGCATAAAAACGTTTCTTAGCCTTGAGGTTTACTGAAGTTACAGCTCCAGGAGTGTACATTATAAATCAAAACAAGCCTGGATCCCAAAGTTTTAAGGTCAAAAACTTGGGTTGTTCTATTTTACAGCTTTTAAGAGGAATGAATGGACAATGCTGCATATGAAATGGTAATGAAATAAAGTATTTTTGGGTACTTTTTTTTGTGAATGAAACTTCACAAGATATGAGACTGTTGTGTAAGGGAATTAATCATCTGACTTGCAAGTGAGATTTAGATAATGCCTTTCTGTCCTTCATCTCTTTTTCTCACCATTATGCTGCCTAACATCTCTATCAGACCCTCTGGTATTAGGCTTTATATTGACCTTATATGAAGGGCAAGTTATTCTCTCACTCTCTGTCTCTTTTTTAGCCGTTGAACTTGACACATGCAAACTTAAAACGACTCACACTCTTACATATGTTTTTTGTTTTTTTTTACTTGTGCACAGATATATTTTATGACTTATTTGCAAAAATATAACAATTTTCCCCATATGATTCACTTTCACCTCCAGAAATGTGTTTTCTGTTGAAACTACTCACACTCAAGCAATCACTTGTGGAAACATAACACACACACACACTCTCTCACACACACTGAAGGTTAGTTTTTAAGAAGAGAGCATTTTTTAGTAAATTGAGACTGAAATTTATGGAGCAGAGCAGGTAAATGCTAAATAATTATAAATTAGTTCCTGGCTTTGGGAACCTGGTCACACATGGCGTGAGCTGGTCTTTTATAGCCCTGCAAACATTTCACTGCAGTGTATCAGAATGATTGTGGTGGTGGGGGGTGTGAGTGGAGTTTAATGTTCCCTGAGGGTCTCACACGTAGGCAGTTGTTAAAGGTGATGGAAAACAACTGTTTGCCGAAATATGGAAGCTATTAAATCACACGACTTCAAACTGAGAACTGCAACTCCCTTGTTTCCCTCCTCTAAAACCACAGAATCAGATGCCAAGGTTCTTCCCCAATAATGATATATAAGATTACAGCTTAAGACAATTTCATTAACTAAGTAGTCTAGTAAAAGATTTTTAGATGAAATTAAAATTTTTGTTTATTTAAGCTTTTATTTACCTCATTTTTAAACCCAGTTTGGACCTCATCAGTCTGGTATTTTCTAATATTTGAAACTGTTTAAATTTTCTTACAGATAAATAAATGAAAAAAAACTAAACATAAAACAAAGGAGATCTTTTAAAAGAAAGGAAACTCCTAATGATCCTCGTGGTTATACGTGCCTAAAGGGAGAACTGGTGTTAATATGACAGGAAATGCAGAAAAAACCAGTTGAGACTGGAGAAAACTTTGAATGGGATCAGCGTGGTGGGTAATAATTCTTCCAAAGCAGGCATATTGGTGTAACAGCTAGAAACAGTGTGATCCGGTGGGTGTTTGGCTTGTTCTGGTCTCAAAACTGATTCACGAAGAACAAGAAAACACTTAAGAAGACTTTAAAAACTAGACAAAAAGAAAAAATGGGTTGGCCAGTGTTGCCCACTCAGGAAAGGCAATGATGTAGAGACTGCAGTCTGGAGCTTAAGGGATCTGCACCACCTCTCCCAGCAGCAATTCCCACAGCCACACAGGAAGCAATAAGAGATATGAAACACAACAGAGAACAAGATTCCTCACATTAAACATTAGAAGTCAGAGAGACAGAGCTCTGTCTTTCATGTGATTATGCCACTCGGGACATTTGTGCGGTTTCCGTTTCATGTCCAGTCCATAAAAGATACTTTACTTTTCCACTGCTGTTGTTCCTTCCTGGCCTCAAGCCTCGTCTTCTGTCATGGTGCACTGGTGCCTCAGAGACCTACTCCAACAAACATGACCCACATTTTTGTTGCAGATTTTCTTGAGGTGATTGTGCAATGCACCACTTGCAGTTGAACCAGATTTGTAACTAAACTCTAACACCCTTTTAAGGGTTAAGATTTGGAGGGCCTCCGGAGGCAATTTGACAATTCCTTTTCATTGAAAGTTTTCTGCTCTTTATCCCACCACACATGTATGTTTCCTCACCTGCTACCAGCCAGATTTTGTTTTACTTTCTCTGGTCGTTCCATCATGTCCAAGCAGTCTTTCTAACTGCAGCTTTTTCCCTTTAAGGATCATCCAGTCAACACGATCAGAGCAGTCTGCTCCTCGGTTACAGCTGCCCATCCTCCCTGATTGATGCCTGATACTCTATTCTCTCACAGGCTGGTCCTCTCATCTGTGTCGGACTACTTTGCGGCCATGTTTACTAGTGACGTCCGGGAGGCCAAGCAAGACGAGGTGAAGATGGAAGGAGTGGACCCTGATGCATTGTGGATCCTAGTTCAGTATGCATACACAGGTACACATGTTCCTTTTTCAGTAGAGGAACAAGGTTGCAGGTTGTATGCAGGTTGCTGTACCACAAAACAGAGAACTTAGGGATTTGTTGTAATAATGGATAAGTTCAAAATATTTTTTTTTACTAGAAACTGCTAAGAAAAGCTTTCACAGGTGTGATCAACCAATCTTCTTCGCAATTTACCGATCTCTTCCTGTTCAGGTCGTCTTGAATTGAGGGAAGACACCGTTGAGTCTCTGTTGTCAGCCTCCTGCTTGCTGCAGCTGTCTTCTGTGATCCAAGCCTGCTGTTCCTTCCTCATGAAGCAGCTCCACCCCTCGAACTGTCTCGGCATCCGTTCCTATGCCGATGCTCAGGGCTGCTATGACCTGCAGAGAGCTGCTAACGCCTACACAATGGTGGGTACAGAGTCACTTAAAATGGTCCATACACCTCCGCATCTTTTTCAGTCTCATAAGAAATTAATGTATCACCTGCATGGGAAAATATAAAATAACACTCCTGTAGTAGGCAGTAATAACATTGAAATACAAGAACAGGTCCAACCCTGATCTCATCCTTTACAAATTGGCTCCACAGCACTCCACACACCATACCACCACAATAGATGTTTTTCAGCATGGCGTTGCTATGGTGACAGAGAAAAAGCTCCTTCATCATCTTGATTACTCTTTTTCTTTTCTTGTTCCTTTCTGTCTTTACATGGCTCATTTGCTTCGTTTTGTGTCTCTCTGTCAGCAGCAATGTTCTCCTGTAAATCTGTCACTAAGTGGGTTTTTTATGAAGGGTTCATTTCAAATAATTATGTCATAAAAGTGGTTTTAATTTGGGCATTACTGTCTCTACGTGTAAGTCGCTCACACATGCGTTTTATAGACACATGCACAGTTAGCAGAATTATTATAGCCTTTGTGAATCCAGTGACTGAGGTAGAGATTACATATTCCTCCTCTCAGCTGAGGTGGAGGTCTGGGATTGTTGCCTTTCTGTGTGTGTTTAAAAAGGCTTGAGGGATTGGTGAAGGGTGGATTCATTGGATTTTTGGTGCATTTGAGATTCATGCCATTAAGATAAAAGTGCCTTGGTTGCAAGCGCATTCTCTCAGCACTTGCAGTTTCCACTCTTGATGTTGTTTATTTGAAAAGCAGGTCACATTTACATGTTCCTGTTTCTTACTTCCCATGACCCTGTAACAACAAATGGATCATATTTTGCAGAAATGCCTCCACTTGCAGAAATCAAAGCATCTCTTACATTTTTGCCGTCCACAAATGTATATTTACAAATTTATTGGTGTTCAGCCGTTAAAATGTCCTTAAGGAGTGATTTTGAATAAGGATGCTGTCCTTGTTTATGCATATTTTTCTCCAGAAATATATTCTCCTTTTTATATTTCTACTATGCTTTCTTCTTTTCCTCTTTTCTAATAAATTAATTTTCCTATTTAAACATTTCTTTGCCTCTCTTTTAAACATTCCCATCACTTAGTTTGACCCTAACCCTCTATATCCACCAGGAACACTTCCTGGATGTGGTCGGAGGTCAGGAGTTTCTTTTACTTCCAGTGGAGGAGATGGAAAGACTGCTTATATCTGACGACATCAACGTACCAGATGAGGAAACCATAGTTTCATCTTTACTAACCTGGATATCTCACGATGTCTCTGCTCGGCAGCGCCACCTACCTTTGCTGCTCGCTCATATTCGGCTGCCACTGCTTCAACCACAGGTTAGAAGTGCCGACTTCTGCAAACCTCACTGAATTCTCCCCCAGTAATCCACTATTGGCTGATTTGGCCTCAGTGGAAAACACAAAGTGTCTCAAGGGCTTGCTGGTTGTTGGCTGATAATTATAAATACTGATTAAAAATAAAAATGACTAAATAAAACAGCTTAAAGGATGTTGGATAATTTTTATTTTATGTATTACAACTCTTTTTCTCTTCGCTTGATTTGTTTAGCTCATTGTAAAACAGTTAAAGTATAATCAGAAACAAAGGACACGTTTAAATCTGAATTACTCACATTTACAAGGAGTGTTAATAGAAGTGTTTCCTGGACCACATTGAGGAACCACCTACTGCGCTATGTTACTTAGTATAAGTAGAAAAGCTTTTTATGGGATATATCTTTTCCATTTCCATTTCCAGCAAAGATTTTGCACAAAGCCATGTCCAATCTAAAAAGCTCTCATTCACAGAAAAACTCCTGCTTCGCTTTGTTCACTGAAGCACCAGTGAACAAAGCGCCACACATTTTTCTGCTCATGAAAATTGTTTCTTTTATGTAAGCAGGAATTATCAGAGAAATAGTAGAATGTGTAGTTACGCTTTAAAAGGCTTGTACAACCCGCATGCTGTCTGTATCATTTGCCACTTTCCCGCCGCTTCTATAAAAACAGGTTAAATCAGCAGGCTGTTGAAAAGCTATCATTAGTTTCTCTTTGTTTAACAGAGGTGTGCTGACACTGCGCATGGCAACATCACTAATCAGTTACTTCAGGCTCTTTTTGTTTCTCTTCTAATAATTGTGTTACATATCAGAAAAAATATAAAGGTAATAAATCTCAGGTGTGTGCTAACATGCAGCAAACCACCTGAGTGATGACAAAGCCATAGGTCAGAGTGTGTATTTTGCTACACCAGCTGTCTCATAGACACAGACTGTTTGGCTTCTGCAAATGCTTCCACAGATCAACTTCAATACCTGCCCCCCATCAACCCAATCCCCACCTCATCTCTGCATCTATGCATCCGCCAGTGGTGCACAACAAAGCCAAATCACTCCCGGCTCTAAAGCAATGCACGAAAAGGCCTCCTGTAGAAAACAAAGAGGGTTTTCTTTTTTTCTTAAACCAAAATGTTCCTTCTCGCCTGGGGGTTCCTGACACTCATTTGATGGTATTTGTCTTTAGAGATGAAAAAGAAATGAAAGCACAAAACTTTGTGTGAGCCTCAAAAACGAGTTGGCAACCTACCATGAGTGAATGGTGTGGAATACAATAATAAAAAAGGCTGATCACATCAACACACCAAACATTTTAATAGGTGTGTAATCTGATTCAATTACTATGAAATGATCAGATGTATAGCTTCTTTTTGTTTTGTGTTCTGTTAGTTAAATGGATAAAAATGTGCATTTTGAGAAAGAAATGAGCTCAAAAATACTTTGTCTTTTGCTTTATATACAGTACCAGATCCATTACCCCATTTGCTCCTCCTCCTGATGGAGGTTTGATCCCACATTTGCTTTAAACCTCCTCCTCTTTACTTCTTCCATGATATGTGTGTTTTATCTCGATCTTTCTTCTGCCTGTCTTCAGGCTATTAGATGGACCATTATCAATATGTTTACTATAGATCACATCATTACTCCATTAAGAGGGAGAGCTTGTTTAGTACTGAGCATGCATCGCCTTCATTCGCTTCTGATACTGAGATGCTCATATGCCACGCAGAACCTCACTCCCTGCCTAAGGCTTTGCCTTTGCACACATAAGCATTTAAAACATCACTTAAGTCTGATATCTTTCTCAAAAAGTCTCACCATGTTCTTACTGGTTTTCCCCATCATCTCCCTGCTCTTTGCTTTAAGTACGATAAGAAGTATGAACGGCTTGGATGGATGGCTTTGCCCCAGTCAGCTAGAATCACAGGAAGCAGTAACATATAATCATGAGGAAGATGAATGGAAGAGAAGTGAAGCAGCAGACTGGCCCTGAAAGCAGAAGAGGCTGAGAGCTTAGGACCGATTCTATCTAACACTGCATCACTTGTGACAGCCCCTCCCCCACCACCACATCAAATTGACAGAGGGATCAACATTGAGCAACCTCATGAGCTGTGAAATGCCAATGAAGTGACATATAAACCTCACACAGATTACCGATCGATACTCTTAAACCAATTACTCAGCTTTCCATCCATGCTATTGTGCTGTTACTCATCAAAAGGGTACTCATTGACCCGATTAATATCCCTTATTGCCTGCTCCATGTTACAGTAACACAAACAGTCTTCTCTGATGAGCATCTTTTGTCCGATGTGGTCCACTAAAGCATTATTTGACTGTTTTCATGACATCTGAGACCATTAGCCACTCAATATCATATCTGTGACAACAGCGGGATGTGAGCAAAGCCAGACATCACATAGATATGGATAAATATATAGATCACAATGTAAGCATTGTCTCCTGAAGCCATTAATGACCAAAGGTTTGGGGGAAGCATTTCTGGTCATAACCTTAAATAGAGGTGGCTATAATTTATTTTCACTTAAGAGAACTATAGCAACCCTTACCTTTCCTAAACTATTATGACAAAAAGGGGAGAGTTAGAAGGACCTCTTATCTGTCAAACATATCAACTGAAGCATCTCAGCTGCTGAAGTATGTGTCTTTCTCTTGAACTACGCTCGAAGGCTTTGTAAATGACAAAACGTTTATTAAAATGTTCTTTCAGATAATATACTGATGTCAATTATGTACTTAAGTGGATATAAGAGTTGCATAATATCACTGATCAGATGCACTAATGCATGCACAGATGCATTCAATCACCTGAAATGCTAAAAATGCTAATGTAAAATAGCATTTAATAAGCAAAAGTGTTTCAGAGGTTAAAATATCTGACGTTACAGAGTTCTTTGTTTCAGAGACACCATGGGAAAAATGGTGGCAAAGGGTACATGGATTCAGAGCAAGAACAGTATATAGAAATGTTTAACTTTACACAATCATGTTGTTTCAGTAAAGTGGTTATATTAGCTTTCATTTATTACATTTTTCTTTCATTGACATCTGATATTGTTACATGCTGCATCTTTAGTCAACCGATTTGATGCTGGAGTGTCTTGACTCTGTGGGGAGCATGCCTTGCAAGAAAAGAGAAGGGCCTAAAACATAAAAAAAAATGTTCATTGCTTGAATATGTTTATATCTGTGTATCAAGGTGAGGGAGTTTGTCACAAGTGGATAGCACCCATGCTGTCTCTTCTAAGCATGTGCTGCAACAGAGGATAACACAAGTTTCCCTCTGCACACTGTGAGGTAAAGAGAAAACGGGGAGGGGAAGGCGGGACGCCCGCAGCATTCGGTCTTATCTCGTCCTCCACATTCAATCCTTCACAGCACGAAGGGTAAATTACCACAGAGAAGGACAAACATGACATTCTATATCTGTCCTTCACTGCAACCCACTCATGGAAATGAATGCACAAAAAGCATTGACAATAATTTGTCCCTTTGTGATTGTATGCAGAAGTATGATTTGACCCCAGCATGTAAGCTGCTTATCCATTTACCATGCTTGTTTTGGGCTCGCCACGCCTGGCTGTGAAATTTCATTTTGTCGTAAGTGACTGACTCTTTTCCTTTGTGGAGGTGGGCGTTATGGAGGAGAGCATATATAAAAACAAGAGGACAGATGTAGTTGCTCCTCAGTCCTTGTTGTTGTCTTACCTCAACCCTGCACACACAAAACCTGCAATTATTTAGAATTCCCAGAAACCTTTACCACCTATTAGTACACACACACATAAAGAAACACACAATCACACAGCTATTTAAATGTAAATCAAGGGATTCTCCCTTCAGGGAAAACTAACCAAATCCCTGCTTCTCCCAGGCAGCAGCTTCCTCAGGATGTAATTTAAGAAACAGTGTAGTGGATTGAAGGATTCATTCTTTGACCCCTGGCTGCTTGTGTGTGTGTGTGTGTGTGTGTGTGTTTGTGGGACTTTGTATGTGTGTGAGATGAGGTTAGAGGATATTGTCTACAAAGCTGATGAGATGCTGAGGACAGATTAGTGCGCAAGTGTGTCAGATGATCAGTGTGTACGAGTTTGTGTCAGTGCACGTGTGTGTGTGTGTGTGTGTGTGTGAGGAAGAGAGATTGGTAGAATATGATCTAATCTTTTGATCAATGAAAGAGCAGCATCCTCTCGTCTCTCAAACCACCTCAATCAGTAAAAACATGGTAACAGACATGAGCCTACCCTCATCCCTGTCCAGTACAAGCATCTCCTGTCACTTGCCTCACTGTTGTTGTTTTTTTTTTAGTTCTTGGCAGACCTGGAGTCCAACCCTCTTCTTTGTGACAGTGTGGAGTGTCAAAGACTTTTAATGGAAGGGATGAAGTATCATCTATTGCCCCAGCGCCGGCCCCTGCTTCAGAGCCCCCGCACTCGGCCCCGTAAGGCCACTGTAGGGGCCATGTTTGCTGTAGGGGGTATGGATGCCACGAAAGGTAAAACAATCCCTCTCAGGTTTGGTTCAATTAGTTTCTATTCAGTTTTAATATAAATATAAAAGTACAAAAAACTGAGTTTGGTAGCTTTTTAATGATTGATGGATCGATTAATGTTGAATGCGTTCAAATTGTTCTGAACTGAAAATGAAGCTGATGTCAAAAGGAAGAAAGAAAATGTTGCTATAGGCGACCTTGCTTTGGTCTGTGCAGGGCTATAATGAAGGACCACCATGGATCACTGTGTTGGTCCAGTATGACTTTATATAGACACATAATGAAAAACCAGACATTTAACCATCAGTTTAGATGCTGTTCACTCTGGTCTGAAAATACTAGAATAAGCAGTTTTAAATAGTCATTTATCTCCATCTCTTCTTTCAGGCGCTACAAGTATCGAACAGTACTGTCTGCGTCGGGACACGTGGAGGCAGGTCGCCACAATGAGTGGACGGAGACTACAGTTTGGTGTTGCTGTTCTTGATGGCCGCCTCTATGTGGTTGGAGGCAGAGATGGATTAAAGACTCTTAACACTGTGGAGTGTTACAATCCACACAGCAAAACGTGGAGCGTCATGCCGCCTATGTCCACACACCGGCACGGCTTAGGTATACACCTCTTTTCATTTCCCCTCCACATGAACTGATAAGTTTAGATGATAAATATGAATTTTTAAGCATATTTGTGAGCGTGTTGCCATATGTTTCATATTTTTTATTTACTAATTGCTGCAATTCAGTGTTAGGGCACAAGATCATGTAACCATTGTTGGATGAACTCTAGTTTGAGGAATAGTCCTCCCACTCACAGCTCACGCCTGCAGCTACTAACTAGGACAAGGTTTGATAAGGCGGTTTCTCCTATGTTTATAAATGTGTGCATGTGTTTGAAGGAAGCTGAGGATTTAGACACACATCTGGCTGCACAGATGTTCCGGCAGATAAATGCCCTCAGTGTGAAAGTGTCAGCATGCTGCTAACTCCGCACACAGAATGCCCTGCGTATGATCTAAAGGGGTGATCTTTTTAGGAGCTTGTCTAAGGTGGTTGTTTTACAGAGAAGCCATAATTTAATCATAAATATTTGTTTTTATTACAGGTGTGGCTGTCTTAGAGGGGCCCATGTATGCAGTGGGTGGACATGATGGCTGGAGCTACCTCAGTACAGTAGAAAGGTAACAGGATACACAATCTTTAATTGTGCTATTTACTTTATAATTTTATTTTTATTACTTAAGAAGTTGCTTCTAACGCTGTAGATAGTTTTGGTAGAATCAGGCGGATTTAAACGTGTCGTGAAAGTGTCATGATATTTCACAGATGCAGTTTATCTGTTTTAGAGGCGTTCAGATGGTTCGGTTGCTACAAATTTTCTGAGTTATAAAACATAATCGGAGCAGTGCTGCTGCTGAATGATGAAGCGATATGAGGATCCTTTTCATGTTGTCTTTAAGGTGGGACCCACAGGCTCGCCAGTGGAGCTTTGTTGCTAGCATGGCTACACCTAGAAGCACAGTAGGAGTAGCTGTTCTTAATGGCAAGTAAGTAATGTTGCATTTTCGTTTGTTTGCACCTTGATGTAAAAGACACATGAACAAAACGTAAAAAAAAACAACAGAAAAATTCATGGTAAAATTGTTTTAGAAGTTTGAAAATAGGTAGATTAATGATGACATGTAGGGGTGTCAGGATTGGGTATGAAAGAAGCAGAAAGAAGAAGAATTATTTAATAGGAAGATAATTAAATTTTCATTGATTTGTTAAATGTATAATAAAAATATTTCCATTATAAAATTGGAATTTATTTCTGATGGTCGTTTAGTTTCTAATGTTACCTTTAGAGACAAACCAATCATCCTTACAAATAGAAATGTCTGATATTATCTACATATTTATGCTGTCATTAAAATGTGATATCAGATCTATTGCTATCAGTTTTTTATGAAACTTTTAAAGAACATATACATGTTCCATATGAAACTCTACAAGCTGTCTCAACTTAAAAGGACAAAGAATAAACAATTTCATGTATACTTTCTAGTTTGTTTGGCACTACTCGCAATAAATCCCACGGCTGTGACATATTAAACCACATCGTCACCTGCAGCATGAGGAGCTTGGAGGTGGACTTTAAAGTATCTGCAGAGATCAAATTTACTGCAAAGCAGAAGTTTTATTTGTTATTATGTTAGTTATTTTATTTGTATTTATTTGCCAAAGTTGATTTTGTTTAGTTTTTTTCCCTTTTTCTAAATCTGTCAGTATCAATTGATATTTGAATCAGAAATTAAGAGATGGACTTAAACAGTATATTGGGTATTTGTAAAAAAAAAAAAAAAAGCAATAAAAACAAAAAAAAAAAACATCAAATATAGAATATCCTTACGTGCTAGCATCGTACAGACACTGATCCCTCCCAGGATCAGTTGCAGTTTAACGTAGAAAATCACTCCTTCCACTGTGACACACACACACGCATGCAATGCCGGTCTTAATTGCAGGACTTGATCCGTTCAGGGGTTTAGCTCCTCATTAGCGCGAGAAGCCAGTTCACCATTTTGAATCTAATAAGTTGTGTTGGTTTCATTATTCACTACCTCACAGAGACACTGCAGCGAACGGCTCCGCAGATGCTAATTAATACAGAAACTTATTCTGTGCTAACCATGCCCAGCAGTAGTGAGTGTGTGTGTGTGTGTGTGTGTCTGTGTGTGAGTGGGCCATGTATGTGTAGTGTACTCTCTTGGCTCTGGGCCTGATGGAGCTCATTATTTGCCTGACTGGTCCTCTTGCACTTCCTTCTTCAACATTCTAACTTCACAATCATGGATGAGTGCACATACGCCAAAAACATAAACACACAGACACGCTGACTGCTTAGAGCAGGGATGCCCCAAGAGTGTTGCTGAGTGCTTTTGCTCTAATCATTTTCCTCCCAACAACCTGCACAACACACATGCTTCATACTGACCATGTCTTTCTTTTGACACAGTGCATTCCTACCTCTGCCATCACAGCAAAATAGCTCATTCTAACCCTAAACTTACCCATAACAAGCATACATGTGTACACATACATCTTAGTAACATTAACTATCAGTAACACTAAGTTGAAAACTAACATATTTTGTGCGTGCATGTCCAGAGAGCTCAACTCATTGTTTTGTCCGTCTCAGGTTGTATGCAGTTGGAGGTCGCGACGGCTCTTCCTGTCTGCGATCAGTCGAGTGCTTCGACCCCCACACAAACAGGTCAGACAGAAGGCTTCATTTGACAAGAATTAACTGCCTTCTTCTTTGTTGCTGTTCTCTTTCCTTCTAAGGATATTTACATGCACATCAAAAGAGGCCGTCAACCCTCTCAGGACATAATCAAGCATCTTCTGTGTATAAAGTATCGTCATTATTATTTCCTGGAGGAGCTCAAAAGAGCTTCTGGTTCATATGCATGTAGTAAATGTGTGCAATGAACAAGCAGCTGTTTCTGTCTGCTTCTTCCTGATGGTTGTAATCTGTATTTTTAGGTGGAACAGCTGTGCTCCAATGGCAAAAAGACGTGGAGGTGTGGGCGTGGCCACGTGGCACGGCTTCCTGTACGCTATCGGAGGTCACGACGCTCCCGCTTCATCGCTTGCGTCTCGGTTAAGTGACTGTGTGGAAAGGTGAGGTTGCACCTTTTCTGTGTTTGTAAGGTTGATTTTTGTTTTTGCTGCTGTTTGGTTGCAAATATTTAAGAAAAAATGTGAGGAAACATAACATATGGGTTTTCTGAAGCATGCCGGCTGTTTCTGTACATTTTGGTTTGATGGCTACAGAGTTTTTAGGAATACCTGGTAAATTAGTTTGTCCAGCTTGATATTATTCTTTATTTCTTCTGTTACATGTACTTGATTTCAGTATCCAATTAATTTATTTCTCTAGTTGTGTTTTGATTATGCATAACTTGTAATAAAGATGGAAATATGATATAAAAAGTACAAAATACTATAAAGTATGAGAGAAATCATGATTTATATGTCAACAATTGCCAAATCTCTTCTGTGACCACTGTACATGATGTTTCTCTTTTTATTATGCATGAAGCTTTTTATAGAAAAACTTTCCAACATGCTAGTTTTTATATTTTTTATCTCTGACGTTTAGCTAACAATCCATCCAAAATAAGTGTATGGTCCAGAAAACACTTGTGTTCAGCACTTTTTGTATAAACTTTTCATTATCTTTCAGAAAGGAGGAATTTCCATACTGCTGTGTAATATTATATAACAGTAATATAATATTATAACAGTTTCAGGGGTAATGTTGACTCATTTGCATGCTGATTATTTAAATGTAGGGACGATTTTCACATTAAATTTTTTAATCCTTTACTTGATAGTTTTACATTAACATTTTAATTTGTTTTGGGTTTTTTATTTTCCCAAGGGTAGTAGATCTAGGAGAGCTGTGAGATGTTTATGCATGATTTATTAGCTGTAGCAGTAATCTTTAATGCTAATAGTTATCTATGTCTATGAGCTAAGCTAATCGCCCCCTCAGTCAGCTGCACAAATTATATTAATATGATTTTTTTCTTTACTATTTCCTAACAGTAGCATCATCCACATAGTCTGGACAAAACAAAAGGATATATTGTCATATGTACATATTTTTAATCCCTTTTTATTATAGTCATGTGAATGTTGCGTTTGTGTACAGGTACGACCCTCAGACAGATGTGTGGACGGCTGTAGCCCCCATGAGCATCAGCAGAGACGCTGTTGGCGTTTGCCTCCTCGGTGACCGTCTCTATGCTGTGGGCGGGTATGATGGGCAGGTGTATCTCAATACTGTGGAAGCTTACGACCCTCAGACCAATGAGTGGACGCAGGTACAATACAGAAACACTAAACGCATCGAAATATATTCTGTTCTTATATATAGTGGTACACAAAAAGACCGATATGTATGTATGTTGCTTATAACAACACTGGCACAGAGATTAGTTACATCAAAACGGGAGATAAATCCCAAAATATATAAGTGAAGTTGCTGTATACACACACTAGACCTTACTTTAACTCTTCTCAGTTTGTTTGCCTGATTATGTAAATGTAAGTTCCCCCCCCCCAGCAAATGTTGTCCTTGCCACTGCAGCAGTAAAAAGTAGAGGAGACTATTAAACAATGTCATTCAGCAGCTTTCAGCACTTTAAATCACACTTCAGTTTGGATGTCATCCCCTGCAAAGCCTGAGAGGATTTCCAGCCAAAGTTGCTATAAATCTGATGTTTTACAAAGAAACTCCATGCTGAGAACAAGGGTGGTGTAGATTTTTGGTTACAAAATAAAAGAAGCTGTTTATGCCGGCAGATGGGGATGGGTATGAAGTGAGATGTAAAAGAACATGTTCAGGACTTTAAATGTGTCTTGCAGTAACTGAAGCAAGCAGCCCAGTGGGTTTATTGTCTGTCCTGTTCCAGTAGCATCATTTCATCATGGTACCTTATTCATGTTTAATGTCGGGCACACGTGTCTCTGTAGAGGACGTAGCTAAAATGACTAGCACAGCTTCACCTGGATGCCAAGCGATTTCTGCTTCACAGCAGAGAAACCAAAAGTTTGGTTCTCAAGATCTACCATCCTGCAACGTTTACATGCATCCCTTATCCAATGCATTTGCATGATTTTGCAGAATTTCCTCTTCTGCATGTCATCCAGCTCTGCAGAGGTCTGGTAATGAGCCATTCATTGGATTCAGCTGTGTTCATCAGGAGTTGCATCTAGAAATTGCAGGATGGTTGATTTCCATGAGAAAATTGTAATACCTCTGCTTTGCAGGTTCTCAGAACCTCCCGATGTGTCCACTGGGCTAGAAATATAAATAGAAGCACTTAATATATCCTTGTGGTGACCTAATAGCAGTTAACCAAAGTTCACCGTTGTGCAGCCTGCCGCTGCTCTTAATAAACCCCACTCCTCCTAAAAATCCACCTGAGGATCTGTTTTCATCAAGACGTCTGCGGATAAAATCCCTAATCCCTGTTGAGGAGGATGATGATAATTGTTCCCTAGCATCCTCATAAAAGATGGCGTCACAAAGGGCCAGGATGGTCAGTGATGTAAAGAACATCCTTCTCTATATCAGTGATGTCTTTTGTAGGGAGAATATCTCAGACATCCGTTTTATTGAAATTAGTTTTAATTTGGAACCGCTCTTGTTTCTGGTTTGGCTCACTTCCTTCAGATGGGATCTTGTGTTTTTTTTTAGTTTTTCTGTTCTAAAGTTAAGATGAATGACCCTGTGATAGTTTGTGACCTGTGTGGAAATGTGGATACTGCACTGCAACATTGCTCATGCCTTCACATTCATATTTTCCGATTATTTTTCCTCTGTCACTCCTGATATAGCTGGTGATGGTGGCACATGTCACTCTTGATTTGCGTCATCTCATCCCACAGTGCTGCGATGCCACACGGCACAGCTCTGCGGCCTGAATCCCTGTGTTTTGGTCCGGTGTTTGGTCTTCTCTGTTTGGGCTGCTTTTAATGTTTTGTGGCTTTTTGTGGTAAATCCTTCATCCTGACTCACTGTTGTTTATGAGCATGTTTTTTTTCACTATGTGCTTAAAAGCGGTGGTGATGATGATGATGATATATACTAAACTGCCAGTAAATACAATCTGTAAAGCTCAATATTAAGTTAATGCATACGGCAGCATGTCCAAAGTTGGTCAATGAAGTTCTGCACAATGTCTGATCTATCAGTTGTGTTGGAGCAGGGAGACACAGGAAAACCTACATGATTGTGGCATTTGACGTCATCTGAGATGTAACCTTTTTGGGATTACCCTCAGATAAAATCTTCCTACAAATTCTGCCAAAGTTCTGGATTATGTTTAACAAAACAGCCAAGAAATGGAGCAAAATGGGTTGATGCATTTTAGAAAGACACATTTTGAAGAGCTGAGTAATGAATTCTTTTTGTTTTGTTTTGATCTTTATGTAATATTTTAACAAACCAGGATACATGGGCTAATTTCTTATTGTTATTCTTGTTATTGGAACTTTTTTGTGTCGTTGTGTTTCACCTTTTCAACACGTTTGATGCAAAACATGCACAGCTGGTTTAGTTTTCTACAAGTTTCCTTTTATTAACACACATGCCTGTCGAGCCTAAACCCTTTAAATCAACGTAAACACGCAGAGGCACCGCCTCAGATAAGGAGTCTAAAATAAGTTTACATGAATGTATCAGTAGATCTAGACCTTAACAAAACCTAAAAATAATACAAACCGCACTTTGTGGAAAAAACAAATCAGACTCTTGAGTCTATTTCAGGAGAAAAAACCCAGAAACTATTTACCTGTTTATGCTTTTTTCTCCTTTCCGCTTTGTGCTTATTTATGCTATTATTTACCTACTATCTACACAAAACCAACTCGGCTTATTTTGTACATTAAAAATGTCTCCTTTGCTTTATTCCAGTCATTGAGGAGCATTTGTTCTCAAACAGACATTAACTTTCTTGTTTTTCTTTGACAGCTCCAAATTGGACAAACCCATCAATTTAAGCTGATAATGTTTAATATGAAGTGATTTTATCATACTGTATAAGGTCTTTTTTGTTTTAAGCAACATATCAGTGATGTTCTCCTGCTGGAGTGGTGGGGGATCTCGCAGAGCTTTATGGGTAAATAAATACAATGTCTAAGTACAAACCTGTCAGTGCAGAACCAGAACTTCCATGGTGGAAAACCAGATTTCAGGACAGGTGTTTATGTCTACTGATTCTTTAGCAGATTGCAGATTCCACATTCTGTTGCCCATTAAATAAATGTTACAGACCTGAGAGTAAAATCTATAAACTGATAGTAAATGTGTATTTATTACTGTCCAGCTGGGACTGTGTGTCTTAGTGGTTTCTTTATTGTCTTCCAGGTGGCCCCTCTGTGTCTGGGCAGGGCAGGCGCATGCGTGGTGGCCGTCAGACTGTGAAAGGAGAAACACAAAGCCGCGGTAATGCCTGTCCTCGACGTCACCCCTGAAAGTGAAGGAATATCAAGCAAACCCGCTGCCTTTTCTGAGAATAAGAGACTGGTTTCCGAACTATATTCAGGTTTTACTTTCAGATTTTACCCTTCATGCTCACAAATCACTCGGATAAGTTTTTCCACATGGAGGAAGTGCCACTAATACAAATGGTGAAGAAGAATCTGTAGCATCTGTCTAAGTATGACAAAACAGCTGTCTTACAGCTTGTTTTTTCCTTTTCTTTCTCTTGCCTATTATTTTTCCTCTACAAGTCAGGACACACACATGCAGTATAACCCTACACGGCTGCACTCAGCTGCTATTTCTGCTGACAAATAACTGAGACAGAGAGAGATTGTCAAGCCTGCCTCATCATTTTATGCTCTCAGCAACCCTAACTATATCTGATACAGTGTATTGATGTGATTTTAATACATTCCCTTTTATTTTTATGCTGTTGGCAAGTGTATTTCCACTGTGCCTTGCCACTGTTGCCCTCTTCCAGATAAAAAGAGTTTTGACATAATCAGTACAACCTCAAAGACAACTTTACAGTAAGGAACGATGAGGCTTTTCATTATTTTACAGCAAAATCACATGCTTCATCTGTGTGTATGGCTCCGCTGTTGCATCAGCTCCGATCTGAAGCTTCTGCAAACTACTGTGTAGTTTATTGTAGTTTTTTTTATACAAGTGACGTAAAAAATAACCTTTTTTATTCATTCATTTAATCCAGATAAGGTCTATTAGACAGAGTTAATAGCTTTTAAAAGCAGCGTAATAATAATAATAATCATTATAAAGAATAACACTATGAATCTGTGTTAATATCTGCAGAATTTTTTTTTTTTCAATCTCCTCTGGAGCACAAGGTCAGCCATTTACTGGCTCGTTTTTACACTGGTAGTTGAGCTTTTTTTGTCTCCTTCTCTTATGTGTGTTTCATTGTCTGTGTGTGTGTGTGTGTGTGTTTGCCTGCTGGTGTTCAAAGACTGCAAGGAGTGTATTTTTATCTCGAATGAGAATCTTCCCCTTTCCACGTCCTCAATATCCCACTGCTCTCTCTTCATCCACATTTTCCCATTTCATCGCCAGACATGAAAACACATTTTCTCTCTCTCTTTCTCTCTCTCACACACACACACATGCAGCAAGAGGCCTTCACCATTTTGTTTAACAGTAGAATTGAGTACCCCAACAAAAACAAGCAGCAGACCACAAATGTAATAACGTTGGTCCCGACAGTGCCGGCGTTTTGTTTGATGTCATGCTCGTGGCCTTATTAGATTTGAAGCTGCAGATAAAGTATCCGACTTGAGGGGGAACATAAATCAGCCTAACATACTCATGTGTCCAAACTCATGTGCAGTAATGGGAAACCTGAATCTTACAAGCACATACCAAGCGCTTTATGCGTGCATACTTTTTGTTGTTGTTGTTGTTGTTTATGTATATTGTATCTGCGGCGTAATGAGGGAAGATTGGCATTGAGAGTCTTAGCAGGCACCCTGCCGGAGCTGACAGATGTAGGGCTAACGTTGCCCACAGGATGTTCTTTACATCCAAACATGACGGATCTCATGTTTTTGTTTTGTACAGAGATACACAGCTGAAAGCCAAGTGCCCCAGGAGCTAGAGAAGATTGAAAAAAAAAAAACAAACAAATTTGTCAGCGTGACATCTAAAAAGCTGCAACGGGCAGGCTTGTAACTCCCTACAGCTGAGCGGATGTTTATTCAAGCCGAATGCACTGCTGCATTATTTTACATTCCTCCTTTTAAACATGCCTGCTGTTTATTTAGAATAATTCTTTCTAGACCTCGGTAGAAATATGTCGTCTCTGTGTTGCGTAATGTGATTTTAAGCTGAGGCTAACAATAAAAACACATTCCAAATATAGATAGAATTGTATTGTATATTATGTACATAAAATAGATATTTATGTGGTGTTATTGCATTCTGCTGTAAACAATTCCCTCTAAGTAGACCATGTGTAATTGTGTGCTTCTTTTTTCTACCATGAATCCAGGTGATGAAGAGGTGTAATAAAGACAGTTGGTGCCACAGCTGCTCATCTTGTCTTTTCGTAGCGAATGTTACACCTCATCTTTTACTAAATGAAATCTGTATATGCAGAATATGCTGCTGCTCAGCGCTCTTTTATACATTAAAGTCAACATGTGATTTAAAACTTTCTCTGTTTTTCTTAACTGCACCAGCTCCTCACATTTATGGCGCAGATGTTTTTTGCAGGCAGTCTGCATTTGTCACAATCACTATAAATGTCATTACGCTGTAAATTTGTTTGTTTTTATGTGGCTCATCTCTCCGGCGGCACCGCCATCAGATCTGCTCCAGCGATGGCCTTCACACAACAATGTTTTTGACTGCTGAAGTGTGACTCTGCATTCATTCTTCCATACCAAGAAGTTAATATGGAGGCTCATTACTCTGCAGCCAGAGCCAGAGAGGTGGCTGTAGGTTGAAGTGTTTGTTAAGTAAAACAAGTGTGTAAAAGAAGGAAATGCTCACAATTTATAGATACTTTAACCCCAGCACAGCCATCGGTAGCCATCTGAGTGCATGTGTTATTTAATGCAGGGTGAGCTTTAAATCATAAGTGATTCTGACAAATGGCTCCCACTGATGACAAGAAATGATGCCGGTGACCTTGTCTTGTGGCCTCCGCAGCACCTGATTGTATTATGGCTGACAGAAACGAGGGAGACAGAAAGTGCTGGACTGTGACTCTGCATGTTCAACATCCGGATGTGGAAATATGGAGCACACAGTTCAGATATGAAACCGCACATTTTCCAACATACGCTCACCTGGAGTCGGTGTCTACTCACAAAGACTGGAAAGAACCAAAATAACATAACCTGTGTCTTTAGGGAAGGCTGAAAAAATGTGCAAGTAGAGATTTTGAGAAAAAAGGGGGGTGGGGGGACGTTTGGAGTGATTTGAGGGCAGAAAGCTTGTGAAAGCTTCCGAGGGGGTCAGATTCACACATAGACAATAGCTTGACCGTATATCAAATGCTGGAAAACTCGTAAATATGAGTGTGTGAATAAAGAAAGAATAAAGGTCATTTTTAGAGCAAACTTGGCAGATTTTTGGAATTTGAATAGTTGAGAGAGAGCAATACAAGATTTTAGCTTGAATACAACTGTTAACACTCAAATCTACCAAAACTGTGATATATGACAGGATAGTAACAAGATAGTAACCCTATACATAACCGTGATAATTTAAGTTAAAACTCAGTATTTTTTAACCCAAAGCGAGCATAAACAAGCTAAACGGCAAAGGTTGAAGTACTGACCCCTGAGGTGCTCCACAAGTCATGACCACTCGCTTTGATTTACAGCTGCTGATCTTTTCAATATAACTCTGATCTTAATAAGAAAGACCGGAACCAATTAAGGACTCCAGAAAGTCCAGCTAGGAGCTGACCAAAATACATCAGGGACCACTTGACTCAATATGAGCCTATCCGACCCGTTTGGTCATCTGGATCCAGTCTTTCATCAGTTAGAATGTGACTAGGCTCCATATGTCTGTATTAAACTCCCAGAAATCCTCAGCTGAAACATTCAGTTCATGGAAATCCAGGTGAAGACCCTTCTGTTCTCTGCCGCATTTCAGATACTTTTTTTTTTTACATTATTTAACATATTTTCTATTCAACATGGTCATGTTTTACTAGTTTTAATTGAATGTTTTATTCTTTTTCCTTTCTCTCTTGTTTTTTTTCAGAAACTATACTTAATATTTTGTATGATTTATTATCTCTATAAGGCACTTTGAACCGCTCTGTTGTTAAACCGTGCTCTATTAATAAACCTGTTTTCCTTCCTGGCCCTAAAATGATACCAGGAAGCAGATGACTCAATTATAATCATTTTTGACATATCACATTCCAATAAATTGTAAATATCCCCTGAAAATGTTTTTCCTTACATACAAATTAAGTAAATATATATATACTTAATTTGTATGTAAGTAAAAACATATATATATATATGTGTATATATAGTGTATACATTTTTACACTAAGGTATACTTTGTTTTTTATAGTGTATAAATGTCTATACAAATATGTGCCAATGTCTGAAACTGAAGAACCTGCTGATTCACCATTTCCTTGCAAAGAAGACTTTCCACAATGAAATATTCATCCCCAGATTACCGTCCTGCAACATGGCGTACATATCAATGTCTTAAAAGACTGTGGATGTTAAATCTCACCCAGAGCAAAATAATTTAGCAGAGTATGAAGACGCCCTGCACAAACACCTCCTCCACATGAGAGAGCTTCTGTCAGACATCAGGAGAGTTTCTGATGCCTTTACACCACTCATGTAATTTGAGAACAAGTTTTGTGAGTTTTTTTTTGGAGGATTTATTGATTAAGAAGCATATACGCAACTAATTATGACCTCATTTTCTCTGCAGCTGCAGAAACAGGAGGTTTGGCAACCTCAGCACAGTTTAGTGTGACCGATGAATTAATCATGGTTCAGGATTTGTTGGAGGACCGATGAATGAAGATAAAAACATGGACCCAATCTGACTTTTTGTTGTTTAAAACAGAATGCCACAGAATCTGTACTCATTTGGGTTTTATTGTATGACTGGCAAAATCATTTCACGACATTCATATTTCATCACGCGCCCCCCTTCGCTAAACTATTCCTCTGCTCTATTTTTATCATTTTGCTTGAAAATCATTCAGCTGCTCCCTTCTGTGCATCTTAATGAGATCTGAGTCAGCAGGGTGTATCCTGCTTCTGCATGCCGGAGAACACCGAGAAGTATTTGTGTCACACGGTTGGCATTTTATCCCATCTTGCTGGGTGGCACAGCAAAAATAAGATGTCATCCTTTCATCAACCTGAATGTGAGATCTCACACATCATTAAAACCTTTTATCCTGACTTTGGTCTGTAATTGGATTAAATATGAAGAAGCATTGAGGATCTTATTATCTTATCAAATTAACTGAAAGATGTTCAAACCATCTCATTATACACTGAAAAAAAAATTATGATTACTGTCAAACAGCTTTAAACACTAACGCACTGACAGAAATCAATCAAAGGATGCTGAGGTGATGTTATTTAAGCCTTGTGCAGCTGTACATAACTGCCACCTTTTGGATTAGAGATGAAAGTACAGTAAGTACAGTTTCTCTATAAAAAGGATCAACCATAATCACATGTTTACATACACTCTCATATACAGATTTAATGAACCCAATTAAACATATTAATTAAATCTTTGGTTTGTATTTATAATGAGGAAAATGACTAAAATTCTGTAGCAAAATTGGCAAAATATTACACTTATTAACGAGTGAAATAAGTTTATGAGCTGAAGATTTCTATTTTTGGATTGTAAAAGGAAAACACAGATCTTACTGAGTAAAGACTATGAAATATGAAATGAAACATGGAAGAGTAGTAGAGATGTAGGAAGAGTTGAAGGTGATGAAGATGAAGCTGCATCTGATCTCCTGATATTTAACCATCAGCTTCCTCTCTCCTTCTGTTGCTGCCAGACTTTATATATATATATATATATATATAGTAAATATGATGTAAATAAATATTTTCCAAAGTATAAGTGCAGAACAGAAAAAAACAGTTATGGTTTCAATAATCATAATAAAAGATATGTGCTACAATAATATGTAGTCTTTCATTGCATGTTTAAATTATTGAACCTTAAATTGAATGTCATATGTTACTTTTTATCTTCATACAACGTTGCTTTGTGTCCTTTATGATGCTTAAAATCAAAACACTTATATTTCTGACTTTATTATCAGTTTTAAAAAAATTGTAATTTCTTTTTGAGTTAATTGACAACATAACAATTACTATGTTACTATATTACTATTACTACTAAGAACATATTCTGTAATAATATTGATCAACAGTTTTCACGGCATTTCTTTGCAATCTTCGTTATTCTGTTCCTAATATCTACAAACTTTTTCATGAAAAATGAAATGATAAAACACCTGTTGAATTGGTTTTGTATTGGAGACACCTCATTGGTTAATCCCTGTTGCTATGACATCGCCTTTGCTGCAGACGCTTGAGAGCAAAGCATCATGGGAAATCCACCAAACATTTTCTACGAAGATGTTTTGAGATGAAGTACTCTTTTCACGTTTTAAGGGACAAAACGCTGTCAGTATGAAGGTTTGTACCAATAAAAGAAGTGAAAGCTAATATAATATAGGTTTATTAATCGCATTTTGAGGTTTATCATGTGTACGGGCTTCAGCGAGCGAGCTACATGTTGGCTAACTGTATGCAGCTCCAAGCTATCATGTTAGCTAAAGTAACATGACTTTCCACAAAACTGTTGATTTACCAAACTCAACATACGAGCTGCTTTTAGAGGCGTTCTTTGGTAAATTAACCTTATTTCTCAAATAACATTTTTTTTTTTATTGAGGTGTTGTCTATGTCATTAAGTTGTTGACAAGTTTTAGGTAGAGTTGCTCGTTTTAACAGATATTTAGTACTATTATTTTTTGGAAATTCAGATAACTATATCGGGCTCACATGAACGTAACCATTATAATATAATGTAAAAGTTTAAGATAAGATTGTTCTGTTTTCATTTTGGTTGTTTTGGGAACAATAAAAACTAGTTTAGAAATTCCAATATGAAGTGCAAACTCAATTTTACAGGATTTATGCTAAATATGATGATATCGGTCTTTACACAGATATATACAATATGCAATTCAAGAACTGCAAATAAGTAACTAATAAATATGACTAAATATTACCCTGTTTTGGTGTTAACAGTTATTCAGTCATGTGTGGTAGGAGAGCAAGTATATATGGGTTGTGTGTTATACATTATCAATACTGGGACAGACAAGTGCAGCAGGCCAGTTTAGAAAACACACATTGTCTCTGTGAATTTAATCACACAGAATAAGGTAATATTTCAGCACTGATACATTGACGTGTAAGATAATCACTTTTGGCTGAGACACATCAATGTTTGCTTCTCTAAATAGCTGTGTAGCGTAAAAAAAAGAAAGAAACAGAACCAGAGATGATCATTAACACTCACCGTCATTTGGTGAGAAGTACCTTTCATAATTAGGAAATTAATTTTATATTCATAGTTTGTGATCCTCAACTAATCAAAACAAAAGATACCCTTAAAGAGCAGTCCTTCTCTCCACAGAGTGTTTTTGTCCTTGCTGAGAAAGCCTGGGCAGGTTCTTCCCTGCTGTATAAGTGGCAGAAAAGTCTTGGTAATTACATCGCAGTTGCTGGGTGAGTATCCTGACGGGATGAAGAAAATAGCCCTTAAAACCACACGATAATCTACTGCTCTTATTACAAGATGGAAACTAGTAAAGAATAATACTTTTTACAGACAGGACAACACAGTGAAAATATTTGATCGGCATGGGCACAAGTGGACCGAATTCATCCTTCCAGGGTAAGAAAGAGACTTTATAGCTTTAGGTTTCCTCACTGACCCCATCAGGGTCTCGTGTTTACCACTCATTGGTTCCAAGTTTTTTCCTACTCCCATTAGGCGCTGCGTTGGAATGGACTGGGATAAGGATGGCGATATTTTGGCGGTAATAGCAGCAAAATCCAGCTCCATCTACCTATGGGATGCCAGTGTAAATAAAACGTCACAGATAGACAGCGGCATGAGGTATTATAAATAGTTATTTATATTACTTTTGAATGAAAGAGTACTTATTAGTTCTCATACTCTGGATTTATTTCCTTACCCCGGGCAATCTCAGCAAAGATCAGATGTCCTTCATCTTATGGGCAAAGTCTGGCCCGCTGTTGGCTGTCGGGACAGCTAAAGGAAACCTGATAATCTACAATCAGCAGACTTCTCGCAAGGTCCCCATACTGGGTAATGCATGCATAACACCAATGCTTTTGGACTGTTTGTTATTATTTGGACAGTATTGTCATTATGGTTACATGTAAATCTCTCCGCATGCTAGGTAAGCACACCAAGAAAATCACCTGTGGATGCTGGAGCTCTCAGAACCTTTTAGCTCTGGGAAGTGATGACAACACTTTGAGCATCAGTAATCATGAAGGGGACACCATTAGACAGGTAGCAAGACTAAGTATATGTTTATGGCAACACAGCTGGTAGCGTAATCCAGTTGCAATGTCAAAATGGAGAAAAACAGAAATATGTGGGGAAAAAATAACCCAGTTATTCTTTCTACTCTTTCAGACGTCACTTAGGGGAGAACCAGCCAAAATTTACTTCTCAATGATGAAGACAGACGAAAGGTCTTCACAAGGAGAAAACACTGTGAGCTTTTTCTAGCTTATATTAATTTTTTTTAACAATATGTGAATGCACATTCAATATGCACTGTCAAACTTAGATTTTTACTTGATAAAAAAACCCCTCAAATTTATAAACAAATAATTGAATATATGGTGTAAATCTCAGGCGCATGAATTCTCAGATCAAAGATGTCACGGCAAATGTTGACCTTGCAATGACTGACTCTTCAGGTGAGCATGACTGTGGAAAAGAAGATGCTAACACTTTTCAACGTCAACGACCCTCAAAACCCAATAGAGCTGACATTTCAGCCACGCTATGGACATATTGTGTCCTACCACTGGTACTGTGCACGCTCACACACGGTCACGCTGGTGCTGAATCAATGCTGCGATCTGTACTGAATCATGCTCCTTGTGCTCCGTGACTGTCCAGGTACGGTGATGGGTATATTCTCATTGGCTTCTCGCATGGGTATTTTGTGGGTATTTCCACACACATCAGGGAGATCGGAGGAGAGCTCTATCAGGCTCACAACCATAAAGATAGTCTGAACAGTGTGGCTATCTCACCTGGATTGAACAAAGCTGCTACTTGTGGGGATAACAGGTACACTGGCTATCAAACAAAAAACCTTCTTGTTATGAGTCAAAATAATGAAAGTCTTGTCTTTTTTGTTGCAGCATAAAGATTTATGAGCTGTCTGATCTCAAAGAGATCAGCAGTATAGTTCAACTGGATGATGAGACCAAAGGTGACTTTTTTTATCCTGAGTAGTTTTGATGGACTCCCTTTTTCCTTTGTCTCTAATACAACATGCACTTCTCATCACACCCCATAGGTCTGGATCAGTTGAGCTGGACAGATGATGGACAACTCTTAGCAGTTTCCACACAAAAAGGGACACTGCATGTCTTCCTGACAAAGCTACCCATCCTCGGGGACAGCTTCGGGACCCGGCTGGCCTACCTCACCTCACTGCTGGAGGTCACTGTTTCCAACCAGGTGGAAGGGGTGAGAACACAGTCATGCTAATCTACACTATGTAACATTAAACAGTTAAATGTGAGACATTTGTTTGAAACATTACTGAAAGAAAACAGCAAACCTAAGAAAAAGTTTAGAGTTTTCTGCAGCGACTGATGCACAAATACATCACGTCTTTTTTCTCCACATAATTTTCCACCCATTTTTAAAGCAGTCAGTTTTACTGCAGGGCAAAATTTAACTGAAATTTCTGCCATTTTACTGTTTCTTGTGATCATTATTACCAAGCAGCTTTTGGGTACAAGACAATACGTACTGTAAATAGTATGAGAGCTAAAACAAACATCTAAGAGCTTGAATTAAACGCAGCTGGACTTTTTTTTTCAAAGGTTTCTTTAATTTTAGACCGACTGGAAGCTCCAGGCTTCTTTGTGAAGAGACTAAAAGATCTGGACTAAAGTGACCTGAGATGCACGTATGCAAATCAGTTCTGTGAAATATCTGCTTTCCTGTGACTTTGGGATTTTTTTTAATGCAATACATTTATTTTGGTAAAGGCAGAACAGTGGACGATGCTTTAAATGCCTGATGTCAAGTTGGAAAGTCCATTTTCTTACACTAAACTCAGCACTGATGGGGTCTTATAAGCTCGTTTAAATAACATATTGTGAACTATTTAACTGATTAGTAAGCAAACACCACAAGCAAAGCAGTTTGGTCTTCCCCTTCCTGGAGCAGTGTGAACGGAGCATGATGTTGAAATTTAGGTTAAAATAATAGAGCAACTCAGCAGCATTTTATGGGGAATACATTTCATATTCAGTCCCTTCCTTTTGTTCTGTGTTACAGGAAAGCCCCGTTGCCATACAGGTGGAGGTTGAGCCCACATTTATCGCAGTGGGACAGTACCATGTTGCTGTTGGAATGAACAACAGAGCCTGGTTTTACGCCCTGATAGATCAAAAACCCGGTGTGTGTGTGTGTGTGTGAAGTGTCTGTACCAATGACATAATATAGTTCTCTGTAAAATTACACGTTTTGCACTTTGACTAAAGGTTATTGTATGTCACTCAGGTTTTAAGAAGCTAAAGGACATTGAGTATTTGGGGACAATAGTCAGGATGTGCCTTAATGCAGACTATGCAGCCGCGCTGTTTGAAGGAAAGGTGCAGCTGCACATGGTGAGCTGCCTACCGTGCACCAATTGCTTTCTGTTCATTACACTGCTGCAGAACAACATACAGCATGAGTAAGAATGAGCTAACTCTGTGTGTGATCGGTTTCAGATCGAAGGTAAAGACCATGATGAGAGGAAGCAGATGAAGCTCTTCCCAGATGATGACAGACAAGGCCGGATCCTTTGCCATGCTCTCACTGCTGACTTCCTCTACTACGGGACTGATGTAAGGCTCAGCAAGTCATGCGGCTCCATAGGGAATGAAAGTCATTCTTTATTCTCTGGTTGGGATTATTTTTAAGCAGAAATATGCACCCAAAAACAGAAGGTTTTGCTTTTATCCTTGTAACTTTCAAGAGGTATCCTTTGAGGTTGACAGGGATCCAATAAAAGTCCAATTTCTTCTTTTGCATTACTTCCTTTTCTCGCCCGTTGGCAGCTGGGATTGGCTCCAGCCGCCCTGCGACCACGGTAGGGACAAAGTGGTAGAAAATGGATGGATGGACATTACTTCCTTTTTCTCCCTACCCTGCCCAACAACATCCTTTCTTATGTTGTGCATGTTGCAGTCTTGGTGTCTATTAATGCAACTTTTCTCTCGTCTCAGTTGGGTAATGTGGTGTGTGTATTGGTGGAGGACTGGGAGACGGTGAGCAGCTACAGCCATGCAGTTGGTGTGAGGAAGGTGTTCCCCGACATTAATGGGACCCGGCTGGTGTTCATAGATGACAAGAATGACGGTTTCCTTTTCTCACCAACAAATGTTAGTAGCCTACATACTACATAACTATACTGATATTATACAAGGAGTTTCCTGGGTTTCTTTTCTTTCCTAATCTTTTCTTCATCTTTGGGTCTAAGGTTATTCTGTATCATTTTAACTTGAATATGGTGCAGGAAATCATAGAAAAATAGGATGCAATTGCAGCTAATTGTGTGTTTTTTGCATGCATGTCTGTATCCAGGCAACAGTCCCCTGCATTGAGCTCCCCAACTTCTCTCCCACCATCACAGGAGTTTTGTGGGACAACTGGCATGCTGAGAGAGGAGTGTTTGTGGCTTATGATGATGACAAAGTTTACACCTACGCCTTGCATAAAACCACCATATATGGTAGGGAGAAGCCATCTTACTCATGATCAGTGCCACATTTACCATCTGTTTTACATTTTTTAAAGCGTAGAGGTCTGTAGTTGCTGTTGTCCTGCGGCAAAAGCGGAGATAAAATAGATGCAGGGGTCACTTACCGTCACTCTG
This sequence comes from Kiunga ballochi, assembly GCA_037177335.1. Taxonomy (NCBI): domain Eukaryota; kingdom Metazoa; phylum Chordata; class Actinopteri; order Atheriniformes; family Pseudomugilidae; genus Kiunga; species Kiunga ballochi. Next base: position 5,916,951 of record JBAMIG010000004.1, read on the forward strand.
CTCAGGCCCCCAGGTGGTGTTGGTGGGGAGCACTGCACTCCTCTTTTCCCAGAGGCCTTTGCTCCTGTACAACGGTGAGCTGACCTGTCAGATGACAAGTGGTAAGACCAGTGAAGTGGCTCTGAGCACCCACTCGTTCATCATGCGCTCAGCTGGCGCGTCGACAGATTCACCGGCAGAGCTCAGCAAGCAGCTCGCTCAGGCTCTCAAGCTTAAAAGGTCAGCCGCGCTCCTCGTTCTCCACAGTCTGCTTGTGGCGGGAAAAACTGTATTAAACATACTTTTCTCTGCTATGTGACAGATATTTGAATCAATCTGGACTTGACACCAAACTCAGTTTGCTGCAGGCTCCTGTGGCTGAAACGATTGCTGAAACAGCAAATGCTTAGTTAAATAATGCATTCCTTGTTTTCCAGGTTCCATGAGGCGTGGAATCTGTGCAAGTCTGCAGGCAGTGACTCAGACTGGGCTGAGTTAGGCAAAGCGTGTCTGGTCCACATGGAAGTGGAGCTGGCCATCCAGGTCTACCGCATGAGTGGGAATGTCGGCATGGTCCTGTCACTGCAGAACATCCAGGTTCACACTATTTATTTATTTAAACAGAGAACTTTCAAGCGTCATTTATAATGCAGCAAAGTGACAGAACAAATTAAAATGAGAATATGGCACACCTCTCCTCTGTTCTCTAATGTATTTGACTCTTTCCAGGGTATAGATGACAAGAATTTACTAGCAGGACATTTGGCCATGTTCCTGGAAGACTACAATGTGGCCCAAGACCTTTATCTGTCCTCACGCAGCCCAGTTACTGCTCTGGAGGTGTGTTTGTGTTTTTATATGGAGGAATCAGCCTCATGAAACCATGCAGAGTTTTAGAGAGAAGGTGCTGGGAGGATCTCAGTGCATCATGGGATGTCCTGCAGCAGTATACATTTATAGCAGCATAACTAAAGAGATGGCTAAGGGTCTGTCAAGCCAGCCCTTACTTTATCAAAAACAAAGGTTGAAGGTTAATAATAAAGGTATGGAGGGTTTCTGCAACCTGAATCCAAACTGGAGGCTGTTTCCATAAATATCAGCTCCGCCTCCTATTACACGTTTAGAAACTACGTATCACCTGCTATCTGAGAGTAAAATACAACCATTAGGATTGAAACATACTGGAGTAAAAAAACATGTGACTTTGATGTGTAAAATGAGCTGTTCCTCTGATGCAGTGTTGCATGTGTGTGTTCATTAGATGAGAAGAGACCTGTTGCACTGGGACAGTGCTCTTATGCTGGCTAAGAAGCTCGCAGAAGATCAGATTCCTTTTATCTCCAAAGAGTATGCAGTTCATCTGGAGTTTATGTAAGTTTAAACACATACCACACACAATGTGTACCACTCACTGGTACTGTTTCTAGACCTCTCTCTCTCTCTCTCTCTCTCTCTCTCTTTGTGTCTGCAGCGGGGATTATGTTAATGCACTGGCACACTATGAAAAAGGCATGACGCATAATAACAAAGTAAGTGCAGTTTTATGTTTCTGTTGTTTCAACTTGACCTTTTTTGCTCTACAATAAGAATTATTTCCTTCCTAAATGATTATATTATTATGACACCTTGTGGATGAAATAGCCACATAGAGCACATCTCCCATGTTTATATTTATCAAAGAGCATTTAAAAGACAGATGGGATGAATTGCTCTGCATCAGCCTTTGGTCCTGTTGTTAAAAATGAGACTTTTCTCAGTTTTGGTCTTATCTTCCTCGCTTTCCTCCCTCTCTGTGCAGTTCCAGGAGCATGATGAGGCATGCCAAGCAGGTGTAGCCAGGATGTCCATCAGGATGGGAGATATTAGAAGAGGAGCCTCTCAGGCTATCCAGCACCCGAGCAGAGCGCTGAAAAAGGAGTGTGGAGCCATCTTGGAGAGCATGAAGGTGGACACATATAACAGATGGAGGTGGAAGGGATTCCTTTTCGTATGGTTTATGCCCTTTTTTGTTCTGTTTTCTCATCATTTCAGCAATTTTCTGAAGCTGCTCAGCTCTACGAAAAAGGCCAATATTATGACAAGGCTGCCTCAGTTTATATTCGCTGCAAGAACTGGTGAGATAAATGTCCGCACAACATTCAGACCTGCAAGTTTCCTCATTCTTCATGTGATTTCACTGTTCTTTACTCGGTTCTCAGGGCAAAGGTGGGAGAGTTGCTTCCAAATGTATCCTCTCCCAAGATTCACCTACAGTATGCAAAGGCTAAGGAGGCAGATGGCAAGTGAGTTCTCAGCCACAGTGTCTCATTTTCCTGCATACAAAGGGATTCTGGTGCTAGAAACACTTTGTCTGCCAGGTACAAAGATGCAGCTCAGGCTTATGAGAGCGCAAAAGACTGGGACAACGTGATCCGCGTGCTGCTGGACCACCTCAACAACCCAGAGGACGCCGTTCGCATCGTCAGGGAGACGCAGAGTATTGACGGAGCAAAGATGGTGGCCAGGTAAGAAAAACATGGCTACAGACAGACTCGACTCCTGTTTCCTAATTCATAATGACTGTCTTTCCTTAAAGCTTTGATGTTTTCAACATGCCCATCTAAGTTGTTTTTTTTTTTTATCTTATGATTTATAAACTATTTAAACTGTTTTTCCATCCCACTGTCACCACATGCAGGCTCAGGATGCGGAAGTAGATCAAAGTTACAGCCACATTATGTTGATATCCTCCCCTTTTTACTTTCTGCCTGTGTTAACCTCAGACCCAACTCCACTCTGGTGATGCTCGGAAGTTAGATGGTTAAAAAAAACAATAATGTTTGATGTCCAAATCCAAATTCTAGATGTTTCAAGAAGAAAAAAAATCAATAAATAAATAATAATAAACCTTGTGTTTTTCCACGCATATTTTTATACATACTCAAGGTTCTTCTTGCGGTTAAATGACTACGGCTCAGCCATCCACTTCCTGGTTCTGTCTCAGTGCAATGATGAAGCCTTCCAGCTGGCCCAGCAGCATGGACAGATGGAGGTCTATGCAGATATTATTGGTCAGTCTTTGTGTGAAAGTTGCACAGATATTTTACAACTTGCAGCTAAATTCCTAGTGACTGTGTGTTTTTGCCAGTAGCTTTATATTATTGTTGTCATTTCATTTTAGTAGGTTTAGTATTCTCTCATGTGTGATTATCAGGCACGGAGGCTACACAGGAGGACTACCAGAGCATCGCTCTCTACTTTGAGGGAGAGAAGAAACACCTTCAAGCTGGCAAGTTCTTTCAGAAGTGTGGGCAGTACAGCAGAGTAAGAGCCACACAATCGTTTATTCATTCAGGATTAATCTTTTATGACATGTTTTTATGACTTTATTTCTTTTTTTTATCCTCCTTTCAGGCCCTGAAGCACTTCCTGAAGTGTCCCAACACGGAAGACAACCTGGCAATTGAAATGGCCATTGAGACGGTGAGAGCTGTGTTCATTTAGCTGTTTGAATTTAAGTGTTCAACATAAACCAGAGTTAGCTTAGTGCAAGTCATTTTGTGATTTCCACCCAGGTGGGCCAGGCCAAGGACATTACTTTGACCAATCAGCTGATAGATTATCTGATGGGAGAAAGTGATGGGATACCCAAGGTAACGTCTGTTAGATTAGAGAAGTTATCATTATATGCATAATTTTTTCATCTGTATTGCATTTGTTTTTGTTCCTCCCTCCCAGGATGCAAAGTACCTCTTCTACCTATACATGGCTCTGCAGCAGTACAGGGATGCTGCTCGCACCGCCATCATCATTGCAAGAGAAGATCAGTGTGCAGGTGCAAACATTCAGACAGCAACCAGTAAAAGAAAAGACATTCATGTTGCATTTTCACTCCTTTGTTTTTTTTAATTGTTTTGCCACAGGGAACTACCGAAATGCCCATGATGTGCTGTTCCGCATGTACACAGAGCTGCAGACTCAGAAGATTAAAATTCCTGCAGAGATGGCCACCAATCTAATGATCCTCCACTCCTACCTGCTGGTTAAGGTCAGTACCCATCAAGCAGCGACCCACATTGAAACAATGTGAACCCTATGTGGAAGTGCCATGAATAGCAGTTCAACCTTCCTCCACTAGGGGCTCCAAAGTACCTGAAATGTAATATTGATACTACTTTATCTGCAGATCAGCTTTGTTTGCAGTATTATAAAAAGAAACATTGTTTGAAAGTCTATCTCGTGGTAGAACTCCATTCTTCTTTAGAGGGGACATTAATTTAAAGCTTGATTAGTGACAAACTTATAATAATCCACCCTGTGGGCATGTTTGGCCTCACACTGGA
>JBAMIG010000004.1:5921351-5933338 GCA_037177335.1 Kiunga ballochi
GGGACATTAATTTAAAGCTTGATTAGTGACAAACTTATAATAATCCACCCTGTGGGCATGTTTGGCCTCACACTGGAACATTTCTGGATCTAGTGGTATGAGCGTGCTTCTCTAAATGCTTCCACATAGATCCATGTGAGGAGAGGAGACCACCTAAAGGGGGCGCGGATGCTCATTCGTGTCAGCAACAACATCAGCAAGTTTCCCGCACGTGAGTCTACAGAAAACTCACACTTATGGCACCCTACTGTTAAACATTTATATATATGAATATGTTTGTGTATAGATGTTGTTCCTATTCTGACATCGGCTGTAATTGAATGCCATCGAGCTGGACTGAAGAACTCGGCCTTTAGCTTTGCTGCCATGTTGATGAGACCTGAGTACAGAAACGAGATTGATGCAAAGTACAGGAAGAAGATTGAAGCCATGGTTCGGTGGGTGATGAGGACCTCCCTCCTGTTTTCTTCTGCTGCTGCTTACCCACACAGATTGCATTCAGATCTGACTCCTCCTTGTTTGACATTGTTGTTGCACCACAGACGTCCAGACACATCAGAGCTCGAGGAAGAAACTACGCCATGTCCTTTCTGTGGCTTCCAGCTGCCACAGAATGAGCTGCTGTGCATCTCCTGCAAGAACAACCTACCTTACTGCATTGCCACGGTAACGGCACACAACTGTTTTCACTTAAAGCAAATAAATGTTCCTGTTTACTTTTTTTTTTTTAATACCAATTTCTTTTAATTCAGGGTCGCCACATGCTAAAAGAAGACTGGTCCGTCTGTCCTCATTGTGAATTTCCTGCTCTTTACTCACAGTTTATTCTGTAAGTACCATTCCTGCATGGACAATATGCATTTATATCTAATAGCCTAACACTTAAACACACAGCAATCTTCAGATGTTGATTAAGAGTCTTTGGCTTTTTGTGCAAATTGCAAACACACAAGTAAGCATGAGAGGTAACTAACATGTTAACCGCCTCAAACTCTACAAAACTACGCTGATCTCACAGAGCTTTCTGCAAGAAACCATGTTCATCGTATTCATGGAAGCACAATGGATTTTGTTGCAGGTTGCTGGAAACAGAGACTGTGTGTCCCATGTGCTCTGGCAGCTTAAGCGCTGCACAGGTGAAGAAGATCTCCGATTGCTCAGAGTACCTGCAGACTAATGATGTGGACCAGTGATGAAGACATAAACCAGGCACCAACCAAACAAATGACGTATGTTTAAATGAGTTCCATGTACAAGTCTAAGTAATGAATCCTGTTTATATATGTTTTAAAGGGTTGCTGGGCTTATTTTGATGACATGACGCCCACCTTTAGAAAAAGTGATTCTTTGTAAGTAAAACATGTGAATTTTTACTAAAACTTTCTAAAGTTACAATTTTGACAGATTGTCCTACATTTGTGGCATTTTTTTTTTTAAAAAGGTGCCTATAAAGGAAACAAAAATAATAATGATCAAAACCAGCTTTGCAAAACATGTTCAGCTTTAACAACTTAAGATTTTATGCTCTTAACATTTAGTTTATAAATTAGATGGTAATTTTTTTTTAAACTGGAACTTCCATTTAATCTTTAACTTTTTTTCCCCCCTTACAGTTTGTTTTGATTATACTTCTCAACTTTATTTGTTGTCACAAAGAAGAAGGCACAGATGACAGAATTAGAGTGAAGCCACAGGAACCATTTACACAGGAAAAGTGTGTAGAAGAATTTATGCTACATAGCAGCCACCATCCATTTGCGTCTATACCCATTGTGGCCACTAGATGTCAGTAAAGGTTACTTTACAGAGCAGAACAGATGGAGAGGTCTGGCATCTTAATGGGTTTGGGATATATTAGTTTGAGCCATCTGAAAGGCAAAGCATGATGCGATCTTCCTATCCCATTTCACATCTTTGAAAAAAAACCTTTTCACTTTTTAGAAATGAAAACACCAACCCAAACTCGTGAGGTACATATTTCTCTTACAAAATAGCAGTTTACATGAAAAGGATCCTCAGCACTGATCATAGAGCAAAAGCAAAGACATTTATGTCTAGTTGTAGTAAAAACCAACAGTCTTCTTCGCCTGGTCACATTATTTACATCCTAAACACCTCGACTGCAAACAAAGGTCTGAAAAATGTGCACAGACATGATAATAGAAGAACAAGCAGACAATGTGCATCACTCCTCCAGTATGGAGACACCGAATGTTGTAAAAGTGTTGATGCAGAGTAATGAAGCACTAAAGGGTTACCTGCTGCATTTAGAACCAGATTTATGGATTAATGCACGTGCAGGGCATCAAGGTTCATTTGCAAGGACAGATCAGAAAGTTCTCCAGGGGTTGATTATTTCTTTGCTTTGCCCTTCCCCTTCCCTTTGCCTTTACCAGTATCCTCCTTCTTCTTCTCCTTATTCGACTCTTTCGTAGTTTTGGTCTTTTTCTGCTGCAGGGACAAACAGGGGACATGTGATCACAAAAAACAGGGTTAAAACAAAGATGTTGCCACATTATTCCCATCCTGATGCACCCACTTTGATCATAGCATCCGTTTTCAGCACGTCTCCTTCATCCTCAGACTCATGACCATCTGGACCAATGTCATCCTCTCCCAGCTCCTGCTCCGCTCCGCCACCGCGGCGGCCTTTCTTCACAACTTGCAGCGAGTATGGCGTCAGATGAACCTCTTTGTTGTATGCACGTGTAAAAGCTGCCTTCACCTAGAAGAAAAGCAGCAGCAAAGGTTTTCTACTGGCCTTAAAAAGGAGGAAACACTTTAAAAACAGACATATTTGCATTTTATTACCTAGACACTGCCTAAATGAAGCCCCACATGAACTGATCAATAACCAGCATTTCACATCTAAATATTCACATTTTCTTTAGGAATTTAATTTAAATAATAAATTATTGCAGAGGTCACACTCAGACAGTTTGTTGCCTTTGCAGCCTATAATGTTCTTAAAAAAGCTCTTAATACAGGGAGCATGAACAGCAGCCTGACCAGACACCGGTGTGGACTTTAAATGTCTTATTTAATCCTCTAATCAATAACCTGCCTTCAGCTTACCTTGGAGTCCAGTTTGGAGTAGGGGTCTGGTTGTCCACCCCAAACACTGATCTCCATGATGCTGTCCACATCCTCCCTGATGAGCTGGTAGTCATCCAGGAGCTGCACGGCTTGGCTGGCGCCCTCCGCTCCGTGCTTCTGAAGGGGTTGTAGAAGTGCTCGCCGTAGGAAGAACAAGTAGTCCAGGTTTATCGCCTGTTTGCTGCTTAATGTCCTGCAAGAGAAAACAGCAACATAAAGTGTGAGTTTAGGTTTTTTTTTTTTTTTTTTATGCGTATAGAATAAAAAATACATTTAAAAAAAAAGCTTACTTTAGACTCATGTGAGAGGCCAGCTCCTGTGTGATCCGGGAATGTTTATTAGCAGAAGAGTTCTTCCCGAGCCAGCTGGGGAACGCTGGGAACTGAGCCATGTAGCCTCTCATGAGCTCGCCCGGCAACACACTGGCATAGATGGCCTATGAACACACAATCACCCGGATTTACCTCATGCTAATCTGCTAGCATGCTGCTTTGATGCTGTACCCTTTTCTGTAGCGATGCCTTTTCCAGCACACTGTTCGCCTAATGGGACGAGGTGAGTGATCCCATTGTGCGTTACCTGAGTGGGAAGCAGTGACCAGTTCTGTCCTGAGCGGATCCGTCTGTCCACCAGATCTCCATCACATATGGAGTCCGCCGTCTTACTGAGCAGCATCAGGTGCGACGTCATATTACCGCTGGGAGAAGAGACCCAGTAAAAGGAGTGTTTAACATCAGTTTATGCTCACCAGCCTGAAGGCGAGCCATCTGCTTTCTCACCGGGCGGCAGCTGGACGAACGTGCAGGTAGTTTTCCTGGATGAACAGCGGCGCCAGAGAGTAGTCGTGGAAGAACAGGTCGGACTTGTCGATGAGACTCATGCGGGCATTTTCTTCTCCTGAGGCGAACACCTTCCTGCAGACGTCAAACGGACCCATCTTCATGTCCTTGCGGGCGCGAGCTGCATCCGACTTGCACTGATCGTACGTCATCACCTTGTCTTTGGCTGACCACATGCTCAGGTTGTGAATCACCTGGAGCAACGACAGCCAGGTGTGAAGGCACAGGAAAACATCTCAAAGTCTAAAATAAAAACCAAGTGACGCTTCGATGTCTTCACCTGTCGGACGTCCTGATTGGAACCCAAGATGATCTCGTTGAGAGCTGGGGGTGGGATCTTGATCCCCTCTTTGTAAGCGATGGACATCATGGCTCCCTAAGATGTGAGCCGTGGTGCGACGAGGGGAAAGAAATTAGAATACGATTATAATAAAGATCTATCTTATCTATAAGACTTAGATCTACGCTGCAGCCGGTAAAGAGCACCTTGATCTGCTCCACTCGAGGTCTTTGAAAGCGCAGATCGAAACAGTAGTTGGCCAACGACCTGATCTTCGGGTGGTTACGATCGTTGCACATGCAGATGATGGGAATCTTTGAATTCTTTATCAGGCCGATCATCTCCTACAGAATGAACCAGAGGAACGGACCAATCACAACCCATCATTCAGCTCTTTTATTCCTACCTAAACAGCCATAATTTTAAGTTAATAAGCGATAATAATAAGTTTTGAGTAATGAGTTTATTAACCTGAATTCCTCCGCGATCCTCGTTACCGGCCATGCCATCAACCTCATCCATGATGAGGACGTGCTTGCTGCTAACAGTCTGAGACGTACCTGCAACAGAGAGGAAGCTGATGGTCCTTCACGTCTGGATGAAGTTTTTTAGACAAATTAGGCAGGAAACGTTTGAGAGGTGGATTTGCTTTTAACATAGATGCTTCATGGTCATTGTGGGAGTACCGTTAGTCTTTTACGCATCTGAAATGTGTCTAAATTATTAGAAAAAAAAAAGATGAATCACCTTTGTAGAAGTTTTCAATACTGGTGTTGTTAAGCGACTCTGAAACCACTTCCTTCAGACTGGTTTTGCTACGAGTGCAGCTGGCGTTCATCTCCACGTAGCTGAAGCCCAGCTCCTGCCAGCGCACACACACACACACAGACATTTGCAAAGTGATGAGTGCTGAACAAATGAAACATAAAACCACAGAAAGGATGTAAAACGATCTTTTCCACACTGACCTCGCAGACTAGAGCTGCTGTGGTCGTCTTCCCCACTCCTGGAGGACCAGACAGCAGTGCAGCTTTGCATCCTGATCCATCATCTTTCCCTCCAAATTTACCAAACTTTGCTGCTGCACAGCAGAAAGAAGCAAAACACTTTCTATCAAGCACAGATTTATTACAAAACTCCAAAATTGAATGAAACAAACGAGCCGCTTTCTGCTACCTGCTGGCTTGCCGGAGTTGCCGCTGTGGTTCTTGTTCCAGTGTTGCAGCCATCGCAGCAGTTTGTTAGCACAGCTCTGGTCCCCCTGCTGGCCGATCACAGCCTTCAGCGAGCGTGGACGGTACTTATCCACCCACAGCAGAGTGGCACCCTCCTCAGACGGCGATGGCTGTGAGGAAGAGGAAGATAGGTCCAGGTCCCTCCGAACCGTGGGACCTGAGCTTCTCCCAGTTGGTGTGCTGCTATTACTGGTCTTGGCGCCGCGGCTTTGCGTCTGCCCAGTCTTTGATGGGCTTGGGGTTTGAGGAGACCTGGAATTACCCTTGGAGGGAGAGATCTTCTGTGCTTTGGGGGTCTTTGACGTCTGGCTGGGGGGAGTCTTTGTTTTTGAAGGTTTGCTCTGATTGATAAAAAGGTAAGAGGAATGATTTTAGACTAAAATCTTTATTTTTTTTTAAAACTTTAAATCTCTACACAAACAAGCAAGACTAAAAAATGGAACTTCTGATATAATATTATAAAACTTTCTTAAGATAAATTATACTATATTAAATAAAACTAAAGTGTTTACATAATAAAGCTCAACTGTTCCTCGGTCCTAATGCCAACAAAACACCCTGTTTTAACCTGTGTTACCGTGACGACCGGTAAAACACATCTAGAGAAAAGCGAGCACTGACCTCCGCCTCTGCAGCGACCTCATATTTGGATTTCTTTCCTGGCTTGGTTCTGATCAGCTCCAACATACCATCTTCATCCAGGATCTTTGTGCCAAAACTCTCCGCCTGAGCAGACAGGAAGGTCAAAACAAACCATTTCAAAACATCGTGTGTGTCGAGGACAAACAAAAGCAGGAAGGCAAAGCTTGAAAAACAATTAGATTTTATCTCTTTATTTAAATGTTGACAGGTCACCTTCTCAAGCTTTGACACGCCACTGTCTCGGCCCTGGACCAGGTAGGTGGTCTTCTTGCTGACGTTACCCGTCACCTTGCCTCCGTAGCGCTCGATAAGAGATTTAGCATCCTCCCTCTCCATGGACTCCAGGACTCCCGTCAGCACAAACACGCACCCCTCCAAACAGTTCTCCTCTCCCTGGAACAAAGCGAAACAGAGAGCAGCTTCAGAACTAATCAAACACGAAGAGGAGGCGTCTTCAGGCTCTTGATGCTGAAGGACGGCGCGGCATACCTTCGGGATTTCCTTGGATCCCAGAGCTCGCGGTCCGTCTCTGTTGAGGAAGTTTCTGAAAGCCGACGCGTTGCCCTTCTTCTTCTCTGCATCATCTGGACTTGTACTTGTGCTCTGGTTGGGGAGCAGAGAAGACGGCGTTTTTAAACACGGTCCTTGCAGGAACACGGTTCGGCATCTGCATGACTCACCTCCGGTTTCTTAGGAGAGGTTTTAAGAGCCGTGGTTCCAATTTTGGGTGTGAACTTCTTCTCTGAGATGGACGAAGCACCGGGCTCCTTTTTAGGGGAGATTTTCATTTTTGTGAGTGAAGAGGGCGTCTTACTCTTCGATTCCTCCTCCTTGATTTCATCTTTTTTCTTCATCATGGCCAGTTTGGAGCTGGTTTTCACTGAAGCAGGACTCTTCTTGGGTGATGGACTAATCACGTCCTCCGGTATGCTGCTGGTCTTGTCGCTAGCGCTGCTCTTTTTGGGAGTCGTGCTGTGGCCTGGTGTTTCCTCAGAGCTTTTACGAGCCTGGGGGAGGACATGTAGAGGATGCTTTCTAAAATGTTTCAATAAAAGCTAAACATCCTCGTGACCGTTACCTTCTTTGACTGTGGCTCTGCATCCAACATGGCTAATGTTTTTGCAAACTCCTCATCCTCATGGACTTGTTTCTCCAGCTGAGTGAAGAGGAAGAAAAGCAGAACTGAGATCATCTTTGCATAACAATAAACTGAAAAAGAGCTTTTTTTTTAAGTTATTTTGCTGCGGCGTCACATTTAAATGCTGAAAATGCATCAAAGTTTTGTTTACAACCAGACCTTGTTTCCTTTTTAGGTAAAAAACAAAGAAAAGGGACGGACTAGTTGGATTAATGTGAATATAATAGTGGAGGCAATCTAATCTAAAGGTTATCAGTTAAAATGTACAGTGAATAAAAGTTGAATAGTCCAACTCTAAATGATAAATTTACAGAAAGGTCTCTAATTCTCACCCAGAAAGTTCTAAAACAAGCTATTTTTTTACTACTTACTCCAGTTTTATCAACTAGGTTTCCACTTTCTGTGTGTGGCTGACACACCAGTAAGATCCCAGTGGTTGATACAGCTCTACTCTGCAGAGCATCTGGTGGTTTTACATGAAACACTAATCCATCAACAACAGCTGTAGAGGAAACTGCAAGCTTGCAAACATGAATAAGCTTTCAAACCCGAAAGATAAAAGTGTCTGTGTGAAGGATGATGAGCGTTTTCCACGTTTGCACCAGGGTGTCTCCATACCTCCATTTCCTCCTCCATCTGCAAATGTCGGGCCAGCTCCTCATCACTTATCAGGTCGTCTGAGTCTTGAGCTGGCTGCAGAACGGAAGAGTTTGTTTTAAATAGGGTTTTCATTTGACAGGGTTGTGAAAGGATCAGCACTCACAGTCTTTCGTTTTGTGCTGGCAACCAGCTTTTTATCCGAGCGATGGATCGTCCCGCTGCCGAAGTAGTCCAGGACGGAGGTGGGAGTTTGTTTGGGCTGAGGAGGCGGTGCTGATTTAGGGGTTGTAGGAACAGGAGGACTCTTCAGCACAGGTTTCCTCTGGACGGAGGAGGGCTTGACAGGAGACTTTGTCCTCTCTTTGTCTCCTGTATGTAAACTCTTTGCATCTGACTTTGAGCTTTTACCAGTGCCGTTCCTTTTGGGTTTGGAGACCTTTTTCAGTGACTGGAAGGTGTCGCTGTCAGAGTCTGCAAGAAAAGAAAAGAAAACCTAAATTACAAAAAGGATTTGATGTGTCAGAGATGTTACGGAGAAAGAAAATGTACTTCACCCGTCTCAGAGACATACTGCACCGGGTTCTTTTTAGGAGGATTTTCCACTTTACTGGTTGCTGCCTTCTCTTTGGTGGATTTCTTTGACTTCATCACTGGTTCCTCCTCCTCCTCAGAGTCTGAACGCAACAAACAGGAATATTCTGAAGAAACTTTTAAACTCCAAGCAGCATCATTTCCCTCAACTATAACTTTCATTAAAACAAATCTGTCAGCACTGCTTGAAAGCATTAAAGTGACTTCTAGCGTCATACAACAGCAAATAATTCAATGTACTGGCTAAAAGCAGAACAGGACACCTACGATTTAATGTTTTTTTAGTTCCCACATAAATAATACTATAATAAAAAAAAACTACTTTGGAGTCCAGCAGTGAAGATGAAAATAACTAAACTGTGCGCTTTGCTGACTTTATCTTATATTTAATTACAGCATCGCTTTTCCCTGTCACACCTCCTAAAACCAGTACAAAACCAGTCTTACCAGATGCAATCAATGCACGCTTCTTCTGTTTTTTCTCACCATCCTTACGCTGCCTTTCTGCCTTGGAGCTTTTCCCCTGAAGAGCATCAGTCAAATTAAACCAGGATGGACAAGCTGAGGAGTGAAATGACTAAATGACAGAAATACCTTGGTGGTCTCTTTCTTTTTCACTTCCTCATCTGAGGACTTTTTCTTCTTCTTCTTCTCCTCCGCTGTGATGCTTCCATTTGGGGCTGGTTTCTGCACCGCCGGCTTCGTTGATGGTGCAAAGAACCGCCTGATGTCCTGCTCACACAAACACACACAAAGTGCATTAATAAGTAGATATGACTGAGATTAACTTGTTCAGCGACTCTCCACAAACAGTATGCAAACAGATGCTTTTGCAGCTCACATATTGCACTATCACCCAAGTCTGAAATTAAATTTAAAATCATTTAGCCGCTCTAATAATAAATAAGACACAAATATTATTAGATATACTGTTAATATAATTTTACAAGTTGAGAATATGATCACTTTAGCTGCAGCTAACGCTTCGTTTCAAGAGCAGCGACCTGCTTTACCATGACAGCACGTTAATCTTTTCTTTAATATCCTGGTTTGTTAAAGCAGTTTCTCACTTTAGCGAGCAGAAAGTTTAAATGTGCAACGTACCATTTCAAACACAGTCTTTTTCGCAGTATTGTTTCTGGTTTGTTGTCACAAAAGTAAGTAAATCTTCGAAGAGCTTGGCGCGAAGCTGATTTCTAAGCAGTCGCTAGGAGATGACGCACCGGCATCTGGTTGGCGTGCGTCACTACGTCGTTCACGTAGCTTGCTGTTTTTAATTGTAAACTCATGACACGACCTTAATAAAACAAACCAAAAAATATATAATAAAAATAAAGGACAGAAATAATAGTCTTTGTATGTGTAAGTGTTCTAATTTATTTGTATAAACAGAATAATGTTGATCATGTGAATGATTTTATATGCACAAAACAGAACACATATTCAATACAAAATGTATAAAAATTAAGAAAAAATTGAATTTATTTTCAAGCCTAATTCTGAGGTTTAACTGATTCAAGCCAAAAATATTTAACCAGATCAGAAAAGTGTTTTTTTTAGGAGTTTCCAAAGTCAAATAGCATCACAATGTGGGATGAAGAGAATATGGCAAAACACGTCCAAAAATGCTTTTCCTTTCTTGTCAGTGTTTATTTATGCAGGATGGTAGCTGGACTGAACTGGCCACCCCAGACTAGCTGCAATGAGGAAAGAGATGGGGAGAATAATGCAGCGCAAACAGATGCTTGAATAAAAATAAAAAAAACAAAATAAAACTCAAGTATCAAATCCTCAAAATAAAGTTATGTATGAGGAAGTGTTATGGGACAGCAAGATTGTGCAGCAATGTATTAAAGTAATCTTTCTGTATTTAGGCATAAATCCTCAAGAATAAACTGCTCTGACTTCAAACAGGAAGAATATATTTTTATGCAGATCTTTAAGAAAGTTTAACAATTTGCCTGCAATTTTAGCATTTCTATATTTCTAGATTGTCGTGGATCTGCAGTTGGAGCCACCGGCTTCCAAACTTATACTCATTCTGCTCGGTTGAGTCGATGACTGCACGCTTACAGTATGCAAAATTAATCTTAGGCGTTAGATTGCAAGTCAAAACAGTGAAATGTGTGTAATTCACACAGCAGCAAAGACTGAAAGACACTACAATCTTAAGTCTGTGTCAAACTTAAAAGCTCCCTCCAAAAAATGTAATTTTGTATGAAATCATTTCACTCATTTTGAACTCTCCTTTTTTCACAGGTTAATAACAAGGTTATTTTTTTTCTACTTTAAATGTTATGGTTGCACCTGCCTTCAGATGACACAGTGGACTGAAATGGTATTAACCAGAACCTCACAGGCTGATAGATCCATCAGATTCAGCTGTCCTAAAACAGGAATACATCCTTGTAGGACCAAATTGAGTAATCCTTTCTAAGGTGTTGAAGGTTTCCTGCTGCAGAACATTAAAATCTGCATGCAAAAAGCTGTGAAGAGAAATTTCATTTAAATCAGGTGTGTTGGAGCTGGAAAGCATCTAAACCTCGCATGATTACAGGAGCTGGACACTCCTGCAATGGAGAAAAAAGCTCAAACAGACAGAAGTGTTGGGGAAACTGTCTTTAGTAACTCTTGAATTCAAAGTATAATTCAACAAACTGATAATAAACTTTGTAAATGTTACATAAATATATGTATATATATCATTTAAAAAAAGACACCTGATAACTTGGAAAAGATTAGTTTTTATTGGTCTTAACAGGGCGTGTGAACACTTAATCAACATCAGTCTCCACCACTGTGGTCTTCTCACTGACGTAGATCCCATCCAGGAACTTCCTGATGTCCTTCTTTCTGACTGTGGTAGCCTGCTGGATCAATGCAGCTACAAAAGAAACAGAAGAGACAACCATGACAATGAAAACTGGATTTCATGCAACATGGTAGCAAAATGTGCTGAACTAGCAGGACCCGATAGCCTGCATGAAAAAAAAAAGCACCAAGGTGATGTAGTTAATTAAAAGAAAAGAGTAAATGTTAGAATGGAAGCTTTGAGTGCATTAAGAGAAAGTAACGGGCAAAAACATGCAGTTATTTGAATAAAACAGTTAAATATCAGATATACATCATATGCAGTCATTTTATGAGGCCAAACTGTTCAATTAAAACTTAGCCAAATGTATTTGGATGCCATTAAACAAAAAAAAAGTATATATACATAAAAAATTCAACACCTCAACTGGGTTTTAAATGTATTAACAATTTATCACCCAATTAAAAATAAAAATAAAACACAGATGTTTGGGACATATAACCCAGCTTCTAGAGCAGGTATAAATACACATTTCAAGGAAATGCAGGCAGTTCCTGACAGAACAGGTTGCTGAATTATATTTATATCTATGTGAACCATGAAATCTTAACAATAACAGCAATAAAAAAATAAAAAAATAAAAATATATATATATATATATATATATATATATATATATATATATATATAAAAATATAAATAAAAAAAAAAGAAGAGGAAAGAACCAAATACAGAAGAGGGAGGAAGATGAGGA
>JBAMIG010000004.1:5941512-5971166 GCA_037177335.1 Kiunga ballochi
AGACCACAATGCATTGCGGGAGGCAGCTTACAATGGCGGATATAACAGGAACATTAAAAAAAGTTAACAAAACACTATAGGTCATACATTTTAGTTTTGTTTTCATTGAGTAGATACATTACAAAAAAAGTATTAAATATAAAGTGAAGAGATAAAATCTTTTCTGATGATTTTGGATTGTATTTGCAACGAGGTCTTTAAGGTTGCCATAGTTACAGCTGGTAATCATGCAATGTCCGACAGCGTGAAAGTAGTGATCTTCGTGTTCGAATCACCAACAGATTGAGGGTAGTGAATGAGGGGTTAGGGCATAGGGTGCACATTCGGACACAGCCTTGGTTATCTTTTATTGTAGTTTATATCAGAAAGGCATTTAGGGAAAAGAGTCAGTTTTCTAGATAAAAATCTTAAAAAAAAAAAAAAGACGGCTTCCTAAAGATTCACAGGTTTATTCCTGCCTGATCCCTTTGATGCTGTTTAGTGCAAACCTGTCCCACTACAGCTGCTTTCACTAATATTCCCAAACAGCGACGTTGTGGTTTTACAGAGCCCGTAGATGTGATGTCCTCTGTTAAATATTCTCAGTCATTTAGGCGTAGAAAACCACAGCAGCTCAGAATACAATAGAAACAGTTTGGACTTCACCTCCACAAAATTCTAAATGACTTTGCTGTTTCTCAACTGATGTTTATCAGAAGATCAAACAGAAACTGGTAGAGCTGTTCCAGCCTCCAAAAAGTTTGTATCACCTCTTCCCATAATGCAATGTAAACACATAAAACTCCTGCAGACTGTGAGTTGTAACAACTTTCTATTAAACTGTGGAATTGCATTGAACGTTTTATATCCATTATAAACCCATCAGTGTTTGACTAACCTCTCATGTCTGAATAGTTTGATTTCTGGAAACCATCAGATTTGAGTATCTTAAATTATATAAGGACAAAAACCAGATGTGACCTTCAAAGTAAAATGAAATACTTAGTTAAATGTGATTGAATAATAATAATTTATTATAAAAATTATAAAACAAAGTTGATAAATGTTCTCTTTTTTTCCTCCCAGTCTACTTTATTGTGGTTTGGTGCTGGAAACCTGCTGAGTCAGAAGTCAGATAAATGAGCAGCACTTCCTGTTCAGCGATGTGTTTCACAATAAGTCGCCACAGTTACTGGTTGGAGCCTGAGACGCTCTGATCCTTTGTCCTAAAACACACAGTTTTCAGGGAAACTGATCCTGTTTATTAAACCTCTGGAAAGCCAAAATCCTCCTGGATTAAGTGGAAAATTTGAGCCTGGATTTGTTATTTCTTTCTTCACAGGAGAGTTCTTCCTGAAGAATCTACTTAAGAAGAGAAAAGCAGAAGCTACAATAGCAGAATAAATAACCTGTAGAAGCTCTGCAGCTCATCTCTGCCTGCTATAATAAAATGAAACAATATGCTTTGTTCACCATCATGGTGATTTTCAGATGTAATGCAGGAAATGGGAAATATTATCGAGTTGTAGGAATTTTTGCAGGATGCAAAGGTGACAAATTAAAGTTTAGGGACCTCTGTGTTCATGTGCAAGACCCCGAGCTGTTCAGGAAGATCAAACGTGGCGTGTAAACTATGTCCTCGTGACCCGGCCGGGACGAAACGACCCAACGTGGGCAGAAGTGTATTTTTCAATCTTTGCTCCTCGGCTCTTGTAAATCCCGTTCAACTCCTCCAGCTGGGCTGAGGTTACGAGCGTCTGACCTGAAACCAGTTCTACTGGACTGCTTTGATGCTTCGCTTGTGATTTAATGAAGCAGAAGTTGTGTTTGAGCAGTCTGTCAGTGATGCGCGCTGTCATTTCAAAAGCTCCGTCTGTTGAACTTCATGCCTGAATAAAGCATATAGTTGTTTAATATAAGATCAGTAAGACAAAAATCTCTAATATATATTTATATTTACAAAATAAAAACCCATCAATCTCTTTGGTTGTTTTATTTTCCATTAGTTTAAATGACCAGCAGCATGAATTAAGGACGCATCACACTTTATTGCATTTGCCCTTCTGGTAAACACGCAGACTGACATACAGTAAGATGATTTATAAAAATATTCCTTAAAAAAAACGTATAAAAATTTGCCATCATTTTATGATTTATATAGTACATGATGTAAGAAAACCTTTTGATAGTGTTCATTAAAATACAGTAGGAATGTTAGCTAAATGTTTTTCTGCATGTATAAAGTAAGGTGTGCATCTGGAATAGTTTAAAGAACTTCACTAAATATTCACATAATACTTGATTAAAGATTTTACCCATTTCTATCTGGCTGCAGTTCAACCCTCCTGATCACAGAGTTTACCAGAGGAGGCAGGAAACCTCCCCCCTGCTGTTGAAATAAAAAGGCTGAGAGAGGAATGTGTTGCACGTCATGTGGGAGAAGCATCAGCTTTAGACCTTTGCCTTCTTGGTGGCAGGTTCACTGGCGGCGATGCGAGGACCAGTGGCTGCCGGGGTGTAGGGGATTCGCGCTGCCGTCACTTTCTTGCCGATGGTCTCAATCTGCAGCCGGAGAGAAGAACGTTAACTCTATATATATATATATATTTGCCCTGCATATAAAGAATTTCTTCCCTGGTATGCTCACATGAAAGCCGATGCACTGGAGCTGATCGTGGAGGTGATCCAGAACTCTGCGACCATCAAATATGAAGGCTGGCTTCAGCATCTTCTTGTAGATCTTCTCATAGTCCAGTTCCTGTGGAAGTATTGTAGAAGTACGGGTGTAAAACGTACGTTTACAGATCGTCTCAAGAGGCAACATCTTATGAGATGGATGATTGTGACCTTAAACATGTCCCACTCTGTGCAGATGACCAATGCGTGTGCACTCTGGCAAGCCTCATAGGGGTCAGAGGTCACAGTCACCAGCTCAGACACTAAAATGTAAATAAGTCTGCATTAGGAAGGGAAATTCATCCATAATGGGATCATCACATAAAAACACAACAAACAAGGAAAGTCTCCAATTAAGAAGATCAACCAGTGGTGATGTAACAACCATCATCATCATCTTTAACAGCCAGATCCATAAACAGCTATTAAAACAATCCATTTATCACAGAGTTTTAATTATAAATTCATTCGTCCACAAGTCCATCTATAGTAAACTGGATTTAATGGAAGTTATGTCAGAACCAGGATGGCAGCTTTGTGGCTTTTAAAGTACTGAGCATGATTCTAGGTGATGAAATGAAGAGAGAAAAAAATTATTGACCTAAAATCCTATGAAAATGGTTGATAGGAGATCAATCAGCTTTACAGGATGAGTAGAACCATTGCTGTTTATAGTCCGAGTCATAATTTAACCTGATCTTATCAAATAAACTGGGGGGACATAAATCCAAAATGTCCAACAGTCTCCATACGTTTACAATGATTTCCAAAACTGGACTAATGTCCATGTTCACATTTTATTTCTTTATCTTCATTTTCTTTCACAGCTGATAAAAGAAGCCTCATGCAAGTCAGATTTTCAAAGTTTGAATGGTTTCATTGTGATTTTGCATGAATAGTTGGACTTCTTTTCAGTTCAATGCCACAGCTCTAGTTAAACATCTAAACATGCTTAAAAGTCCACACCTCTTTCCGGGTTGTCCTCTGAAATGCTGGGCTGGGAGAGGTCGTGAATGATTTGCTCTTTTAAAACTTTGGGGTCATAGATGAACAGCTTGGCTCCCTCATCCATCAGGTACTTAGATATGTAAATACTGGATGACTCCCTGAAGTTGCGAAACACACACACACACACACAAAAGCATCAACTCTGTGCAGAGTCACAGTTCACAATGATACATTTTGGCATGAATTCAAGTGGAGTAAAGTAATCAGCAGTGACTCTGCATATTTGGGCAAAGGTTATATCCAGCGGTTTGACACGTCTTTAGCTTGTAAACATTATCCTGCTGGAGTTCAGTTTGACACAACAACAAATAATAAAGCAAGCATGAGCCAAACTGAAAGGACTAACCTTGTGTCTCCCGTGTCTTTTTTAAAGGAGAAGCCCAGTAGAGCAATCTTTTTTCCAGTTACAGTGTTGAAGAGACAGTCGATAATCCTGCAGGCAAAACGGCGTCTTTGATATTCGTTCATGTCAATCACCTGAGGAGAATCAGATGTGGAGAAGAAGGTAAATACATAGAGCTTTGTTATCCAATCAGGTGAAATCTATGCTTTTCTCACCTGCTGCCAGTACGAAGCCACCTCAGGCAGGTTGAGAGCCTCGCACAGATACACCAGGTTAAGTACGTCTTTCTGGAAGCAGCTCCCACCGAAACCTGGTCAGTGAGTCAAAAAGGTTTCTGAGACCAGGTGGGACAAAGTTCATCTCGCTTTAATGTTACAATGTTTTAGCAGAAATAAGATTAAAAACTAAATTGTGAGCCACAAAACTGAACCAAAGTGTTCTTTTACACTCTGATAGCTGCAAACCTGCACTATGCTACCAGATGTCACTAAATTTCACAACCTGGACCTTTAAATGAGGGATGTTTCTTACCAACGCTGGCTTTAAGGAACTTGCTGCCTATTCGCTGATCCATACCAATCGCCTTAGCGACCTCCTCCACGTCAGCTCCTGTGGCCTCGCACAGAGCACTGATGCTGTTAATGCTGCTGATTCGCTGAGCCAGGAAAGCATTGGCTGCCTAATCGAGGCACAAATGTTGTCATCACTTTTCTTTTACTTAAAAAAATATTTTAAAGAAGCTGCTCTCGTTACTGTTTACTAAACAGTAATAAAACGGTCTCTTATTGGTATACATGGGTCAGTAAATTGGTATTATTTTAGGTTTAAGTGTGGATTTGTACTCTGTAGACTCACCAGTTTGGAGAGCTCAGATGACCAAGTGTTGGTGGTGATGATCCGGGTTTTGGGGACCCAGTGTTCGTACACGGCACAGAGAGCTTTGATTGCCTTTTGACCTTCAGCTGTTTCATCTCCACCAATCAGGACGCGGTCTGGCTCCTTGAGATCACGCACTGCTGTTCCCTCCGCGAGGAACTCTGGGTTGGACAGCACCTAGAAACAGAACCAGCTTTTAGAAACAGGAGCAGATATCTGTGAGGGTTTCAATGTAACAACATGCACCTGCAGGTTGAGACTGGGTTTTGTGTTGGCATCAAATATCCGTCTGATACTTTCAGCAGCTCGCACAGGGACCGTGCTCTTCTCCGTGACAATTTTGTAGCCATCCGACACCTCCACAATCCGCCGAGCACACGCCTCGATGAACTTCAGGTCAGCCGCGCGACCTTTCCCCATCCCATAGGTCTTGGTCGGGGTGTTCACCTGTGTCATAAATAGTGGTTAAGGTGATATTTTGCAATGTGAGCAGCAGAAAAATTAAGAGTGCAGCATAAATTGAAGGTACTCACAGAGATGAAAACCAGATCAGCGTCTCTAATGGCCGAGTCTATGTCTGTAGAATAAAATAAGTTTTTCCCTCTGCATGATTCAACCACTTCTTTCAGTCCTGGCTGTAACAAGACAGAGGATGTGTGTCAGAATGACCAGCACTAGTCATGATGATGTCATACATTGTGGTTAAGATTGACGTAGAGAAATTGCAAAACGGTCTGGAACTAATTTATATCTCATAATAGTTGGACTGGTTGCTTAGCAACACATTTTACCTCAGCACAGTGAGTAAGTGTAACACAAGAAACCACTTGGGATGCAAAGAGTGGCTTAAAAAAGTTATTAAGTCAAACCAGCAATAATATCCCAAGCTAATGTGCACATCTTGCAAGTTGAGGTCAAAGGTGAAAGTGCAGAAAAGAAGGCAGAGCATTTATCACGCCTGATAAACAGTGACCTACAGCCTTGAGGCTGTTAAAGCTGTGGCAGAAATCCCATGAACTTAGTGATATATGTTTGTTTTATTAATAATAAGCCAGATAAAGTACCTCATAAATGGGCAATGTGTCTGAGTTCCAGGCTTTGATGCGGGACTCATTAACATCCACAACAGTCACCGTGATCTCTGGACACATCTGGGCGATGACACTGCATGTTGGGCCTCCTACATATCCAGCTCCAATGCAGCAGATCCGTTTTATTTGAAACATCTGTTAAAACAAACAACACAGAAAAATGTACATAGCCCTAGATTATAGTCTGTGTGTTATCTGACAATAACCAAACAAATAAAAAAGTCCTTGTTGTGTGGTTTACTGTTAGTGTCTCATAATGGTGAAAAAAACCACTATTCTCAGCCTCTTAATTGCAGGAGATATTTTAAGTTCTCTTAATGATTAGTTAAGAGTCTATTCTTTCACGAGGACGTTTATTTCTAACCATCACTGGATATAATAAATGGTATAACCTCCATAAACAGATTCACCTCCAAGTATCTAGTTTTTTCTGTTTTATCAGCAAAAAAAAAACCTTTGCCTAAATTTATACATGTACTAACCAGTCTGCCAGCACCACAGTGATGCTTACCAGTCGTACCGTTACAGCCTAGTTGAAAATAAAGAGTCTTTTATTATTTCGGCTCAGGAGTTTCTGGTAGAGAAGAAAAATGAGTCCTTTATCCCCAAAACCTTCCTCACAGAATCAGCGTTTAAAGCTACCACGTACACAAAACAGTCAACAGATTAACTCATTTACCTCCTCTTTCTAAACACCGACAGTTAAATTAAATAAAATAAGAAAGCTGTAAATGAATGAACTCTTGTTGCTAGCTAGCAAATATAAGCTAACGTTACGTTACCTTTTCCATCTTAACAGTCTACAAACTTCAGGAATGCGTAGATAAGGTTGATTTCTCCGTTAAATGGATTCTTACGGTTTAAAAAGGTGATAACTTAAGAGCCACGGCGGTGTTAGAGAATAAAAAGCTGGTGAAAACCAGTGATGGACGGATAAATTCACAACGTAAGAGTTCCTCTGGTAACTTTTCGTGGACAATCTTTAATTTAACGGAGCTACTTCTGTCCACCCACCAGGCTTTACGACGTAAAGCTTACGTACATGTACTTCCGGTGCTGATACTTCAAAATAAATGTGCACAAATAATTAATCTGGCGGAGAACCAGACAAGGATTTTGTTTTGGTGTGCAGATGCTAAAATAGGGGTGTCCAGCTTTTTTATTTTTTTATTTTTTTTTATTTTAAATCCTATTTAGGGTTGCGGGAGAGGTCGGATCATAGACTGTATAAAAAGGGTAGGATACACCCTGGACAGGTCATCAGTCCATCACAGGGTCAATATTGTCCCTGCTCCAACACTCAAATTAGTTTTTGTGCAGAGCCTGATAGGCTATAAGAGCCATTTCATTTCCGTCTGGTTAGGTTTATGGAGCAGGGATGCATGGAAAATTTGCAAAACAGCAGCCCTCGAGGACTGAATTCCCCTGCAATAAAACAAAGACAACACAAAAACACACAAAAGTAGCATGTACATAAGCTTACATGCAGAAAAAAAAACAAAAAAAAAACAAACAAGTTACACATAAAAAATCTTTACACAAAACAAATGCAAAGTAGTGTCGTGTTAAATAAAGTAATGGAGCAAAGAGAGTAAATGAATAGATAACATATTACACAAATAAACACAAATTCATGATTTATCACTATTGCTTATATGGTGAAAATATCATAATAAATAGACATTTTCACAAGATTTTATTGGCAAATACGATACCCTAAAAAAAAGATAGAAATATTTTGTCTTTGTATGATGTCAACATAACCCAATATGCACTGTAACTTTTCCAGGTTAATTTTTGGATGTATAGATACTATTTTTAAATCTTTAAGTATGTATTACACATGTTGACTTTCATGTGAGAAAGGGAATCATTATTATTATTATAGGAATCTATCCGGACTCAGTTGTTCATCAATTTATGTGCAGTGTCACAATCTTAAGGTTTCCATTAGTGCCAAAAAACAAACAAAAAAAAACAAAAAACAGCACGATTGTTATGAAGGTGTTGATATTGTTGCCAGGTGGATCACACTGGAAAAGCAGTTTCGTAAAGAGTTTAGTCATGAATGTTTATGAGAAAGGTGTAACCACTGTCCTAAAATGATTAGCATTCAGCTGTCTGGTTAAGAAGAACCTACAGCAATATGAGTCGGACTGCTTTTTATTTATAATTGCCTTGGTTATCAATGTTTTTGATTGTTTTTGTTAAACTCAAGAAGAGCCTCAGATTTTACGGTTAAAAACCGATCACATGATGGATTTGTTTGTGTTTCATCAGCCCAACTTAATCTGAAACCCCTGAAATACATCTTTTCAGCCTTTTCATAAAACAGATTTTAAGTATGAACAAAACAATAACACACCAAAAACAACAACAAAAACAACCAAAACAATCTTGGTGGTATATCCCTCATGCTTATCTGTGCTGATCCTGGTCATTAGGGATAGACTGGCCACACAAAAACCCAGTAATAACATTTATTTTTAAAAAAGACAGTTTACTTAAACAGATATGAAACGTGTAAAAACAAATGTCAAAACTTTCCTGTCAAACATACAAAAAAAATGCTGGTTGCTATAGAAGTGATGCTTCTGATATCATTTTCTGAATGGTACGGTTTTATTTGGAGGACTCCACGGTGGAGGCGGACTGTCCCGAATTATTGCTTTAATACGTCGTTCCTCTTTTTGTCTCTTCTGTTCCAGATCTTTTCTTGTCTGTTGGAAAAAAAATATTATTAATAATAGTAAAAGTTTGATTAGCAGATATGTTATCTCAGCCAAACATATTTATATTTAACATTTACCATATATTTGCAATTTACCATTATATAAAAGCTCACACATTACATTAAGTTTGTTTTAGCAAGTTTACAGTCATCACACAATATGCCACAAGCATGGAGGGCCGACATAACAGAGATAGAAGGATCCAAAGCACAAGGTGAAAACCACAAACTGGAAATTATTATAACTGAGTAGACTATTTATTCTGGTATTAACAATATTCTCAATACCAGCTTTAAATGTAAACTTCAGAGGCTTTTTTACTCCATTGCATGTAGAAATGTTCTAAAATTCTGGTATTTAAGAAGTAAGTGTGTGATATAATCAGCCAAATCATTGATGATAAGGTGCCCTTTGGCCCAAAACACAACTTACTTTTATCCATTAACATGAGCTGTATCCAAAAACTGTGATTGTTACATAACATTAGAAATGTCCGATATGTCGACATTAAGACGAGATGTCGTTAAATATCAGTATTTTATAACAACCTTTAAACATCAAACTATTCAGCTACAATGTTGTGTATATGTGTGTATATATATATACATACACATATACACAAGACAGACAGACAGACAGACAGATTTACTGCTTCGCTACATGATCAAAACCAAACCCTGCTCTTATGATTGTAGGGATATGATCCAGCCTCCCTGCATCTCTGCGTTGGAATAAGAGCTTTAAAAATAACAAATGATCAATAACAAACTTGACAGGTTAATGTGTTTGGAGATGGTGTTTGTTTGTGCAAATGTATGCTAAATAAATTCAAACCGGATTATTTGAGCTGATTTTTTTGTTGCTACTCTACAGTCATTTAGCAGACGCTTTTCTCCAAAGCAAATGGGACGTGGAGTTCAGTGTCTTGCTGAGGACACGTCAGCATGAGCTCAGAGGGAAGCCTGGAGCTACAGCCTCCCTCGCTGACATCGATGTTTATAATGAATGGATGTGAAGATGGATGGATCTGAATGTGGGTTAAATAAACTCCTCGTGTCCACTGATTCACACTGCAAAGTCTCATGCTTTTTGGACTTCCTGAACAAAATAAAGTCTGTAAAGAGCCCGCACCAATGATTTTCCACTGAGGATCCTAAAACTATCATTATTTTCTACGGTGGTGATTTTCAGGTCTCAGAGCAGATGTTTCAGAAACAAACCGCCAGCACATCTGCTTCAGCTAAAGCCAGCTGTCTGTGATGGTTTACTTACCAGCCAGTGTTCATACATGTCTAAAGACATTTTATCTCTCTCTTCTTGCATGTATTGCTCCTCCTCCACTTTAGTTCGGATGTTTTTGCGTTCCTCTGCAAGCTTTTTGTGTAGACCGTGCTTCTTCTTCTCACACCTTAATCACGTTCAATAAGACGGAAAAAAACAAGGTTGGCTGTTACTAACACCCACCTACCCACCCCCTTCCCCCCAAATAATGACTTTCATTGTTTATTTATTGTTTTTTAGGGTCATCCATGGGTTCCTGTCACATAAACTTTCTTCTAGTAAGGGAGGAGTTGTGATTATTTTACCTGTACCGGTTCACCTGCTGGGAGTCTGTCCTAGAGGATAGAAATAATTCATAAAAGGCAGAAATGCTGATTTACACTGACCAGTCGGAAAAAGCAGAAGTGCTGTCCCTCTTTCTTTCATCCTCCTTTTCTTGTTTGTGTAGTTTGAGTTTGTTTTCTGCCTCTTTCTGTTTTCTGCATTTCTCTTTCAGCAGATCATCATGCTCACGCTTCCATTTTTCAAACACCTTATGAAAAGAAATACATTTATTTAAAAAGAAACAAAACGATGTGAGCATTTCATATAAAAACCGGGCAGGCTACCTGTTCAGCAGACTGCCTTTTTTCTTGCTTCTCTTCAGTTTCTCTTTGCTCTTTTCTAACCAAATCTTTTTGTTCTTTGGCTTTTTCTTTCAGGCTTTCTGCCTTCTTTTCCTTCCAGGCTTCATACGATGCAACGGCATCTTCCAGTTTAGCCTCTTTTTTCTGTTTGTGGACAAAAAGACGGAAATGAGTATTTATCTGTAAATCATAGTGAACTTACTTCAATCTTTATAGGAAATAAATTGCAAATAACCCTTCTCTCTTCCTCTTTCAGAAGCTCCTCTTTCTTCTTCTGCTGCATCTTCTCTCTTGACTTTTCTTTCTTCTTTCGAAGCCATTCCTGTAATGAAAACCAAACAGGTTTTATTTAACGGAGAACGGATGTGGATCTCTGATGCCTTGTGTTAAAATGTAACACTTCTTCCCCATCTTCTTTATGCTCTGAGTTACACTGAATTATTTGCATTGTGATGTCACAACAAGCACATCCCTAAATGTATAATGTTAGCAGAGCTGTGGGTAACACAGTTACCACTGCCAGATACCCAATAAAATGTTCAGATAGTTTATTAGTCATCTGTTGTTATACTCAGGATTAAACACCTTCTTTCTCTACTATATTTGATTATTTTTAGCAGAACAGAATAAAAAACAAAGGAAATGCTCCTTTCCCAGCATGCAGCATGGTATGACATACCCTCACTTTCCCTGCAGAGCTGGTTTCATTTGTCAAAAAACAAAAAGAGAAATAATTAATGACTAAAATGACCTAATAGGAACATTTATCATCCAGACATTTGCTACGGTTTTGATTTCATAGAACATTTTTTTGAAAAAGGTTACCGACAATTATTTGGAGAGCCGTGCGCTCAGCGGTGCACCAAACCCCAACATACTCTTTATTTCAAAATGCTGATATTGCTGAGGGGTTTCGTCCTTTGTTTAAATAAAATTAAATATACCTGACTCAAATCACTGGATAATTAGCAGACATGTGTCAAGTTTGACTCAAGCTCTGCACAAGTCTGCTGATACAGTCTGATACATGTCAGATCTGTTCCAGCTGGAAAACTCACAACACTTGCAGACACTAGAGCACCGGAGTCGCCTGGTCTAGATGCAATGTGGACACTTGCCAAAAGAGATGAGACACTCACACTGACCTGGTAAACGGCAGCTCTGAGGGAATCTGCCGCAAGTAGTTGAGACTCCTGTAGGGAGACTTTACGGTCCAGAACTTTGAGTGTCCCTAAATACTTTGATTCCACCTTTTTGGAAAAAACATTCTTTTCAGGGGTCTTGGAGCGCGAGCTTGACTTCCTGGTTCCAGTAAAATAATATGATTATTAGTAGGGATACGGCCACAAATTTTATATATATATATATATATATATATATATATCAAAAAGTAATTTTGTTTAAGAAATTTTAAATAATTGACATGAGCAGGATTAAATTAATCATTGGTATTCCTCAGACCAGTCGATGTTCTTCTTGTTTCATACATCCAGCTCAGATAACACAACTTGAACACTGACCTGGTCTCTAACAACTTTTCCGGGGTGCGAGAAAGCTGATTTTCTGTGCATTCCTAAACAAAAAATGAAATTAGATGAAAAGATTGATTGTTTCTACCACAAAACTTAACATTAACCATCTTTTCACATAATGTCCAACATGACTTACATTAAATTCCTCAAACGTTGAAGAGTAGTTCGTCCCTGGTTCTTTGCCATCATCAGATATAAAACCATCTAAAAATCAGAAATCAAATATGACAAGCATTGATGACTGAAAATATGCTGAAAAAAATCTGTTCCTACCTCTGGAACCAGAATCAAGTGTGGACTTTGTGAGGAGAAGTGACTGTTGGCTCTTATTTGAAGAGGATTTGCTGAGGTTATATGAAGCTGGAGCATCTGCATCTGAACACTAACATGACACGACACAAGAAATGTTCACTTTACAGTAGAATACTTAACAATGAGATAAAAATGTTGACTGCAGCTCTTACAGTAATATTACTGGATGTAGCCGTCGAAAGGGGGATTGATGTGGATGATGTCTGGGGCCTGCTCAAATCCTGAGATTCTTTGTCCTCTAATGGCTTCTCTGTAGCTTGAAACTTCAATCCAAAGGTTCGCTGTCGAGGCTTGGGTCTAGGTGGCTCCCTCTCTGTAATGCTATCTGAATAACACCACCAAGTAAAAACACACGTTCAAATTAGCACAACTCTGTATAACTGTGAACTAAACTGATACAAACCAGGAGTATTAGTATAGTTGACATGAGGCGGTGACACTTGTGGAGTCTCTAAGCTTTCTCCCATCACATGGTTCTTCTTATTTTCCTGAGGACCAGGAGTGTTTACAACACTGCCGTCCGATGGTAAGGGCAACGATAAAGTATCATCTGATGTTAGATATGATAGACTCGAGTACCCTCTTGTGATCTTGGGATCAGCAGGCTCCAAGCCTCCATTTTCAAACTCACTGTTATCTCCACTGACATGTGTGGGGATCTGTGGGGGAAGAGAGCTGTTATAATTGGCCTGTTCATCAACAGAGGATCCTGCCGGCTCATTTTCTTTTCCCTCTGATGCTGTTGTTTCGACTGGAGAAAAGTTTTTTCTTTGAGTCTTCAGGAAGGAAACTTTCTTTGGCCTACTTTGCTTGTCTTCATCATCTGAAAGATCAAAGCTGATAAGTTTGGCTTTACTCTTCCCAGCCTTGAATGCATCGATCTTCTTTTTTCTTGATTTAAGAAGCTCGTTCAAAAAATCTGAAACACGGGATATAAATGGAAAAAGAAAAGGAAGGAAAGAAAAGTCAAAACATGACAAAGACGCAATTTGAACGTTTTGATACTCTGGCAATTTACCATCTTCTTCATCATCAAAGTCATCAGAGTAAGAGTTTGGCTGTGGTTTTGTTTTACTTGCCCTGGCAGTCACAGCAGCCTGAAGTTCGTCCTGCAACAACATAGTTTCACCATTTTATCAAGCTGTTTGTCATGTATAATCCAATCACAGGAGTTTAAATAAAGCTCGTACCTGAAATGTTGTTCTTTTCGATGTTTTCGGGGTAGTTCTGTACGCCAGTGTTGTGACTTCATTTGTCATAATGAAAACTACAAATCACTTTGGTTGAACGCACAGTAATTAGCCTGCTAGCTTGTGTTTGCTAACGTAACTAGCAGCTAAACTGACAAAGAAATGACTACAACTTCAGCTAATTAACATTGACATTATGCGAACTTTGATTTTGGCTCAACTGTCTCTGGTTTGTTCACTTAGTCATAAAGCTAAATTATATGATGTATACAAAGTGTAAGACATTGATAATGTGGGTTGTTGATTGTAACCCTGGGAGACGGGCAGTCAAGTTCCGGTTAAATACTGCGCATGCTCACAACATGACTAGTGATGTATACGATTTAAAGAAAATGACGTTTAGTTATTAAAATACGTAAAAATGTATCAGTTTTGTCCAAGACTAATTTGGTGAATTACAATATACGACGCATTTATCGAAAAACAACACTTGCTGTTATTGATGAAATTGAATCCTAAATATATTTCAGGCTGCAGGGAAACATTTCTATTATAGATTAATTCTCACTGATTCACTGACTACTTTATAAGATACCTAGATTTGTTTAAATTGGCCCAAAAGCAAAGTCACTCATACTTTTTCACAAATCAACAGCCAGAATACCAAAGTTATCACATTATAACCAATTTCAACAGAAAATAAATAATAATAAAATGTTTTCTTCAAATCACAATAACATTTTGGTCTACGAGGTTATAACTAATGATTAAACTAATTGAAGAAAAGAAAGATTGAAGTGGTAACTGTCCTTTTTAAAGTACTTTTTCATATAACAATTTTGAATTTAAGAGAAAAGAAAAAAAAAGTATTTCTGCAGAGAAAAGCAGAAAGATAAAATAGCAAGCTAGCAACCAAAACACGGCCACACAGAATTTTAAGTCTTTATTTTTGTTGTTGTAGCAAAAGTGCATAGTTTTAGCCCTTTGACCCTTAGAAACAGTGTAATTTGAAGTCTCTAGTGATACCAAATAGTCTACTCATTCTCGGTGATGGATTAACCCATTCATTTAAACACATCCACTTGTGATTGATTTTATATGCTTTGCCTCCCATCCCCAAAACAATAACTTTTCAGTACAAAATGGTATATATGCTGATATAGAAAGTAGTAACATTATTGTTTCATTAATCAAACATGTTACAGCTCAGTACTCTTCAATCCACAACTAATGAATTTTCTGACATCACAAACACCACAAGTATAGTCCTGGTGAACTTTCAACAACAAAGTACAAGACCGATTTTCACAAAAAACAGACCCTGGAAAAGAATTTCCTGGTTGCAAGATGTGCTTTATCGGCTGGTGGCTCAGAGTTGAATGTGTCATTTAAATTGGATAAAGCAGAAGGAAAGTTTTTTGTATTACAAATAAGTTTGCATCACTTAATAAAGACCCACGAAAATACACATGAACAAAGAAATCCTG
Source organism: Kiunga ballochi (assembly GCA_037177335.1). Taxonomy (NCBI): domain Eukaryota; kingdom Metazoa; phylum Chordata; class Actinopteri; order Atheriniformes; family Pseudomugilidae; genus Kiunga; species Kiunga ballochi. Next base: position 5,956,646 of record JBAMIG010000004.1, read on the forward strand.
AAAGGCTACTGCAGGACATAGGTTTAATCTTTTCCTTAACATTATACGCAAAACATCCGTTTGCAAAAGTGCTCTAGATTCAAGAACAAAACTTACATTGGCACCATCTAAACATACATCTGTATAACAGTTTATGATACAGGAGGAGAAACTTTGGATTGCTCACATCATGTACTCAGCTGAATCAGCAGCAGCACAAGCTCATATTAATAAGCTTGTTTTGGTCACAATTAGAGTTAGTTTTGTTTAATGGCAAAACAATTTCAGTACAAACAAAAACAATCAATGTTTAAAAGATTTTGTTTGTATTTAATTTATGGTCCTAAAAATCACACTGAGTAGTTTATGTAGCATTTTAGAGGTTTTACACAGATAAGCTCTGTCACACACACTGATAACGCAGTAACCAAAGGGATATTTATTAATATTTATTAATGGACAGGGATTTAGTGGACCTGATTCTTTACTGGTTTGAGTTAAACACATAATCCAATGCCTGACAGTAAACACAGAAGTCATTTTATATATAAAGAAAAACCTGATTGCTACGGTAAATTAAATCCCAACTCAGAAAGTAATCAAACCTAAGAAATTCTGTCATTCTGCTGGTTTGAAAATGCACCTTTATGACGACATCTTTACTGGCACGGCTAGAAGTTGAAGAGGTTTCTAGAGTTACGGGATCTCGCCACCAATCCCTCAGAAAGCAACAACACCTATACCAGGTTAAACTGTAACCTCAGAGGAAATCAATGTGAACCCCTCACTCCCCGCTTATGCCACACTTTCCTTCATTTTGAGTTCAAGTCAGAGTTTCTGCATATCAGTGAGCCCCAACTCCACACACTGCCCCACCACCTAAATTGTGACATTATGAAGTAGCTAATGGAGCCAAACTAATACATCTTCATCTCAGTTTTAATAAGACAATCCTGGCTTATAAGAAAAATGTTAATATAACCCGAAAAGCAAAGAAAATACTGTAACAAGATTATTAGAGGAAAAAAGAAAGGAGAAAAAAAGGCTGATGGAGGAGATGCTGATGTCCTGGTCAGTAACAGCCATCTGTGCTGGTCCATATCAGAGTGGGTGGATGATTGCTGATGGTCTGGTCTCAATGTTAGTCAACAGGTGGTGCTGGGGGCTCCCTTCGATCACTCTGCAAAAAAAAAAAAAAAAAAAAATGATCAGAAACAACCTGAAGTATAATCAGCCAATAAGAAGTAAACAACTGATGATAGTAGCTGTATTCACCAATTTGGGTAAAAATTAATATGCAAATATGCAGTATGCCAGAAACCTGGATGATGTTGCATTGTTAAAGGGTGGGGAAGCAAGTCCGGTCCTCGATATCTCTATTCTACAACGTTAAGATACATCCCTTCTACAATACACCTGAACCAAACGGCAGAATTCCCCTATGCACACGTCATGCAGCTCTGCAAAGCCCTGGTAACGAGTCAGTCATTGGATTCACGTGTGTTGGAGAAGGGATGCATCTAAAAGTTGTAGGCTTGTAGATCCCAAGCACCAGACTTGGGATCTCTTTAACTAAAAAGGTATAAATATATTAAGTACTTACATTATGGGGGCCAGTTGGTTTGCCTGTAGGACGGGGTCCCCTGAGACTTGATGGTCGTAATAAAAACAGGACTAAAGCCAGCACAACCCACCCCATCAGAACCATGGGGAAGGTCAGGTCCCCACCACCCATTGTCCCACTGGGTCCTGGCACTGTGTAGAAACACACAACTTTCACACATGTATTCTAATATTCCTCATTTGACAAAACGATTGGTGCCATTTCCACTCCGACATGAAAACATCCCAATGTGTCTATGAAAGAGCTGGGTTTACGTACACTCCTGAGGGCACTCTGTGTCTGTGCAGTAGGACTGAGATTGCCTGAGCTGGAGAAAAGATAAGAGAAGGAACAAATGAAAGAATTATTAACTCGTTAGTGACCTCTTCTGGGAGAAGAGAAAGCATACGTGACCCAATCTGAAACAGGTACTTTCCTCATTATACAATCTATTTTTTGAAGTACATCATGCTAATCTGACTGGATAGAGATAGAGAGATAGATATATATATATATATATATAACTTCTGCACAAAAAGAAGAGGTCATCTAGAAAATGTAACAAAAGGAAAACTCTAATAGTTTATCATACTTGGAAACTTATACCATTGTTTGACACAGTGAAGCAGAAAGAGCCATCTTTCCAGGACAGCAGATAGGATCTGAACACAAACATGGAACAGGAACCAGGATGTGGTGGCTCATTGTCACCCTTTCATTTCCTTCTCTGTGCTTCTGAAAGCCTCTCATTTACTGGTGAGACGTACATCTTTGCTTCCTTTGACAAATTATTCACATTACATTCCTGAAATACCTCGACCTGCTCCTGCACTGAAAGTACAACACTGCTGAAACAGCCATACCCATTAAAAGCCTTTCAGTTTTGTTGCTTACCAGGTTTATGAGGCGCCTCATGGCATACTCCTGGGTGCAGATGCACTCACAAGGGTCGAAGCCTCCCTCTGCCATGTCTCACCAGACAGTATCGCCTTTAAAGAAGCACATAAGCAAGTGAGCCGACTCTAACGCTGCTGGTTGTTAGTGCTGTATAGTTGCTCAGCAGACAGGCTGCTCTTTTAAGCACAGTCATCATATGTTCAAAACACAGTAACACTCAACACTTTAATTATAGGGGCTTTTTCTTACACTTGTTTTTACTGGTTGTTACAAAGTCAAGGAAAGTAAGAAAATTCTAACAATAGTGTCCCAAATCTTTAAAATGTTCATTATGAAAACCCAAAAGGTTCCTAAGGAGTTGATTAAAGCTCCTTTTGAGTATAAAACTGAATTAAAAAAGGTCATCTGATAATGATTTAAATGCTTAATGCAATGGAAACTACAGCTAAATATAAATGCATTGCATAAAGATGGTCAAAACAGAGAGAGAAAAATTATTACCTTGTAAATATATGCATCATACTGGCTGATTACCTGGATAAACAGTGCAATATGTAAACCTCCACCACATCTATGCAGGATTTCATGAACTCAGGACAAGATTAGAGCAAATGAGGATATTAAAAGGAGAGAAATTAAGGTAACCAAGTAAGGAATTTAGGGAAATGCAAACTGTGGACAAGAAATAGCTACAAATTGGTCAAATGATGGATAAACTGCTGAATATGACATATGCAATGGCTGACATGTGATTTAAATAACATGCCAATTCTGTCTGCATTACTGTCACAGTTGTGGTGCAAACAGACTCTTTACATATACAAACAAATTTGGGACCATTTCTTAACCTTTTAATGTTTATTGTATCATAATGATGCTGTGACAATGTGACCGCTGTAAGATTTCAGCTATTTAACTACTTCTGTGTACAAATATGTCTTCAGGGCTTTATTTTGAATAGTACTCTGATTACCGTAAGAGGTTTAAAAAGAAAAAATATACATGCTAGTTTGAATGTTGTGCCGTTTTATGGAACGCCTGTTGGCACTTTCCAAAGCCAAGAATAAGATCAGTCCAGTAAAACTGAGGGAGGATGTCTAAGATGTAGGACAGGGACAAAACACACTTAATACAAGGGAACTTTAAACCTTTTATCATCATAGGAAATGTGAGAGCCTGGGAAAATAAAAAGGTGAAGCTTTGAGGAGAAAAGGGAATATCTGGAATACACATAGCTATGTTAACATACGCAGCAATACAACAACAATTTAATAATAAAAGTAATATTCCAATAATAAACGTGAGATTCACAATTTTAAAAAAGCCTTAATTTGACTTTTTCTCAGTAATGGTCGTCTTAACCAATCACAGCGCTAATCTGACTTCCATTTTATGCAACGGCAGCATGCAAATGTTAGTTTGGTTCACATGCTTGCCTGTTTTGTTACCATGTCCATCACTGAACTTATTCTTCTTGTACTCTTCTTCTGCTTTTAGTTGCAAAAATATCTCAGAATATTTGAGTTAATGCATATGCATACATGAATTTATCAAATTTTGATGACATACATGCATGGTCTGAGTAATGACATTAAATCTATGAGAACATCTGCAATGTTCTTAGCATCCAAAGCCTTAATTACAAAACAAAGAGCTTTTTGCTGCCAAGGTTTCTGCCTCACACCCAAAAAGGTGTCTTCTTTTCCTTGCAGCCTTTCTGCACTGAACAGTGCCAGTTTGGGATGGAAACAAGTAATTTGATTTGTGGACAAGAGGCTAAAACTGCTTAAAAATGAGGAAATGACAAAAGCACACAAAGTCTGTGATGGCATAGTATAGCATCACAAGTTACTGCTAGAATTTCAGAAGGATGCCACTTTGCTATTATGTTATGCAAGTGTCTACCTTATAGGCAGTGATGTCTCTCTGGAAAGACTGTCACTATAAATCTACCCACTCCTTTTTGGACAATGAGTTTAAGCATGACGTTTGAGCAAACTTGCTTATTTGTGTCCATTTGTTGTTAGATTTGTTTAAAGATTCCCCTGTTTTTGACAGAGAATGTTTTTATTTCCCTGTTTTGTTGAAGTGAACCACATAAATAAATTAGTTAATAAATAAACTAAAACATAAATTACAGTCAATAAAAATGAGCAACTCTTATCCATTAAAATGAATAAATTAAATAGGAGAAAAAAATACACCTTTGTTTAGCAGAATTTGGGAATTCTTTTTAGTCAAACTAAATTAAACTAAAAATATTACTTTTAGAAAGTGAAAACAAATGGAAATTATTGTATAAAGGTAATGTTATTCAGACGAAATAAACATAAAAAAATTGGGATATACTGGCACAGTTAGTAACTTTATTAAGTTAAATCAAATCTAAAACACTGTGGATGTCATGGCGGTAAATTTCAAGGCATGTCTGTTACTTTCAGTATCTTACATGTAAATTTGAGATTTTTTTAGGACATCTGCAGAAGGAAAAAACAGACAAAATGGTCAGTTTATTTTGGCCCAGCTGAAACCTAATGAGTTATTTAAGCTGCCGCCACAACCTCTTTTTGACCTACTTTTCGGTTAAACATTAACATTACTCTCGTGCCGAACTCCATTAGCATTACTAGCTTCTTGCTAATCTAGCAAAGAGAGAAAACTCCCAGTTATTTTTTTCTTTGTGTCGGTGTTCATGATTGGACACATGTGATGAAAAAGGAGAGAGGAAAAAGAATATAAACGCGACTTACTTGAGCTTTTGAACCTTCGGAAATGATAACTGCTTTTAGCAGGCCTACGGAGCTGCTACTGCACCGCTGTTCCTCTCAAAACCCGTCGGTCTGCAGACTTGTCAACCACCCGTCTATTTTGTTTAGTACACGTGAGCAAACCACCTACTTTTTACGACAAACATCCGGGTCCTCATGGGGTGTACAATTTAAGCGATTTCTATTGGGCCAAAAATTTGATTGACATGTCTTTTGTCTAATCACAGTAAAGAACGAACGCACCGTCTGGAAAGTAAACAAACAGTCCAGCTGCTTGCCAGCTTACAAAGGAAGATTCATTTCAAACATTTGTTCAATTTTATAACCAAATATATTGGACATATTTGACTGTGTCGTCAGAGAAGCATATGAAATATTTTATATTTATCTGTATAACGTGTTTTTTTAATTGCACCTATTGACTTATAGATTTATGAATAAGACATGACATTCCCTACTATCATACAAGGTGACATAAAAAAAACCTAAAAATGTGTTATGCTTTGCGATGGTGAGTTATTTGAAATGGGAATTTTTTTTTTAAATTATCAATTTATTTAATTTAGTCAACAATAAACATTTTATTTAACAACTGACCTATCTCAAAAAGTGGTTCAGCACTATTAAGAAACAGTAAAATGTGTAAAAGTCTATCTATCTAAACAAATGAACTGGGATGAAGAATTTCAATGTGGTAACAGCTTTAAAAAGGATATTGATCTGTATGTTAAGATCCAGAATAAACTGATTATAACCCTTCAGTTTTAAATGTCAAATACCACCAAATGTGTAAGAACTCATCAAAAAGGTTCATTTAATTGTATGATTTGCCCCACAGTGTCAAAGTTGTAGATGCAATATATAGCAACCTTTATCTGGAAAAGAAAATCAAAGTGACGTTTAAGGTAATTTAAAATAACTTTTTAAATATCTGATTTTTGTTTTCAGTAAGATTAAAACAACCTTACAGCTTTCCCCTCCCAACATTATAATGAGAAATGCCCCGAAGGTATCTTTCTAAAGAGCATTAACCCATGTTTTCAGCCAGTCATTTAGGCTGATTAATGAAACTTCCAGTTTGTGCTCCATGCAGCAGCTGCTCTGTGTGCATGTTCTGGACTGACGCTGCGCGCGGGCAGGCTGGCAGGCAACGGTGGGCTCCCTCTAAGGTGAGAGGAAGCGCGAGACGGTCAAAGTAAAAGGAGCTCCGTCACCGAAAAAAGCAGGCAGATAGTCTCCACACTCGGACCCAAACCGGGAGAGAGGCCCCGGGTCAACCTTCAAGGCAGCAGCATCTCGCGAAAAGGCACAACCATGGCTAACATCGCGGTCCAACGGATCAAGCGAGAGTTCAAAGAAGTTCTTAAAAGCGAAGAGGTGCGTTCACGTTGATGGTTGTTTTCTTCCTCTACCCAGTCCCATCCTTATTCTTTGCGTTGACTTCATTAAAATAATAGTGTCAGTAAGTCGTTTAACATTGAACAAAATTACCCAGAGAAGTCCCGGTCCGATATTACCCGAATCGGCCAGGCCCGATTAGGAGAACTTTAGCTAGCTTTAGCTTTATCAGTTGTAGAACCTCTCCTGTTATGTCAGGTGGGTGTGTTCAGGAAACACCGGGGATTCTGCTTTGTCAATTGACAGGCCCCCTGTTCCCAACAAACAATACCGCATACCTTTTAAGTGAGCTAAAATGAACCTACTTTAAATGAGCTGTCGCTTGTGCCCCACACACAACCTTTACTATCACATTTATGTCCCTTTTATATACCAGCCTGCTTAAGGGGATGTTATTTTGTCATTTTAATTTTAGTTAGCATTAGCATGTCGTGTTATGGTCTAAGGTCCAAAACACTAAACAAACTTATCTGTTGATTGTGTTCAGTGTGGAAGAGCTGCGGTTATTTTTAAGCTTTATTTAGTCTTTATACCAGGTAGTTTAAGTGATCAACATTAGTGGTTAACTGTGGCCTGTCCAGCTACACTAGCTAGCCATCTCTTTTGCTAACGAGAGCCCATATTCTCCCTCTGAAACTCATACTGACTTATTATTTATTTAAGAAATTATATAAACTGCTTCTGATACAAGCTGCATGTCCATACATTAACATTTAGAAGCTGGAACTGGATTAAATATTTGACACACTGACAGATTGATTTTGTTTTTATATTTATTTGCTTGTCATTTGTCACAACTACCCAGACAAGCAAAAATCAGATTAAAGTTGACTTGGTGGATGAAAACTTCACAGAGCTGAGGGGTGAGATAGCAGGTCCTCCAGATACACCATATGAAGGTACTGCCATACAACTACATGTCAATGACCGTCTGGAAAAGTTATGATTTTGTGTTGCTTAAATAGTTTTACTCTAATTTCTCTCCAAGGTGGCAGATATCAGCTTGAAATAAAAATCCCAGAAACGTACCCATTTAACCCACCAAAGGTATGTGTCCATCTGGTCTGTTTGTCTTTTGCTTGCCATGTGAATTTGAATACAGATATGTGTCAAACAAAAGGAGATACGTAACCTTTGACCCTTACAGGAAGCATATTTGGTGATTATGGGTCTGATATTTTCATTAAGTACAACATTTCTCCTAAATTAAATGGAGCAGCTTCTTAGAAATGATAATACAACTATCTATAGGTTCAGTTTTCAATTAAGCTTTATTTGTGTAGCGCTATTTCATGATCAGGTCATCTCAGGGCACTTTATAGACCCATCTATTTGAGCCAGTTCATAATCAATAGCTTAGAAACAACAGATTGCATCGAATTAGGACGGCAGACTCTGGGAATCCCTAATAACCCTGCTGTCTGGGAGCAAAGTGCTTTATTTAGGATATATATGGGACTATACATAGTATACTATACATAGTCCCATATATATGAGGTATTTGACATACAATGAAGCTTATACACGAGGAGAAAAAATACCGAAGCCAATGAAGTGAGAATAAAACTGGAGAAATATTTTCCACCAGCATTTCGGATCAGCTGGAGACTTTTCGGGGCATATTGAATACATCTGTTGCTGCCAATGAAGCGCATGGACACTTCGATGCTGTTGGCTGCTTTAATATTTACTCTAAAATACTCAGGTGGCAGAACATCCCTCCTTATTTTGTGTCCAGTCAGAAAACAGGAACAGAAATCTTGCACAAACGGTTGTTGTGTGGATTGTACTACACTAAGAGATGAGACATGAAAAGTCAGATATTGATCATTAGAGACGGTGAATCGTGCATGTGCCTAAAGAGTCAATGTTAACCGCATGAAATGCTTCACCTTCTTTAGGTTCGCTTCATCACCAAGATCTGGCATCCTAACATCAGTTCTGTGACGGGTGCAATATGTCTGGATATTTTAAAAGACCAGTGGTGAGTGATATGTCCTAAAAGATGCGATCAGCTGTGCTCGGATCGACTAGATGTGCTGCAACGTTTAATCTGTCTCACCCAGGGCAGCTGCTATGACCCTGCGGACGGTGCTGTTGTCTCTACAGGCTCTTCTCGCTGCAGCAGAACCAGACGACCCGCAGGATGCAGTTGTAGCAAACCAGGTTAGGTAGAGTTTTTTAACATTTTCTCTCTGGCTTTTGTTAATAGCTGGTCTGGAGGTTATCTAAAGCCTGAACTTTCTGATTGATTCCTCAGTTTAAGCAGAATCCAGAAATGTTCAAACAGACTGCGAGGCTGTGGTCGCACGTCTATGCAGGCGCTACCGTCTCCAGTCCAGACTACACACGAAAAATAGACAAACTCTGCGCCATGGGCTTTGATAAGGTGATAAATGTACTTTTTATTGAACTACTTTTGACAGACTCGTATCAGGTTTAATCAATATTTTCCCCTGATTTTATCCAGAATGCAGTAATAGCGGCCTTGTCTTCAAAATCCTGGGATGTGGAAACGGCGACGGAGCTGCTCCTCAGCAACTGAAGCCCATCTAGGTGTGAGGATACCAGGAAAAAAAAACAAATTACAGACATCATAGCATCAGCTCCTCTCTGGCACCATTGCCTTCTGTTAAGCGGACACCCTCCCTATGTTCACAGCAGTCTTTTAGCACACATTATTTTGCTACAAATTCATCACCAGTAGCACCACAGTTGCCAACATGTCCACCACCCTGTTGCCTGTCTGAACTCATCAACCCCTTCTTCTGAGTCTTTCCTCCCTCTCAACCTGAAATATGTGCTCTTGTAATAAGCTCCAACCTTAAACCATGCATCTTGTCTTCCACGCCCCTTTAACTTTTTCTTTGTGCTCTATCACTTTGTGCAAACAGTTGCTGCTGTCTGGTGGGTCTTGCAGGGTGAAATTCAGGGGGAGTCCTGCACACATTTGTTCCTGCTGCAGCAAATTGGGCTGTGTCATTCTCCTTTATGGACTTTTAATAAGTCTTGCTGGATTAAATTTACTTGACTGGACAGTGCTGTGCATGGGCCGCGTACTAGTTTTTGTCATCATATTATTATATTGCAATCCACTACAGAAGCTTGGATGTATAAAGTTTTTCATTTTGTATCGCACATCCTCATCCTGCTCCATCTGCACACATGCACAAAAAGAAAACAAAGTTTATCTGTAAATAATGTTACTTTTTAGGTTATAATGGGAATTTTTTTTCTTACATGGATGGCATTGTAAAAATATTTTAAATATAAACTATGCCTAGTTTACAATATATGAAGAGATTTTTATGCTTCTATGATTCACGAGAAATCCCTCTGAATGTAATTTTTTCTTCCTCCTCCTCACTTTGCTCGTTTTATAGGGGTGTCACAGCCAAAAACATGATCCTAATTAAACAGGTGGAGGGAACGGGGGGTTTAAGAACCAGCGCAGGACCCTGCAGGTCATATGTGCCACCATTTCTGCACCACCACAACAATCTTTTCTAGTCTTTTCTTATTCTTGCACGTTTTGTTGCCTTTGTTTTATTTGGCCAAACGATGTGGTGGGTGCTTTATTTTTAACCCATGTGAGGATTTTTAAACACCTACTCAGAAAGCTGCTAAGCAAACCCAGCTTTATGTGTGGGCTACCAGAGCTTTTCTTTTAAAGCACCTATTGCTGGAATGACTTTGCTTTGCTATGAACAGATTTGTTTTTGGTTAAGAAACGAAAGCTTTTGAATGTCGTTGAGGATTTAGATTTGCAGCGCTCTGGTTTTACTTTAAGGACAATTATCGATAATCTGCCCGATGTGATCGATGGATCAAACTTTACAATACAAAAAATAGCATTCGATTAAGATTTTAGCCATGTTTATCAGCATATAGGTGATGCCCTGAATCCACAAATCTGCTTTACTACACAGCCAAACTTCAGCTTGTGTATTTAAAAACTGGAATTCTTTTTGTTTTAAGATAGCGGCAGTCCTAAATACAAGTAAAGGGACTGTCCACATAAAGATTACAAAGAAGGGGTGCATGTGTATTTTGGTGCACATGGGGGACATTTCGATTATTGTTTGCCTCTTTGTTGAATTCACATATAGTTCCAGTCCAAGCCTCTGAGAAAGTTTACAGTTGCAGCAAGAAATGCACACAATCTCTTTGCAAACAGTTTTGTGCAATGTTGTCACTGGGGGTGCACCGTTCCTGGCTGGATCTACATAGAGAGCGGAGACAGACATGTCCCCTTCCACTCCGTCTTCCTGGTGTTCTCATTATGTACAGTATTGCACGATAAAGCTTAAACAAGAGGAGAAAAAAAGGGGCTGGAGGCTGTTGAACCGGTTTCTCTGTTTTTTTTTTTTCTGGAAGCAAGCAGCAGCAGTACGAAAAGCATGGTTATTTATTGTGACAGTGTCATGTTTCCTTTGATTAAAAAAGTGGAAAAAATAAAAAGTTTGTCTCTGAAAACTGTATTTTACAACACGGACCGAAACAAATTCACTGCACAAGAACATCTAAAAGCATTTATTCTTTTGGGGAAAAAAAAAATTAAATATGAGAATAGGCATACTTTTAACTACATAAAAAAAAAAAAAACCTGTCATGAAGACAACCCGCACGGTAGCAAACAGCTGAGAAGGATTCAGAAAGGTTTGGTAACTTCTAACTTTCATGTACACATTAGAAATAAATCATAAAGCTGTAAAAGCATGCCAGGCGGCAGCAAAGACGACACCCAGGTGATTTGTCTGGAACTGCGGTGCTATAGTCGAGCACCTAACGGCAAAGCTGTGACTTTCCCAAAATGTTATTCACTGCAATCAACTGAGTTTGACAAGTCTTGAAAGTTGCACACAAATATTTACAAACTATTGCAAAAGTGGTGAGTTTGAAAATGTAAATATTGTGCAGCACAGAGGCTGAGAAGGAAGAAGTCAAAGAGTCGACAGAGCAGGAAAGATCCCAGGAAATTTAATAGGCAACAATCATAACCAGATTAAAACGTTTGTAAAATGTCCATCCTGACTTTTTTTCTTAAAAATGGCTCCATAAAAGAAGCAAAGAGCAACAAACACAAAGGAAAAATATGTTTCTGTGTAAGATCTACATACAGCGAGCTTCAATTTATGACTACAAGGTGTTTAAAACCTCCTAGGAAGTCAGTGAGTGTGTGTGTTTTAATATTCAGCGTTTTAAAAAGGTCCATAACGTCTCCAGGAAAGCTTTAATAGTCAAGAGGAGTATGTACGCAGGGTTGGGGAGGTGCAAGGAAGATCTGGCTCATCCTCTACAGTTGGGATTCTGCCCTGAACGTCTCCTCTTTACCTGAAAAACAGCAAAGTTCAGCATCAGTGTCAACTCATAATATTTATCTCCTGTTTGTCAGGCAGGAAAATACATCAAGTTTCCCCACAATCCCACGGATCAAAAACCGTGTTTACAGCAAACATTTTGACTTAAATGTAATGAATTGTCGTGCAAGTGGTTAACTTCCTTGTTCTCCATTTATCTCTTTGTTGGACTTGAATGGAAATGGATTTAAAATGGATTTTAAAGCTGCTGGGATGTGGAAGTATTCCTCCTGTTAAATGCTGCTGTGTGGGTACAGAGACGGTCTCTGAGCTACTTCCCTGTTCAGGCTGCAGCACATTTCAAATGAATCCAACTCATTACCAGGAAGCTCTCCTCACAAACCTGACATCTCATTGGTTATATTGGAGGTCGATCTTTCTTCAGAGCTGCAGCTCGCTCTGAACGAACTCTTATCTCAGCAAAGCTTTAACTGTGAAGGAAAAACTCGTCCTACAGCTCTTCTGTTTCCTTTTATGGATTATTTGGACTTACTTTGGTCACAAACCCACAGACAAAAAGATTGAAAACCTGGTGCTAAAAACGACTGAAAAGTAGAAGCACACTAAAATCTCACAAATTTCACAAGACATTTCTCTGAAACAATGTTTTCCCAGCATGCTATATAATCATCATCATCATCATCATCATGAGGAGAATATGCCCTGAGGTAAAAACTCATTTCTCCCCAACAACCGGGTCAGGATTTGAGTCGGGCTACGTTGCGACAGCCTTTTAGCTTTACTAGGTAACACTATCCTACAACGTCTCGCCACGCTTCTTACCTCTGCAGGTCAATCTGTCTCTTTGTCCCTTCATCGTTCTGCTGCTGTTTTGACACCTTGATGTTGATCGGCTCTGCTGACGAGTTGGAGTCGGCCGCTCTCTTCCTGCCTTTACCTCCACCTCCTGCCGCCGGCGCTGCTCCTTCTTTTTCAGCCACCGCCGGAGCAGCAGCAGCCGATTTAGGAGGGCGTCCGCGGCGCTTGACGGGCGACGCTTCCGTCTTCGTCTCGGGAACCGCCTTCGTACTGGGCTCATCCTGAAAGACGTGGAGAAGCCGGGTAAAGATGAAGCATTTTGTGCTGGGAAATACCTCCGACCCACGTGAGCTCACCTTCTTTATCTCATCGTTGATGACCGGGTTCTCGTTGTTTTCTTGCGCTCGGCTTTCCGATGAGTTGGTGGCCGCCATGTTGTTGCTGCATAAAAAAAAAAACACAATGATGAAACGGAGTATTTTCTGATTCTGACAGCCACGCACGGTATGAGGTTACCTGTTCTTGTTCATCGTTGCGCTTAGAGGAGAGGAGTTGGTGCTGGTGTTACTGGTATCTGAAGCTGTGGTGGTCTTAGTGAAGATCCTGCGTCCCGGTACCGTAAGAGGTTTGTTGACTGTTGCCAACACTGGAGCTGGTTTAGGCTGCATGACAAAAGCAAAACAATAAGATGTGTGTGTTTTTAAAATCAATCACATTAATCTGATTAATGATAGTTACACATATTTTTCCTGAATGTTTTAAATCCTGTTGAGCTCATCTTACATTTCTTATACTTCATATTAAAATATCTGTAAAGCAGTGGCTGCATAGCAGCACTGTGTTGTGTATTTACCTTCCCAGTCAGAAGCATTTGTCTCATCTCTGTCGTCAAGTATTCTTTATCATTTTTGAAGTCCTGAGGGAAATTATTTTAACATTAGGAGTAGAATTACCTGGGAAAAACAAATATCACTACAAATGTCATGCTTTTGTCTTCAAACAGTGCAGATTTAGATATTTTAGAATAAAAGAAAAAGCAAGTGTAGATATGAGATTGTGTGTAGGTGTGTGTGAGTGCTTATATATTGCCTTGTCTTGTACAAGGAAGAACTTGGAGGGTAGCACGGGCTCTTTCGGACTATCCAGGTGACATGCTGTGCTCTTATTGGCAATCACAAATAGAGCAACATCACAGACGACATATAGTTTCTGTAACCATAACGACAGAAAATCATAGTTAGAGACGTTTATCTCTACGTGAAAATAAAAACAGAATTTATTCCCACTTTGAATAACAATAAAAAGGTAAACTCTCATAAAGTTAAAGGTAAAGAAAAAAAAGGAAAAAAAATTGTAGCTTGTTTTTACTAGTGTGTGTGTGTGTGTGTGTACCTCATTGCCCTTTGCATCATCAGGGCACTGAGCATCCTTTGTTTGTTTAATGTTCTCAACCATCTTCCTTAGAAAGGCGTGACTGTTGTTCTCATTCTTTGTCATCAGCACTTCTAACATAAACCACAAGCACCTGGGAAAACACACACACACACACACATTAGGATTCATTTAACATGTGTGGTCACCGTTGCCTGGCTTACAGCCTGAGGATGGGGGGTGTGGAGGACTGATGCATACACTTGGAAGGTGATACCCTCTGTGACATGAAATAACTGCTGTTTGGGCTTATACAAACAGGATGTAATCAATATCATGAACACTGTAGCAGGAAACCTTACCAAGCAGCCACGACGATCCATTTC
>JBAMIG010000004.1:5986365-5997260 GCA_037177335.1 Kiunga ballochi
CAATTGATATGAGCACACAAAAGCACACAGAGTTTGTGTTTAATATATCAGAGCTGGATGAAAGAGCAGAAAATATAACTTTTTCTTGTTTAATTGCACGGCAGAAACAGCTTTTCTGTTACGTGACGACACTTCAAAGCCCTTCTGCAGCTGCAGTATTTCCACGGCATGTTATTTTTCATAAAATCTATCAAATAAAATGTGGATGATAGCATCTGGGAACATATTTAATCAGCTAAACTGAAAGTACACATTTTGGCTGCAGCTATATTATATATATATATATATATATATATATATATATATATACATGAAAATAAAAATAAAGAACTTGCTGATTAGTCTTTACACAAAAAATTAGGTACTAAATTGTTTAATTTCTAGTTTGTTTTTTCATGGGAAATGGTAATGGGTCGGATTGATGGACTTTTTTAAGGCCGACGCTAGCATAGCATATCTACAGCAATGCTAACAGAGGACCGTGCTTAATAAGGGAAGAGAAGGAAACACAGATCACACTTAGCATCAGTGCGTAGCACTGTATACTATTGACGAGTAACTACCTAAGTTAGCACAACTGTAGCAATGCAATCAAAACAAAAAGCATAAAGATGCAACAAAGCAGCTTTTATTACACACAACAAAGGGAGTTAAAGTTAAAGTGAAGCTGAGTCATTATTAATTTTACAACATCTCACATCTCTGTTACCTTGCCTGTCAGCTCCTCTCAGCCCTCTGCTGTAATGCTGCCTGACAGTAGCTACTCCCAGTATGTTATTAAAAGGACGACGAAGAGGTCTTATGAGATATTAATAAATCGTCCAAACAGCAGCCAATAATGGCCATTTTATAAAGTGCTAATAGTAGCCAATTAAAAACAAAAACAAAAAAACAACCAGCTGATAAATTGGTCGGCCTCTAAAAACATGCAAAAATAAAATAGCAGCAACAAATGCTTAGACTAAGTACTATCACCAATGTTATTGATGACACAAGACATGGCAGGGCAGACCCACCCTTTTTAATAAATAAAGACATTAAAGACAAACAAATCTCAGCAGTGATATAAACTACATGGGTCCCATACAGATGATGAGACTGTGTGACCCCACTCTATTAGCCAGATATGCAAGTTAGCCTTAAAACCTACTAAAAACTTTGGACAATGTTCAAACAAATATAGAAACTATTGTAAAGACAAAAGTAGTAACTATCACGTCAACTGATAGATTCGGAGAACAACAGGCAACAAGATAAAGATAGATTTTAACGTCTTCCAACAACACTTTGCAATTAAAATATTAAGCTAACATAACAGTGACACTCATATCCATAAAAAAAGGCATATTTACTGGGTAATTGTGATCAAAAGAATCACTCCTCAGATCTAACCAAACAGGACTGATCTATAAAACCAGCAGGGGTTGGTTTCAAACGGCTGCCCTCTTTCATTTTTTAAGATTTATTTAATTTTACCATGATACAGTATTTAGTTAAGAGCAGTTTGAGTGACTGTGTATATCTGAGAATGCCAACTGATTGATCACCATAAGATAACCTTACTACTGACCGAGTGTGTCTCTTCAAATGAATGACTACTGAGGCTACAGCACATGCAATCATGCAATTCATGTCAGTCTTTCGGACTCATTGCCACACACAAAGTGATCCATAAAGATCTGTCTTGGAGATTCAACAAGTGATTCAGCCCATTTTTGCCAAGTTCTGGGTTGTTTACTTTCAGTTCGGCTAAATTAAACAAGCAGAATTAAGATGAAAAATCAAGTGACTATAGGTGGTGAACAATCAAATGTGATATAGGATCCCAGTGCAAACACCAGAGGCTTGTATAACAAAATGTGACTAATACAGGCCTCTGGTGTTTATCTCCATTCCCTGGAATGACCTAACCATTTAGGATCTGGATAAGTTGTACTATACAGATGTTTATCAACTTGCTAACTCAACCCAGGGTTTTCCCATTAACATTAATGTGCTTTCATATAAAAAGGGGTAGTGTTTGAAAGCTCTGACCAATCAGCGCATTTTACCATGGAGGAGGAGACTATTATTCCTTTAATATACAAAGAATTTAAAAATATAATTCAGGCTTAAAGAGACACCGTTGCTGCAACAAAAGCCAAGACGTAATATGTAACACTTCATCAGAATATCCACATAAACTGACAGTATAAAGTGACAGCACATATATGTCTAGGAATGCTTTATTTACATCCTATTTCCCAGTTCTTCCATGATCCACTGCCATGTGAGCACGTTATGTTTTGGAATATCAATTCCTCCTCCATGAATATACACGGACAGGAGTGCACTTCATAACTCAGTGGTTCTGTACTGATGTCATGTGAATGAATTATTACTACTATTAACCTCCATTTCAGAAGCAACCCCAGTGGGGCTAAAAGGACTTTGGAGCAAGTAAGGAACAAATATAAAAACCTCATTTAGAGCAGTCAGTGATCAGGCATTTTTACTGTATCTGTTCTATGTATAAAAGGAGCACAGTTCAGCTACAGATGCTCCAACAGCTACACATGTATCTCAGACCAGATCTGTACTTTTGGTAGCCTAGTATATGTCATCAGTAAAGTCCAATGGGTTGGATCCGTCCCTGACACAACACCTTCTCTCTTAAGCGCTCCTCTCACTATTCGTGCACAAACATCAACAAGACTTTTTAAAAATGGCAATTTTTCCATGGGATCTAATTGCTTTAACACACTCTGCTAACATAGCCAGAACATAGCCTTCTCCGGAAACGGTTAGCATTCAGCATCTGTCGCTGTGGTGATACAGCTCGGTTAAAACTGAACCAGCATTGTAGTCCAAAAAAAAAAACCCAGTTATTCCTAATGTTACCCCGATAACAGAAAATCCAGCTTTGTAGTCCATGCCTCAGGACAGGAATTGCATCCGGATATTGTTTCCATTTTTAATATGCAATCACAATCAGAAACGCAGCAAAACACAGCCACAACAATCAAATGTTATTAGAAGAGACTATCCAAATCCCACTGCAAAATTACTGCCCACTAATAAACACAATATATACACACAATTGCACATTTAGAAATTATGACCATTCAGGGGTTTGTTTTGATGCAATCATACCCAAAAGAGTTTAACTAATGATTTGTCTGATTGTTTTATTTAATTCAGAATTAACCACAAAACTGAAGACCTGGCTGGATAAACAAGCAATTGCAAGAAACAGAGATGGTCCATGTGACGTCACTGTGGCTTTCTATGCTGTTATGGTGATCCCCAGCTACTGTTTATGTCTAAACTGTCAGGTCTCTCAATAGTAAGCTATGTTAAAAACACATTGAATAAAAAATAATTGAATGAACTTTAATAAGCTTATAAGAAGTGAAGAGTTGTTACAATACAAAATATGTATAATATTATAAATATCATTAATATTATTAACAACTTGGATCTTTGCAATCTGCTAAACAGTGAATAAAGTTCAGGTTTAGATGTATTGCTGCTCATTTCAGTCTCATATCTGTGTTTACCTTGTGTCCATTTCTACACCTTTCCATATGAACACTCAGGTCAAAACCTCACCTGGACTCAAATCATTATCTAGCTGACAAGTTGCAAATCCAGCCATCTTTACCTTTGTGCACATAAAGCGCAAACTCTTCCCTATATTCAAACTACAGCCAGCCAGAAGCATATCTCTTGGATAAATGTTTCTGCAGAAGCCTACTGTCCTCTGGGATACATTATTTCAACATATTCACTGCTCTGCACCAAAATGGAAACAGAGGACAATCAGCTGATTAATTTCCTTTTTGTAAGCCTATAATAAAGCTGCTGCTAAAGCAGACTACACGACTCAGGAAAAAACAATAAAAAGGCTAAATATCTGCCAGAAATTCAGAATAAAATCTGTCTCATCTTGCACACTGCTATTCTAAATGAAGTGATAACTCAATATGCAACAGTTAATTAGTTTAGAGTATTATGGCATTGTGTCAAAAGCTGCATAGATTTATCTTTCAGTATAATTTCGTTTTGGACAGCAGGTAGCATCAACCACATACCTTCAGTCTTTTAACAACTTCATCGTTGGTGATTTTATCAGTGATCTCTTTAACTCCAGGAGGATAGACGATCTTTCCATCCCCCGCCGGTTTCTGCTGTTGCGGGAACTCCATGCTTGCTGATATATGGTCCACACGGTCTTCTACTGGCCTCTATGGGTCAGAAAACAAAAGTTCAACACAACCATGCTACCGCACTTAACAAAACCTCGCTTTAAGCAACATTATCGTGTGCTAAACACCACTTTCGCCTGCTGAATCACTGAAAATCAGACCTGTATATTGAACTATATTTTACTCCAGTACACTTCAGGGACGGAAAACCATCACTTGGGCGAGCATCGCGCATCGTATTAGCTTACATGCTAAATTACCCCTGCTAAACATCAGCTGTATATTTAACGTAAAATCTTCATAATAAACATTGTACATACACGAGCGTGTTTTACTAACACTTCGCCAACATTATAAACATTTAAGCTGCAATGCTGTTTGATTAGTACTTCTCACACCAAACGAAAGCAGCCGGTGTGTACAGACTGTCATACAGGTTATCAAATTAGCTAGCTTGCTATTTGCTCTGCAAACAACATTGACTAGCATTTTGCGGGAAGTACTGTTAGCAGAAAGCGGCTAATACACGTTAGCATACTGGTTAGCCTATGTTGCTAGCTTAGGCCGCAAACTATCCAGGTACCCATCACATCTCGTCTACTATCAAAGGAAGTGAAGTATCCTATCATCTTTGCTTTAAATAACCATGCTCGTGGTTAGTTCCTGTGATTGATAACTAAGGCAACTACTTTAAGAAGTTATAAAAATAAGCTAATTTACTTGTTACGATCCTTTTTTCAACTTCCAAGCATCTCTCCGTACTGCCGCTAGTTTACAGGCGAGGCTGCTACCGTCGCCGTGAGCCCTCCTCTCTCACCAACAACTTGCCCCACGGATGATTTTGAACACCCTAACAAATGCCCATTAAATATACTTGTAAACAAACAGCTACAACCTAAAACAATGGATATTTGCCAAGCGCTTCCTTTCTAATATTTACCTCTTAAATGGGCCGTTTTAATTCATTAGTCTGACTCAGGTTGAGCTTAGTTTTCGGCACAAAGCTCTCTGTCCGTTCAGTCAATGCTGTCTGTGTGAAGGCTGGGTGCGGAGCGCCCCCCTCGGTCTCACGTGAGTACTGCAGCTCCAAAATCCTGGCGGGATTCGGAAACACAGTCATAATGGGTCTAACGATTGTTAATGACATTCCCTAAAATATTCAATATTTAAATCCATTTTAGTATATAAAGTTTAGATTGTATGTATATATGATAAACATTATAACAGTATTACTGGGAAACTTTAGCACTTATTATATTAACGTGCCGTATATGTGTAATTAAAAAACATAACAAATTAATTATATAAAAATGTTACATAAAAATTTAAATGGACTCTTAAATTAATGTAAGGTTCCAGAGCAGAAAACAACTTGTATTTTCTGAAACGGATCCACCACTTGGAGTGCTGTTGGGTGCCAAACCATTACCTCCGAGTCGCGGTTGCACTTTCCTCAGCTAAAAATCGCTGTAGCATGTTCTCGGTTTTGTTCCACCATTCTCCAACTCACCAGCTAGTAGTTAGCCGTTAATGAGAACCGTCACCTTGGCCAGAACATGCCTCGAAGAAGGAAAGCGGGCCAGAGCCCGGCCAGGCAGACAAGCGGGCCAACGGACGGGGGAAGCTTCGGTCTACGTCAGGGTTATGATCCAGTTATGGCGAGTAACGTCCCAGTTAGCGCTGCTGGGCACCGCGGTCCTGTCAGGGAGAGAATTGTTCAAAGCATGCAGGAGATGTTCTCCCACCTGGAGCCAGAAGTTATACACATCGTACTCTCTGAGTGTGACTTTAAAGGTACCAAAACAAACCGAGGCCTGGTTGTTTAACCTGTTAAACAACTGTGGCGAAAGCAGAATGCAACTTTGCTAACCAGTTAGCCAAATAGCACTTTGGTTGTGACTGAAACGTTTGACAGCCCAAGGTTACTCCATAGTGAACGATATGATAGTTGTGTATCACCAGTATTTTTGACTAGCTTTATTGAAACTGAAGCTTCTCTTTTTATCCATTTCAACCCACAAACCCTCGCCTCCTTTTCCACCTGTTGCCTCAGATGAGAACTGTGGAATTGTCACTGGATCTCGGTGACAGATATGGCAGATAGTTTGTTTACTAGATCAATGGCGTTCATTTAAGCCACATAAACGATCAAATTCCACCTGTAATGTTCGTGTTTTTAACAAGAAGAAACATTAACACGGGGCTAACTTGTTAGCTCGTAATGGACGTTATGATGTAAACGTGTTTTACTTTGTTATGACTCATGTTGCTACTATTTATTTTCACCTGTGTGAGATATTCTTTATAATCTCCATTAACACAGCTAAAATGGCAATTAAGTATCAATGTCTGGTGTGAAATAAAATTTCTATGTCCTGCTTTTTACCTGTATTTTTCTGGTCACATGTCTTTTTTGTGTGTCATAGTTGATAATGCAATGGACTCCCTCCTTGAGCTGGCTGCTGAAGTTGCAGTCCCAAACCCGACTCCTGTTTCTGGCTTTGAACGCACCGCTGCAGCCTTGCTTGGCCCTCATCACTTTTCTGACCTTACACCGGACACGCAGTCGTTCACAGCCTCACATCAGCCCTGCTCTCCTCCGTCTGGTGAACTGCTGACAGAAGAGCTGGACCTGCTCATTGATCAAGAGCTGGAGAAGCTACCTTCACAGGAAGACGTTAAGGAGGAGCAGCAAAGCGGCGTGTCGGTATCTGATGTTGCACCACTTTCTTCGTTCCCTCCACCACCTGTTCCTCAGCAAATACTTCCAGAGCTGCTTCAGAGCAGCTTCGAAGCTCCATCTGGAGAAGGCTTTTTTGCTCAGCAGTCATCAGCTGGAGGCTTGGCAGCGCTTTCGTCTGGACCTTCCTCTCCTCTTGACCAGCTCAGCACCTGGAATCAGGAGCTTCTTGAACATCAGGGAGAGGTACTTGATTTCACACACTTGGTGACAGAATCTTCTGCTGAAAAGCCCAAACTTCCTTTGGACCTGGTAGCCTCAGGACGTCCCTCGGCTTTCCAGGTATATAAGAAGCAGGATTCATCCCAAACTCTCTCAGACACGACTCAGTCCCTGCAGTATAATCCAGTAGTCGGTGGGACACGATCTAAAGTGAACGTCCAAAACGGAAATACACATGGTCAGGTGGCATCATCCTGGAACTTGGAGGCACCGGTGTTTTCTCCTCATATCCATGGAAACCAGGGACCAGCCTTTATCACACCTGTAGCTCAAACGCCCTTCAGTTGGTTCAGCCAGCCCAGGTATGCTTCTCCCTGGCTGAACCCTTCCCCTGTTGGCCAAGCTCCCCTCAAGCCCTCTGCAGTTATTCCCAAGTCTTGGGCCTTGCAGACGTCTCCACAGCTTCCTGTCCACTCCAGCAAACTACGCTTGCAAGGGAAGGTGCTCGTGTTGCTTCGTGGTGCTCCAGGATGTGGCAAGTCGACTTTGGCAAGGTAAAATACTTTTCACTGTCAGAGCTTCTTATATATCTATATATAGTAAATAGGAAGGAAGTGTGTGTGCGTATATAAATTATATATATATATATATATATATATGTATATGTGTGTGTATATTTGTAACCTGTTTTGATATTAAATTATAATATTACGACAAAACAAAGTGGGGATATGAACTCCTTCCCACAGGATCATATTTTCTAAACAGGAAATAGATTAACTACAGGTATATAACAAAACGATGTGTGTGTATGTCTGCAGAGCCTTGTTGGAGCAGAACCCAGGTGGGGTTATACTGTGCACTGACGACTATTTTACCCGCAATGGAAAGTATGCGTTTGACCCGACGCTGCTTGGAGAGGCTCATGAGTGGAACCATAAACGAGGTTAGCAACACAAAGCTTATGTGTAGCTGGGCAGCAGTAACAAGTAAAGTTAACTGTGACCTCCTAAAGATATTTTTTGTCTCTGTAATCACTGTTTTACATTAATAGTTGGGCATTTATCACTTTTTTTAATCATTTCCCGTGCCTGTCATGTCAACTCACATCTCACAGCCAAGGAGGCTTTCAACAGGGGTGTCAATCCCATCATCATCGATAACACCAACATGCAGGGCTGGGAGATGAAACCTTATGTGGCTCAGGTCGGTCAACTCAACAGGAGTACATGAAGTATAATAAAAGTGTTGAAGACCTTAGATTTTATATACTGTAACATAAAATGTATTATATTGTGAAAAAGCTTAGCCTGTTAAAGTAGCCTGTTGGCATTTTAAAGCATGCAGACCAGTTCTGATATGGCTGAAAATTTAGCATTTTTTGGATTTAAAGATTGATCATTAAATCAAATGTTTGGATGTAAAATGCAGTACTTGATTTGGTCATGAACTGCATCTAAAGGCCAAGTCCATTTCTGTTTTAGGCGCTGAAAAATGGGTACAAGGTGCTTTTCAAAGAGCCGGATACATGGTGGAAGAATAAACCCAGGGAACTGGAGAGGTGAGAGAGACAGAGGAACAACACAGTGTTACCTTTTTGTTTATTTGATTATTTCTTTGTACTAAATTTTTTTTTTAGAATAAGCTTTTTGGGATAGTTTCATATATCTGAATATATATTCCCATGCAGACGCAGCACACATAACATACCGCTGGAAACCATCCGCCGCATGCTGAATGGATACGAGCGCTTTGTCACAGTCCAGTCCATCATGGGTTCACACATGCCGGAGTTTAAACAGCGCCTTCTTCAGGAGAACAAGAACTCACGGTGCGTTCTATTGCAAACATTTTGTAGAAACTTATGTCAATGTATTGGAAGAAATTACATGTATTAAAAGGGCATGGCTTCATATTAGGAAGTAATTACACAGAAAACATAAACTAATCATACAAAACATAAAGGATTTGGGTTGATTAACAGTTGGAGTCCTATATCAGAAAATTGGGCAACAATACTCCCCTAAATTTAAACAGCTGGTCTCCTTGATTTTCAGATGTTTACAGATGTTTTTTTTTCAGTATAAAACATTTAAGTTTATTAAACAACTAAATGTCTTACTTTTAACATTTGATGTCTTCTTCTTTCCAATTCCTTGCTAGTGAAGTTTTACTTTTAGTTTGTTTAAAAGGGGATAATGTAACTATGATGACGCACAATTTAATAAAAAGCCAGAATTAGGCAGATGGCTAGTTTTCACCTGTAGTCCCCTGGCTGATATAAAAAAAACATAAAAACTTAGTAAGACCCTGACGTATATCTAGCAAGCTGTTAAGGGAGCACAAAACACACAGTATTTTTAAAATATACAAATTTTAACACCTTTTTGCAACATTTAAAGGTGCAGTGAGTAACAAAACAAATTTGGATGACAGAAAAATGTATAATTACATAATGGAGCTCTATCCACATGTAACCACTTTACCATAGTAACTGTTATGTTATTCCCTACAATGTCTACATGCCTACTTGTTATTAGATCACATACACAGCAGCTGCCATATTTGTGCCACCGTTATTACTCAGTATGTGCTACAGCACTGTTTGGAATCAGTATTTCCATAAAAGGACCATAGAAGAAGAATGCATAGTTTTAAAGTAATAACTTGTAGTGCAGTCATTTCTGCATATGAAGAAATTAGCTTACCATAGAGATCAATAACATGTTTGTCTATTTGTCTGGAAGAATTTTGGGCATGATGGCCATCATCCATTTACAATGTGCTATACTCATCCTTACCAGTAGATGTCAGTAGTTCTTACACATGTTGTCTTTAATTTTGCACTCATCTGAGTCTTTTTTTTTTACAAGAGATATGTTTTTATTGCCTTTGAGTCAAAACATAGTTAGTCTTACTTGTGTTTTTTCAGGAAGTAAGTATAGCAATTGTCTTAAAATGAGTACCCCTCTGCTCACCAGGTGAACATAGATGATCCTAAACTGACTTATATCAGTTTTATTTTGTGCTGATTTGATAATTTTGTTTCAGGCTTCAGTAATGTTTTTCTTGTTGTGTAGGTCTTCTGAAACACCAGGCCCTGACCTTGTGTTTGAGCCGGGATTGACCGAGGCATGTGAAAAACCCCGACCTCTGCGTTTTTCCTCCCTTCCTGATGTGTCGTCTTTCGGTTGCTCTGAAGAGGATGCAATGCAAAAAGACGATGCTCACAAATCCACTGAGCTGCTCAAACTCCAATTCACAGAAAGTCACGCTAGCAACCCTGATATTTCTGATTTAGATGAGGATATTTATTTGGGTGAACTAGATTCTGAGCTGGACAACCAGTTGGTGCTAAACCACCAAATGGAAGACCAAAGAATCCCAGACTGCGTTGTGGAATCTGTGATAAACGAAGATCAGTCTGGGGAGGGAATTAACGTGGATTATTCCGACTCTATTAGACAGAGAGTGAGGAGAGAGAGATCAAGCAATAGGTCTGGTTTTGACAAAGATCAAGAAAAGCCAAAGGATGAAGAAGCAGAGGCTGAGATGGTGAGGTGTGGTGATGAGGAAGCTTCAAAGATGCTACATTTTGTGGGTGATTGGCCTTCAGAAGGATCTCTAAAGCAGCGACAGGTGAGGAAAAGAGAAAAACACAGAGAACCTGAGAAAAGAAACGCTGATGAAGAAAATACAAAGTGTGGGCTGTCGAGTCCGGATGTTAATGAGTTTCAGAAGCTTCTCGATCTTATTCAGACTGGTGCAGCCCCAGTTAAGACCAGCTTTTCTGACCCAGTTTCCCC
>JBAMIG010000004.1:5997360-6013771 GCA_037177335.1 Kiunga ballochi
AATAAAGGCGAATTACCTGACTGTGTGTTGAACTGGAAGGCAGCAGACTCTTCTCTGGTCAGAGAACTAAGAGCGGGTTATTTGGTGGAAATTACAAATGAAAATGAAGGTAACGGTGCCACTACAAGAGTCGCTTCTTTGTCAGACACTGGGCCAGAAACTTTGTCTGAGGATTTGAACTCTTCCACTATAACCTGTGATGTAGTCCAAAGCTTTGATATTAGAGACAAAGTTGGGTGTGGGGTGGATTTGGATTGCAGCTCAGAAAATGGCAAAGAGGCTAACGAGAGTGTCGGTACCGAAACGTCCCACAGTCCGGCATCGGAGATCTTGGTGGAAACAGAAAGTGGGGGAGGCAGTCAGGAAAGGAAGCACCATCAGGGTCGTAGATCTGGGAAGCTGTGCAAACTGGCTCTCACCTTCACTCAAAACTGCCCTGCTTCTTCCTCCTATAATCTGGACTGTCCACATTCCACAGCTGAAAACACCGACACGACTGAAAACGGTGTTAACTCAGATGTCACGCCTGTCTTTAACCCCAATTTAGACCTTAAACCAGACTCGGACGCATCTACAGAGTCCACCTCTGAGGCACACTTGCTGCCCACTCCTGCTGCTCTTGTGGAAACTGCCTGTTTCACTCAGACAGAACCTCAGGACTTTGCCCTCCTTTGGCGTCTCAACCATCAGGACAACTCTGAAGAGGCAAACGTCTCCGGTGACATCACTGTGTTGCGTGGCGAGTCCTCTCGATTTGTGCCGGAGCCGTCCTCTGCTGCTGTTGCTTTTGACCAGTCTGGCCGCCTAGACGTACCTTACCATGTGGTGCATGAAAAAAGCACACAGGTGGAGGAGAAAGAGCTTGAGGTAACTCAAGACCGAGTTGAGAGTCTTCGCATTCTCAGCTGTCATTTTAAGCTAGTTAGTTTCGATACGTTGGAGGATCTGTATGACAAGTGCCAACAAGACTTAGAATGGACCACCAATCTGCTCCTGGATTCTGGAGAGAGGTTCTTCAGAGATGAAGATGTTGAGGAGATCGGTGCAGCCAATATAGGCGATATATTTGGTCTTCTTGGAGATTTTGACAAGGCGGCAGAAAGCAGCAAAACTCCTGATGCTTTAGATGGACATCAGCATAACGACTGGCCAATAGGAGAGCAAAGGGGGCCGGAAGAGGGAACCCAGAATTTAACACATGGGACCGCCAACAATGCGCTAAGTTTAAGTGTTGCGTCTTTTCCAGTTACAAATGAGGACGGATCAAATGCAACTGCAGAAAAATGTCCTGAAACGGAAATCTGCCTGCCTAAAGCAGCGAAATTAGAGCAAAGCGACCATACTGAGCACAAAGGCGCACCAGCGTCTGGAGGCGGAGCTTGGAGTGGCAACTCTGATAATGAAGTGATAATCGAGGAGTCGAGGGTTGAGTTTCAGGACGATGTGGCCAGCATGGATGAGATCAATCGGCTTCTGCAGGCTGAACTGGAGGAAATGGAAAAGGAGGAAGAGCAGAGGAGAAAGACGACGAAGAGCCGACATGTTGATATTCAGACTGTGGAGCTGAAGCTCCCCACAGAGCTGGCGCTGCAGTTAGCTGAGCTGTTCGGTCCTGTCGGAGTCGACCCAGGTAACTAACGCTGCGGGTACACAAGAAAATTACACCTCACAAAGCGCATTACAAGACATATTCATGAGTTTTCATCAGTTTTCATTGCTTTGGTTGTTTTCATGCCTGGTTACTTTGAATAACTCGCCTAAATATCTGTCCTGCTGGGTGATTATACTCAGGTACATGCTCCACCGATGATTTTGCTGTGCAGATGGATCTCAGTCTGGCTAAACTGCTCCACCAGAAGTGGAAGGAAACAATCCAGGTAATCTGTCACAGATATCAGCCTCACTTCTACCCAGTGAGGCTGCGTTTACTTGTGATGTCACTGATGGGAAGAGTCTGTGTGGGCTC
Source organism: Kiunga ballochi (assembly GCA_037177335.1). Classification (NCBI taxonomy): domain Eukaryota; kingdom Metazoa; phylum Chordata; class Actinopteri; order Atheriniformes; family Pseudomugilidae; genus Kiunga; species Kiunga ballochi. Next base: position 5,999,327 of record JBAMIG010000004.1, read on the forward strand.
ACCTGGATATTATTGTGTTTTTCAGGAAAGGCAAAGGCAGGCAGCTCTTTCTTTTCACTTGCTCCAGGAAAGTAAGTAGTAACTCAAACACAATCTCATAGGAATCTATGTGCAGCAGCTATAGACGTGCGCTGCATGTGACTCTGTTGCAAGACACTCAAACCAACCCGTTTCTCAGTGCTTATAGTGTAAGGGGTAAAGCCCACGTCGCCATATATGTTTATATGCTTGATCGTTTTACTACACAGCTATTACATGAAACATTGTCTGAATGTTTTAGATTCAGCTCAGCAGGATGATTCACAAGTATATAGGTCACGAGACTGGATGCAACCTGCAAATCTGACCAGTAAAGATGGTATCATGCCACCGGCTACCCAGGCAGAGGCTTCTGGTTCGACTCCATTCATGGACCACTGGAACGTGTCCCATCCACAGGTCTCTCTAAGGGATATTATAAAAGAAGAACAAGCCTTGCAGGAGAAAGTACAGAAGGTAAGATCACACCTTGGAGAAAAAGGTTGGTATTTTCTGTTACATCATCAGGTGTAACTTATGACCCGCTTACTGTCTCTCAGACCAGACAAAGTCGTGTTGACCTGGACCGGCGGGATGGAGCTACATTATTGAAAGAGAAGCAGCTGTTCGACCTCTTTCCCACCATCGACAGACATTTTCTACAGGACATCTTCAGAGACCACAAGTAAGAGAAGAGTGATCACATAGGAATGAGAAAACAAAGCCGTTTCCACGGTAACTCTGTGCCAGTGGATGTAAACGTAATGCCGTCTGCAGGATCCTGCATTGGAGGACGAGATAGGTGTGCAGAACACCACAAAGAAATGTTATTTCCAGAAATCAAGATCCCAATTTCAAGAAATGAATGTTCATAGGCTCTTTGACTAACCTTCATTATAAACAAACATCGTTGCAGCTGGAAAACTTTGTGATACTTCTACGTATTTCTTTTTGTTCTCTTTGCCTGATCTGAATAGCTGTATTTCTTATCTTTGCATAGTTATAGCCTGACCCAGACAGAGTTGTTTCTTCGCTCACTCTTGGTCGAGGAACCTGTGAGGACGGTCGTTGCTCCAGAGGCTCCTCGGACTGACCACCACAGAACAGCCAGCAAGGAAAGAGAAAAGGTAAAGCAGCGGATAAAAACAAACGTCTTGAATTTGATAGTAGAATCTGTTTTGTATATTTTTGATGACATAGTTTATACTCTATAAAACACACCTAATATGGAGTTAATCAGTTCCTTCTCTCCTAATTGCCTGCATGTTGTTTTAATCTATCAGAGGCAGAAACCCATTGAATTAGAAGCGACTAACTATCAGGATACAGAAGACCCAGAGTACGAAGACTTTAGGGCTGAGGCTACCCTTCAGAGGAAGCGACAGATCGAGAGTTTTGAAAAAGCTGCTGAAGCTTACAAACAGGGACGGAAGGAAGTGGCCTCATATTATGCACAGCAGGTAAATGCATGAAGGGGAATCATTTTAATTTAATACACTTTATTTTAGTGAGCTGGCCGGCTGATTTATAGACAGAGAATTTCAGGTTTTATTTCTTTACATAATTTCAGTTCTCCCTTTCTCTTCTCTTTTTGTCCTGTTTCAGGGACACCTGCATGGCCAGCAGATGCGTGAAGCCAATCATCGTGCAGCGGTTCAGATTTTTAACAAGGTCAACTCATCCCTGCTGCCCCAAAACATCCTGGACCTCCATGGGCTGCATGTAGACGAGGCCCTGGAGCTTCTGGCTCAGGTGTTGCAAGACAAAACTTCAGGTGCTGCATATTCTTCAGATGGCCTCTTTTAGACACGCATCACTCACTGTTGGCCTTTTAATGGTTAACCAGCACCAGATCTAAACCAGTTTAGATCTCTGTGGTTACAAAGACAGAGGACTGAGGCAGTCTCAAGTCACCGGACATGAAACTGGTTAACTACATACAAGGTTTTTAATCCACAAATGCTCCCCGGGTTATGAAACATTTCTATCTAATGTAATTAAAAGATTATTTTTATTATTATTTTGTCAAATTTAATCTCAAGAGTCTAAACTATACAGAATTGTGAATGAGCTGCTCGCAAGAATCATTGATAACTTGACAAAAACCAACCAAGAAATGTTGGTTATTGTTGCCCTAATCTGCTGTTTCCTGGTACTTTTGGTATCTGTAGAAAACCAACCATAAGTTTTAAACGGTAATAATAGGATTATTATTTTACTCATCACTTACAAAATGATCTGACCAAATTGTTGAATGTTTCATCAGACTGCAAGTGTACCGTCTGCAGGGACACGCTGGATAGCTGCAAGCCTGTTATCACGTCTTTCTGGGTTTTTGTGTTTTCTCTGTAGCTGGAAGAAAAATCTGTTGCTATGGAGCCGCAGTATCCATGGCAGCCAACCTCAACACAACGTTTCTGCATGTTACACCAGTTTGAAATCTTTCCTTTGGCTTCCTGTGTGCTTCTGAGTGGATTTAAAATATTTTTAGGGGTTTTTGATGCTTGAGTCTTTGCTTTTAGATCAGGAACTTCTTATGGCATCACTGGTCTGTTGATGGGAACCATATGGAGAAGCTTGTTTGTGGTTCTTCCTGGTAGAACAGTTTTCCAGAGGAGCTGAGGGACGTTTATGATTAATCATTTTTGAGGCTATATTTGTTTTTAGTCCTATTTTAATTTAAGTTTAATTTATTAAAATTTTAACTAAATCTTTATTTTCATTTTTTATATTTTTTACTTTTTACTTTACTTACTTTTTAACTTTAAGTTTTTATTTAAAATTTAACTTTATTTATCTTTTATTTTTCTGGTTTCCTTGATGCAGTTAATGTGGGTTGGGACGTTGCCTCCTCAGACATACATGATCAGGTGGATGAGTTAGTTGTATGTTGTGTTTATTTGTGTTTGATGTGTTATTGATCTGGGGTCTTTGATAGGTATTAATGTGTTTTTTTTAGATCATTTTTTTTGTTCATTGGCTGCCATCGATGTCTTTTGGCATCTTTATAAATCTCAACATTCATAGCAACAGTAGTCTTTTTATGTGTTTTTGCAGCTTCTATATAAGGAAAGCCGATTTGGCTTATTCGCATGTCAAAACGTCTCCAAAATGTGCTCTTATTGGGGATCCAACACGTTATGAATGTGCTCAGAGCGCACACCCCGAAGGTGCCCTGACACACAAACCCAGTCAAATCAGCATACTACACCTGCAGTCCCAGAACACAGCATTACGCAGCAGCTACAGTTTTTGTTGTATGAAAGTTGCTTTGATATTAAATATTTATTGATTAGTTAATTTTGAAATAAAATCATTTGAAAATCACAGAAAAATCTACAAGGATTGGTGCTGACAATCCGGCGATGTTAGCATTTTAGCAAACTTTTGTTTTAAAATGAATTCTGTGTCTAGCGAATGATCCGGATATTTCATAATATCTAATAACTTATTCCTTATTCCATTTTTTTAATATCCTGTAAATCTAACCATGACTTTGTGAGTTATGTTGCTAACAGAGAGAGAATAACGCTGCTGAAAAGATATTTAAATGTATAAATGCTGCAGATTCATGCAGAAAAACAAGAATAAGAACATTAAATCTGTTTTTTGAACACATTTAATGACACATAATCAGTAATATGTGCTGCAGTTAACTCTATTCTGTGTGTTTTGTACCGCTTTGGCCTCTTTGTGTGCAGATTACGAACAGGGTCTCTGTCAACCTCAGCTCTCTGTCATCACAGGAAGAGGGAACCACAGTCAGGGAGGAGTGGCCCGCATCCGCCCTGCTGTTATAGACTACCTCACTAACAAACACTACAGGTAAATGCACACACACACACTTTCACACACAGACACATGCAAGCGAAAAACCCAGCCAGATGTGTTCATCTTCACCCAGCTTTCCTCCTATCTCTGCATCTCACAGGTTTACGGAGCCAAAGCAGGGTCTCGTGTTGGTCTCCTTGAGGTGAAAAGACCCCGTTTCTGTTGCTGTGGAAGAAATCTTTTTATTTCCTACTCGTCGCTTTGTTAATAAGTTCCAGTATTTTAGGTTTATTGGTCTAATTGCACTACGGTTTTGGTACTTTTTCATTCTTGTGTAGTCTCAGTCTCCACGTGTTTATGCAGTGCAGCTACCATAAACTGCTCACACTGACATTACTGTGAATCTCTGTCCAGTGTAAAGGACTTTTTCTTCCTATGGAAAATTACTACATTGACATCAAGCACAGATAAGGTATTTTTATGCATCTAAAAGCTTTATTAATGCATTTATATTTTATTAGTAAGTTTTATATGTAGTGTATTTACCTTATGTGTTTTAGAGTAAACGACCTGTGTTCAGGAGGCTGTTAATGCAAACTAATCCTGGAGTCAGGATTCAGATACGATGTACATAATTTTATCTCATTTTTTTCTAATCATAACCACATGCTATCTGCTTGGAGGTTACTCTGCTAGCATAGTTTTAAAAAGTGCTTTTTGAGACGTGATGTTTAGAAAAGATAAGAAAAGAGATGCTTTACCTCTCGATTTTTAATGCTGCTGTGAGTCTGAAAAGTCAAAGGGGATCAGAGGTAAGAACCTCATTAAATGGATTGAGCAACTTTGCTGTGACTTCTGCAGCAAACGTTCTCTATAGAATAACACTTTTATTAACATTTACCCTTTTCTGTGTGTGTGTGTGAGAGAGAGAGCACAGACAGAGCGAAGCTGCTAAAATATAAATAATCAAACTCTGGTGACAGATAATGTTAAGTGTTTTTTAAGGCCAGTTGGTGATTTCCAGCACATTCCTGGTTGTTTTTTGGTGTTTTTTTAAGAAAAGAAAAAGAAAAAAAACACTGCCATATTATGTAGCAGTTTTCTTCCATGGCAGGATCATTAGTTTTATAGATTTGTCATAAGAGTTTGCTGCACTGTTTATTGGAAACTCATTAAATCTGAAGAGGTGAATGTATTTTTACAGAGGTTGTTTTATTGTCAAATAAACATTTTTTACAGTTTATATTTTTACTATTTTGCGGGTGTATTTTTGAGGTTTAACGTGACTTTTTTAAGTGGTTATCTGTAATATAAATGATGCTAATTAGGTAGGAAACTGTGAGAGATCATAATAATCCTTACATAGCTCCTCTGTACATCTTTGAGCTGTTTTCCTCGTCCTTGCCAACCTGACACCTCTGATCAGCTGATCAGCCCCTCCTGAAGGTGCTCGGAAGGGTCAGAGCCTTTGCAGTCGCTGCACCACAACTAATAAACTCTTTGTTTACTAACGAAGCACCATCACTGTTCATTATATAAACTGGCCCTGGATCCAGTTGGACATTCAGGTTTTTAAAAATATTTTTCCCTTTAAAAAATGTTGATTATTTGTTTTTCTTTAATCGTTTTATTGCTATTATTCTACTTCACTCTGCTGACATAAATCTTGACCTCGTGTGGACATAATAATTGGACTAATGTAAAACTTGCTATATAAAATATTTATCAATGTGTTAAAACTTTAAACTCAAACTTGGTGAACAGATAACACACATTTTAACATCTTCACTGTTTTTCTGATTTTAAAGGAGATAATTTATGCCATTTACCAGAGAAAAAATAAAACATTTAAAGCATATAAACACACACTATTTTGTAATTAAGAAAATCTTTCCTTTTTGCATAACTTATTTCCTGCCCCAGATGGTAGCTGTACAAGTAGCTATTTTGTTCTATGTCATTGTTTTGTTTGCTAAGTTCTTATTAGAGCTATATGGGAACATTAAGACTAGCACTAAATACTTTCTACATATATCCAACATCTCAAAAGTGTTTTTTTCTGTTATCTTGCGCTGAATCATGTAACCAGCTTTTAAAATGAACTTGATGTTTTTCACCCAGTTAGCATCCTGATGTCCCACAATGAGCTTCTGGTTTGGAGGTGAAACTGGGCGAGCACGGTCGAGGACAGATGGACTTTGTTCTCTGTATTGTTTGCAATGTTCTTTAGTTCTCTTACTCTGAAAAACATTAAGTTAATAAAATAAAAGGACATTAGAAATACAATCCGATTCACTGAAGAAATCTGATGTCAGTCCTGCTTTAGTTGTGTGTAAAGACATTACCTAAGTTTACTAAAAGCTGTCCACCTGCATCACTCTCAGTCCCTTCAAAGTAAAGGACTTTGCTTATTTTATTAATGCAGGGGAACTGATGCACAGTCTGTCCATGTCAAATGATATTACTTAAAGTTAGCGTGAGCTGGAAGGGTCAAACAACAACTGATCTGCAGCATGGAAACGGCAAAGGTTTGATAAATACTCTTTCTGTGCAGTCTCACAGAAGTTATGTCAGAAACCTATAAAAACTCAGGTGTCAGGAACTGTAAAAAGGTGATTCATGCTTTTAATTAAGTTTAGGTTTTACAGTCTTGTTGACAGTCTCCAGGTTGTTCAAAATACATCTGCACAGCTTTATCTTGCACTCAAAATGAATCACACATATTACTGGTTTTAGTAGCTCCACAATGGTTATGCCTTCATTTTGAAATCATCATGAAATTCTGGTCTTAACAAAGGATCAGGCTCCTTTTCACATCTCTGACCTTATTTATCTTTCCTCACCTGCATCGGGCCAACAGTTACTTTACTTAGACTATGTTTATTTTCTAAAAATGGGAAAAGAAAACTGGAGGAAAAGTAAAACATTTCTCATGATTCCTCATTCAGTTGCTTTATATTTATCCATAAAGTACAAAAAAGGATGATTGGATGTTTTGAAATTTATGGGAGCAATGCTGAGAAATTAGGCCTCCTGGAGCTCCTTCCTTTAATATTTAGAGATTAAAAAACCATCATGACTGTTATAATTGCGGGTTTCAATACCCCTATTATATTGATTAGGCATAATAGACAGTTACAATGACATCCATCATAGTTATTTTTCATATCTGCCAGTTTTTATGTGAAAAGTGAGTTTGGTTGACAGAAACAAAGATTAATGTTTGATGTATCATGTTGAACTGTCTTTTCTTGTGTTTACAATGTACAATACAATGTAAGGGCAAAAAGTCTTAATCTAAGTAAAGTGTTGTTTGTAAGTTACTAAATTTACATGAAGCATTTAAAGATTTCACCAAAAGAGAAGCAAACAGCAGGTGTAGCCAAAAAGTCACCCAAATGGTCCCTTTCACCTGTAAAGGACCTGACATGTAAATCAGAGTATCCGTCTTTATATCCTTTATTTTTTTATTGGACAAAGACACATCAAGATTCAGACTTTGCTTCCGTTCAATCCACAAAATGATCCATCAATTCCTGACTGGAGTTGCGTCAGTGTGTCCTGATGGACTGGCGACCTGTCCAAGGTGGACCTTGCCCAGTTATTACTGGGATAGGCTCCAGAATGTTTATTGGAATAAGCGGTACAGATAATGGCCTATAAATGAGAGATCAGTGGGATTATATCTGCTTTTTTAGCACTCAAAGTTTCTTTTACTAAGCAGTAGCTCTGCGCTCTGCTTGTGCGCAAAAGACGCAAGGAGAACGATAGAAACTGATAAAAGAGGGGTGAAAAACAGAAGAAAAAAAAGCCTTATGGTAAAGCACAGCTGCTGTGGGGGAGGCGAGATGTAGACTCAGTAAGTCACACCTCCGCACTCCAACAAGCGGATGCGTTTAACCTGCCTTTTCTCGCACTTTCTGACTTCCCTGCTTGACTTACTGACCAAACACAGCCAAAGGTGCCTCAACGTTCCGTCCATGCGTCAGCAGAAGAGGTTCGTGGCATTTTAAGCTACACATAATGAAAGCAAAGCCATCTTTCAGGGCTTGAAGGTGTTTGTTCAGCACTGCGGGAGTGAAAGGCGCGAGCTACATCCGCCCGTTAGAGGCTGAGGTAGGCCCAACCATCGCTTTTATTATTCCTCTCCATGCAATGACGTATTTTGACTGCAAATTGTTTGAATATTGCCCAACTTTAGTGACTCTTTCATGTCTGAAAATAACATTTTTCTTCTTAAAGTACTCAATATCTTAATACTTGGAAAGTTTTCTTTAAAATGGTAAATGTACTTAATTAAATTCTACTATATCTCTTACTGGTAGCCTATAAAAGTGAGGTTTCATATCATGAGAGCTTTTAACTGAATGATGGAAAATCCGCTGATTTAATTTTCCCATGTACGTAACATTTGGTCTTTCCATTTATGACTGAGTGTATGTCATGGCAGGTGGTTTTTGAGTTGTTTTTTTTAAAGTAGTCTATATAATAAAATGCCAGAGGATTTTAAAAAGCTCGCAAATGATAGACATCAGCAGCACATTATGTTTATTGTGATAAAACCCATCAGTGTGATTTTTTTCTGTTGCTTTTAAAACAACACCTGTTGTCAGATATCAGTTGTAGTGTAAAGCAGCACCAAGATGTGATTTAATGTAAAAGAGGTAGAACAAAACACCCGGAGATGGAAAGATTTCATATGAGAGATGGATGATATGTCTTCAGATAGATGTGTTATCAATGAACACCTGTTAAAGTCCTCAGAAACAAGCTGTGAATTCTGGGACACACCCAAACATACATGACTTTACTTCCGTGTTTAAAATGTCTACATAGCTACAGATTAAAGCCATGTGCAGAAGAGCCGAGCTGCTGTCATCTTCTGTTAGATTGTAATCTCTCATTTGCAGGAGTGGAAAAACGAAGGCTTCAGTGATGCAAACTCCCAAACCTTCCAGTTTCTATCTGTTGTATATGCAGAGAGAAGCTTCGTCATGCTAACATATTATGCCTTTTTTCCTCTGTAAATGTCCTTTTTAGGTGATGAACGTTTAGAGCTGATTGGCCGTAATGGTGATCTGTGATGAGACTGAAGAGAAGCGCTTGAGCCTCACAGTTCTGCTGGAAAGACCGAGCGGAAGCGAGATGAGCCAAAATGGCCTAAAGCACTAGGAAGTGGAGCATAACGTGAAGCCTGTCTGCTGGAGCGTGCCGACTGCACACCTGCTGTATGAGGAATATTTGATGAAATGCATCATATAGGTCAGTCTTGGACTGAACTGCCTTTACTGGACGGCATCTCTGATTTATAGAGCACACACAAAGCTGATCTAAGAATTGCCTGCTTTGAAAACGGCCATCTATTGTCACAAATACAGCGCAGGGATTTGTTTTTGTCCCACTAACTTGACAATAAAACTTAACAGTAGAATTTATCCCAAGGAGGGAGATCCAATCATGAATGACTTGACGGAGATGTCGGTGAAGTGTGTCCTTGTTGGGGACAGCGCGGTTGGCAAGACGGCCTTACTGGTCCGCTTCACCTCTGAGACCTTCCCAGAGATGTACAGGCCCACAGTGTTTGACAGTACAGGTGTGGAAGTGTACATGGACGGTGTTCAGATCAGCTTGGGCCTCTGGGATACGGCAGGCAATGACAACTTCAAGCAGATCCGACCAAGATCATACCACCAAGCTGACGTTGTCCTCATCTGCTACTCCGTGGCTAACCCTAACTCTTTCGCTAACATCCAACGCAAGTGGATCTCCGAGGTTCGGGAAAACCTACCGAAGGTGCCAGTTCTGGTCGTTGCGACCCAGACTGACCTCAGGGAAGCGGGAGTGCATAGAGGCACGTGCATCACGCCGGCCGAAGGGAAACGCATGGCTCGCGAAGTCCAAGCTAAGGGTTACCTGGAGTGCTCTTCTTTGAGCAACCGCGGCGTGCAGCAGGTGTTTGAGTACGCAGTGCGGACCGTTTTTAATCAGGCCAAGAAAAAAGCCAGGAGGCGCCTGTTCAGCCTGAACCAGTGCAGAGCCTTTTGACCTTCTACTTGTGTTTTCTTTCATGACTTTTTTGCAGTTCAAACTCCAGAGGTGCGAGGATCCAAACAAGGATTTCCCACGTTTGTTTTTCCACTAAACCTTCCAGAAACACCTGAATTCAGACATGTTTGAAACAGAATATGTTTTCGCAAATGTATACCTAAAGAGCCCGATACCAGTGTACGGAAATGGACGTTTTGTGTTTGTGTAATGGAGACACAACGTTTTTTAGTGTTCTCACATGGGCTCAGTTTGGTGTTTAGTTTGTTGATGGAAAAGAGAATTAAAGCCTTAAAGCTTTAACAGGAGGAAGACATATTGTGTCTCTCTGCTGGAGACAAATCATGACATTAAGTTTAAAATACTGCAAATAATTACATTAACTAACACAAATGAAACAATACAACAGTTAATTTTAGTTTATTAGAATTTTTGCACATTTTCTTACTTATTGATTTCAAAAAGACTTTCCTTTAATTTTTATTTTATCATTTAATGAGTTAACATTTATTCAGACATTTGTATCAAACACATGTTGCTTTTGGTTCCAATGAGCTTTTCATGAAATCTTTCAATACAGGGAAATTTTATTGGATGAATTTAAAGTTTAAATATTAAGTAGTTATCTTAATTTTTTTTTTTTTATTAGTTGTAAATATGCATCAAACTTATCCAAGGTGCTCTAATATTTGCAATTTAGTTGTAAATTTGTCTGGAAAATATGCAGAAAACTATCTAAAGATGTTACAGATGGGAAACTATTTATTGATTTGATCAATATTTGATATAAAAATTCCTACAATAAAGGGATTTACATTGTGACTATTTGTAATTGTTAAACTGTATGTCAGAAATTATGACAGAAACACACAGCTGTTACTTGTGCCTTTTAGCGTAGCTGTTTTTCTTTTCTTATTTTTTTTTTAAAATCCTTTTATTCATATGACAACTGACTCGGTTTGAACTTTAAACTTAATTCAAACTATATGTATAATTTTTATGTGTGTAAAATCTTTTAGATGGATTTTTCTCCAGGTTGATTGTTCGCCTTAATGAGTCATTTTCCATAAAAATAAAAACTTTTTTTTTTTATAATCAACCCATATGTATATTTTCCATATTGTTTTGTATTATAATGAAAACTTTTCTGGCATAATTATATTTCTGTGCATCCAATACACGTCCTGTCTGAATGGATTTTTTTTACATGCATTTGTTTTTAATACAAATTTTCTAAAAGAAATTCAGAAGTTTGAGATTTTTCTGATCTAAATAAGATTTCATAGCATCGCTGTGAAAACTGAACACTGTGACCCTTGTACAGTTTTCCTTCTGAAGCAGCGGCTTGGTGAAATGGACAGAGAAGCAGGCGGACATAAATGTTTAGCTTATTATGTAATTTTCAGTCTGTGTGGTGTAAAGAAAAATATTTCTGATTTTGATTATATAAATGTTTCACTGTCGAAGAGAAAAGATGTTAGACTGAAATACTGGCTCACACAGGAACATGTGAGATAAGCAAAGTTAAGACTGCAGATATGACATTAAACTCATTTCATGAGTTTTCAGCCCATTTTTACAAGTTTTTTTTTAGCACTAGCCTCCAAAAACTCACAATTCATTCACTTTTAAATGGGATTTAATTTCTACCACAGTATGTCTGGTGTGCCCCTTAAAATGATTTCAGAGGACAACCTTGGAAACGTTTGTCAGTGTTTAGAGTTTTAAATGAATTTTATAAACCCAGGAAAGCGGTTCATGTTCCTCCCCCCTCACGCTTTCTCCCGCTCTTTCTTTACTCATCTCCTTCTCATGTGGTGTTCAGAGCTGCTAAGGATGAGAGGCATCATGCACACTTTTCAAGGATATGCTGAAGAACATCTAACCACATCCCAGTACCCACACACACTCCTTACATTATGCAAATACACTTTTACAAGCCCTGCTGTTCACCACACACACTTTCTGAATACACACATGTAGATTTATTCATTAAACAGAAAAAAACAGATAATAATACACTATTGAACCACTGACTTCTAGTCTTACTGATATATTTTATATTTTATATTTAACTGTTCCTTTAAATCATCTAATATTTGCTGAAAGATATGACAAAGCCTGCCTTTTTTACAAATACCTTGAGAAAATCTCTTTTTAAGTAGCTAAATATCTTCCTTTAGAATCCAGTCATGTGACCATAAGATCAATTGTTAGGATCTGTTTCTGTCTACATGGATTTTAAGAAGCAGTTTACAGACATGCTCAGGCTTTCAGCATGTATGACTCAATGCTGTGGTTGTGTCTTTTATGTCTCATTGTGCTCTTTGCCACAGCTACCACAATGCCTGGTCCCCTTCTATGTGCGTCTGTTCTTTCTTTTTGTCATGCACACACACATACGCACACACATATACTAGTGGTATACAGAGCTGTATGTGTAGAGCCACTTCACAGTTAGCGGTAGTTGGTGTGCTCACTTCTCAAGGGCCTCGGAAATTAGAGAGAAGGAGCTGCTATATAGCCTGTTTGCATCACAAGCATTTGACATGTAAGGCTACGGTAAACAGAAATCTTTGTTGCCTTTTAGTGATTGTTTCTGGACCGAGGCGCGGAAAAACACTGAGGCCTGGTTTTTCTGTTTATTTTTACTGCAACTCTATCTGGTGTTTGGCAACCATGGCAACAATAGTCATATTGTCAGGACTCCAGTTTGCACAATAACAGTAAACAATAATTTTATAAATAGAATTGATATACTGTAAAAAAAAAAAACTTATACTAAAAGCAAAAATGAGCAAGTAATTCCTCTATTTACTCTCTTTCCTTATGCATACGGCAGTTTGGGGGGTCGGTACTTCTGAACTATCTAAAATGTCACATTTTTAGTCCATTGTTTTCTGAATGTACTCATCTAAGCCACAACACAAACACACAAACAAAATGTGTACTTGTTTCTATGACGTTTCCAACCTACAGAAAGACCTCTCTCTCTCACATAAAGAATGTTGGGATAGGCTTCAAATACCTTCATTAGAGCAAATGGTAGAAATGATGGATGGATGGATGGATGGATGGATGGATACAGTAAATCAATTGAGCGGCCAACTCTGATAGTAAAAAGTTAATCTTATAGACTTATAAATGAAATATTTGTCAGTAGATGGCTTTGCTGTTTTCGCAGCAGAAGCCATGTTGGGACCAACATGTCAGCATGACAGTGATTAGATGAGCATGATGCAGTGTTTTTGTTGCAGATGTTCTGACCTGCTTGAATAAGCAAAGCAGAGGCAGAACCGATGAGCGGTAGGTATTACAGTAAGCCGGTGAAGCTACAGGAAGCTGTCCTAGCAGCAATAATAATGAATACATGTGTTCCTGTGACAAATCAAAATATCTGCTGTACAACAAAGAGAGAAAACAAGTCTATACCAGGAAATACCATCTGTGCATGATAAGTAAAAAGTCAGAGCGTTTGCAATAATGAGACTCACTGATGTATTTCTAAACAACAGATTATATATATATATATATATATATATATATATATATATATGCATGTGCATACGGAAGACCATGGTGAATACACTTGGACAGCTTTGTGAGAATGTAGTTTATTCCAGTTGCTAAAATTGCCTGTATATTTCATATTTTTTGCACATCACCATCTCAGAAGTGGAGATTAGAAAAATGGTTTACAGAAGCTCATTTCACACACACACACACACACACACACACACACACACACACACACACACACACACACACACACACACACACACACATTGTCACACACACACAGGAAACACCTGTCCTGTGTGAGTTCAGTACCGCAGAAACTGAGTGACACAGTAACATATGACAAGACGCGGCTCTTTGCAGATTCTGACACAAAAGTCACTGACATTTCTTTTTTTTATATAAAATTGTAGATTTTTTCTAAATGCCAAAGTTTGTTTATTATTCTACCTGAATGCTGATATACATGATAAGTAGTTTTTAAAAAGAGGTTTTGAGTTTAACAGTTTTTTTGACACAGACATGATTAAAAAGCATAATTGTTATCCTCAGATATTAATTCTACATTTTACAAGCACACAAAGAGATTCACTTCCAAACACTGTCTCCACACTATCTCTCAGCCAGTGTGTTGATTTAAACGGTTATACTTCCATGTAATTATAGCTTTAAATCATACACAACCTCATACATGAAGAATTCAATATTCCACAACCTGAATAGTTTCATTAATCCAAAAGAAGAAAAAAACTGTTTTAAAAGGTTTTAAACTTTACAATAATCAGTTATACAAACTATTTCTGCTCCTGTTTTTTGGGAAACTTTGACTAAAAGTTTTTAAAAGATTAGATTCAGACTTACACAATCTATTCTTAGCTATAATTCCTTATTTGAGATGATTGTTTTAAGCTATTAGAGATTAAAGAGACAGCAAGTTGAGCACAAAGTAAAACTGCAGGCTTGTTTTATAGGAGATCTAATGTTTGGTCTAAACATAAAACACTATTATTAATTTTATCTTCACCTGGTTGCAGTCTTCTTGCTATTTATATTTTGAATGTAGAAATGTGTGGATGTGCATGCATGCAACCT
>JBAMIG010000004.1:6028571-6045064 GCA_037177335.1 Kiunga ballochi
CAAGAAAATAAAGTGTTTGCATCAGTATTCATGCAAAGATTGTCATTTGATGCTAAACAAGTGAAAACTTTGATTTCTGGAGGGAAAATGTGTGGGCTTGATTCCACACATAAAACGTACATTGAGAACTATTTAAGGGCTCAGTAAGCATCACTCTTTGCACCTCTGAGTCTACAACCCATGTGATGGTGCCTGCCTCTCCAGACTGTGCTCAGCTGCAGCTTATTGTGCTGTTACTATTCACATCCCTGTCATTGGCTGTTTTAAAGCCAGACATCTTGTAGAACATTATGAACTGTACAGCAAGCCGAGGGGAGGGGTCTGATGAGGAGACGACCATGGTAAAGGGGAGGATAAGTATTCAAAACACAGCTGTGCAATGACTTTTTACACTCTTTGCATGCGGTTCGGATTCAGTTTTGCACATGGCTTCATGGATATTTTTAGACACATGCAGATTGAAAGGAAAGAGGCTGAAAAGAGTTAAATCATTTCAAACATTTTGAAAAATGATGTTAGTAAATATATATTAGGGAAGTCATATAAACTGGCTAAGAGAAGAAAGAAGGCCATCATAAACCAGGCTAAACCAAACAAACTGCTTGATGAAAGAACATGATAAAAAAATCACTGTGTTAGGAGCAACCGTGCAGGACATACAGTAGCAAAGGCAGGAAGTGAATTCAGCACCTGTTTCATACTTCAAATTGAATTACTATCCATATTTACCACTTGGTGTTTTATTCTACGGAGTTGCGTTTACTTTTGCTTAAATAAATCCACATGCCACTTTCTGCAACTTAAAGTACATTTATGCAAGTTTTTGACCTTAAAACTATGTTTCTGACTTAATGACACAGGGTCTGTTATGTACACGCAGCTGTTGCTATCCAGTTGCAAAAGTGGTGAAATGGAACTTCACTGGGTTTTTTCTTATAGAAAGCTTCATTTTGCACCTGAGTTTTAAATACTCATTACACTGGCCATCTTAAATGTGTAATCAGTTGATTAAATAAACAAATACAAGAGAAAATTGTTTCGAAGAAAGGAAAAGAAAGAAATGGAGCCGGACACGTAACAAGAACCCACAACAGACTGGAGAGCTTAGAGGAATGGTGCAAAAAAGGTGAATTAGTGGAAACCTTATTGAGAAAATATGTGGGATACTCCAAAGCATGATCAGACCACCCCCGAGCTTAACAACTGGAGAATTAAAGTTTAAAGATCCTTTTGGCCATTCACATTTACAAAATCAATCCTGTTGTAATTTATTAAAAAAAACTCTAATAAGGTTCAATTTTAAAGTGAGATAAAATATTTTCTTCTGACTTTTTCTTTGCTTCTTTATCTGTGCAGATAGTCTTCATATTGAACAGAGAAGTAGCAACTAAGTCTACTTAAAAAACGCAGAGGGTCTTTGCAACTAAAAGATAAAAACAGTGTTTTAATACATTTGCATCAGCTGGTATTTCTGATGTCTTGTTAAAAAAATATCTGACCGCTAAAATCGCTGAAGGTGCATTTTTTCTTCATTGCTGCGTTAGTCCCAACAAATAAGAACAATGCAAAAAAAAAAAAAATCTAACTCTACAACTTTATTTTCTATGTTTGTAAAAAAAACATATTTTTGCTGCACATCGATAAAAAGCAAAAAAAAAACAAACAAAAAAACGAACAATTTGTAGAATTGAATGATAATTTTCATTCTTAGTCCATGTTAAACCAAGTCCAGCAGCTTTAAATTATAACTGCTCAATACCTCTGCAGCCTCTAAAGATGGAAGAAAAGTACCAACAGATGCTTACATTAAAAAAGGGTTCGTTAACTCATGTTTCCTCAGGCGATCAACCTTTCTCTGCAGCACTGAGTTGTCAGCAGTCAGCTGGTGCCCTCGGTCGCTAAATCTGCAGCGCGCACAGAGCGGCAGCGCACATCAGTCCATCCTGAGCAGGACGCGCGAGCTCCACTCAGCGTGAGCTTCATCATCTCACGGATTACCGTCCCTTCAGTCTGACATGTGAGAACCCGGACATGAATAACACCACCGCCTCAGCTCTGGTTGGAGCTGGCGGTGATGAGGAGATTCCGGCGCACAGAGCCTTAACCGGCTGCGCCTTGGCGCTTCTCATCATTTGGACGCTTTTGGGGAACTTCACTGTGTGCGCTGCTGTCTACAGATACCGCCACCTGCGCGCTAAGATAACAAACATCTTCATCGTGTCACTGGCTCTGTCGGATCTCCTTGTGGCCGTGTTGGTGATGCCGTGGAAAGCAGTGGCTGAAGTTGCAGGTTTTTGGCCATTCGGTGGATTCTGTAAAACATGGCTGGCCTGCGACATCATGTGCTCCACGGCCTCCATCCTCCACCTGTGCGTCATCAGTGTGGACCGATACTGGGCTATCTCCAGTCCGTTCCGCTACGAGAGGAGTATGAACAAGAAAGTAGCATTCGTTATGATCGGAGTGACCTGGACCGTGTCCATAGTGATCTCATTTGTCCCCGTGCAGCTGGATTGGCACAGAGCGGAGATCAGTGACCTGACCGGGCGGGATTTAACGCCTCGTGATGACAGTATTGATGGGAGCTGTGATTCCAGCCTCAGTCGCACCTACGCCATATCCTCATCCCTCATCAGCTTCTACATCCCAGTAGTTATTATGATTGTCACATACACCCGGATTTATAGAATAGCCCAAATGCAAATCCGAGTGATATCCTCCTTGGAGCGAGCGGCGGAGCACGCGCAGAGTTGCCGCTCGCACGTACCAGAGTTATTTCCCTGTGTCTGTACGGAACTGGGTGGCAACCCCTATCAGTCCCACGTTGATGTTCATCCGGATTCCCAGTGCTCCCATCGCGAGCTTAAAGTGTCCATCAGAAAAGAGACAAAAGTGCTCAAAACTTTGAGCATCATAATGGGTGTTTTCGTCTGCTGCTGGTTACCATTCTTCATCCTAAACTGCGCACTGCCTTTCTGTCCCGGACCGGGGGCCCCTGGAGCACAACGTGGCCCTTACTGTGTCAGTGAAAAAACCTTTGATGTGTTTGTGTGGATCGGCTGGAGCAACTCGTCTCTTAACCCGGTTATTTACGCGTTCAACGCGGACTTCAGGGACGCCTTCTTGCGCCTGTTGCGCTGCCGCGGAAGGGGCTTCTTGGCCGCGGTTAGCGCAGCTGTGGAGACGATGATGGCGAGCAACGAGACGGGAAACCCGAAGCGGGACAGCCCGCAGAAGGCAAAGCTCAGCGTCTCCACGAACACCAGGGGAAGCCAGGACAGCGGGAACACCACGGTGACTGTGTTTTATCACAAAAGGGCCACGCTGGACCAAGTGTCAGATACAGAGGAAAGACGCGACAAAGACAGACTGACGCAGATGCCAATATAAACAGCATCATTGCGCAGTAGACACACTGCTTTGCGCAGTCCAGGATAACATGAATTTGACTCCTTATTCCAGCTCAGGGTTGTGGAAAAGTAGATACCTGGACAGGTCATGACTCATGAGTCCACATGACCCGTAGCATGGCACTCAACCTTCAACTTAAAGAAATTGGAATATTTTAGTCTATAAAAGGTGTCAAACTGAGCAACTTTGTTAATCACGTCTAAAACTATGAGATTAAAGTATGTTTTTGTGGTTAAAATGTCTTTTTAAATAATTTATAAATGTTATCTGTGCCATTTTCTTTCACAGTGTTTAGGTAAGGTGTGGCAGATCAACCATCAGTCACTGAAACTGCAAAGCAAAAGACTGTCAAATAATTCAGTGTGTCATCTTCTTAACCGCTTAGTCCAGTTTAGGGTTGTGGGGAAGCTGAAGTCTATTCCAGCTATTATTTGGCACGGTACACCCTCAGATGTAAAGATGGCTAATGGTTATTTAAACAAATTGTGAAACAATTAAAAAGTGTAAAATATTAAAGTGTTATCATGCAAAAAAAAACATGCATTTATGCAGGAATCTAGACATGCTGCTCACACTGTAAAGCTCATTTAAAATGGAATGGGATGGATCATGAATGAAGCAAGTATCAAAGCAGAACTCTATTGTGTCTGAAACGCGACTCTCAGGTTTCCACATTTAAAATGAACTGAACCCTTCATAGACGTTGCACTCGCAGGTTGAAAGTCACTTGTTTGATCTTTGAAAAATGAGGGATTCAAACTGTTGCCTTTCTGGGTGTAGTTTGTCATTTCTCCCCATGTATTGTGTGTATAGGTTAGCTGATTAGGCTGCATGGTGGTGGGAGGTTTCCACAGGAGGTTGCTGGTTTGAACCTCTGTACAAACTGGAGTTTGAGCTTATAGGTTCTCTCCTGGTATTCCGGCTTCCTCCCACCATCCAAAGACATGCATGTTAGGTTGAGTGGTCTTTTGAACATTTTCCAGGAGTGAATGTGAGACTTGTTGTTTGTCTCTCTGTGTCCCTGTGATGGACCTGTCCCAGTGTACCCTGCCTTTCCCTTGTTCATATATGGTACTGTTCCAGCTTCCCTGAGAGCCTGAAAAGGGAAACAAGTGGTAAGGAAAAAACATTTAGAAAAACATTTTAAAATGATTTATTAACTTTTTAAATCTTCAAGAATGACCTCTCAGTTCTCCTCAGCAGGCTGCATGTGAGCCTTTGTGCCAATCACAGTTAAAGGATAATATAAACCTTTTTTTTTATCAAGTACAGATAAAAAAAAAGATTTCCAAGTGATCTGCGGCCAATTTAAAGAGCTAGGAGGCTCAAACTGTGAATGTCTCATTTTACCTGATGGCACACTATGTGCAAAATGATGAGGCAATAACATGAAAAAAAATCTGATAAGACAGCTTTTTATCTACAGTTTTTACAGTAAACACAAAATAAAATCTATTATTTTCTGCAGTAATTGTCACTTTCCATTCCTGTTAGTGTAATAACATCATTACCCAATGATCATCATTCAGCTGTAATATGAGACACCTTTGCACTAAGTCTGAGATCTTCTTAACCCTTCAAGACCCAACCTATGAACGAGCGGTGGGAAAAGTCAAATTTCTTGAATATGAGAACTTTATTTATCACTTTAACAAAATACATATAAAAAAAAAGGAAATATTTTTAGGGACATTTAACATTAATTACCATCTGATATATCAAAATCCATGCTTTCTGATGTCCATTAAGGGGGAGAGGATAAAGGATTGATTGTTATCAGTCTGACTGGGATGGACTGACAACTGGTGACCTGTCCATGGTGTACCGCCCTCTCGCCTGTTCATTGCTGTGATAAGTTCCAGCTGCCCAAAACCCTGAATTGGATGAAGCGGTATGGAAAATGGAAAGATGGATGGATGGATCCAACATATCCTCACCTCTTTTTCATTCAAGTAGAACTTGCAGAGATGCCCAAGCTGATTAGTATCAGTTTTATTAGGTCACTAATACGTCATATAAAACCTTTGATAAATCTGTCTCTTGACAACATTTTGTAACACATTCAAAACACTTGGTCGTTGTAGAGTTGCTCTAGGCATAGGGAATTTGAATGAATAATACCTAATAATTATACTCGGCTTGACACAAGTTGCTCATCAAATTAGTAACAACCTGCAGTACAAAATACTTCTCAGCTGATGAAAATATAAAAAAGAGAAAACCAAACAAAAAAACTAAAGGTTTCAGTCGATGTGGAGTTTCAGGAAATGCTGGTCCTTGATGAGAACATGTGGAACAGATGTGTGTCAGAGCAGGAAACTCATTCAAAATAAGGAGAGAAGATTTAACTCCATTTTCCATTTCTTTAAGTGAAAAATCATCTGCATGGTCAGCTGCAGCACATGGACTCATGTTTTCTTAATGATTTCCTTTCTAGGCACAAAATTAGTCATCTTGAACAAACAGCTGAATTGATGAGCAAACATAATGATTTAAGGTTCGCAGTGTCCAAAGGTAAAAAACAAACCTTATCCCCTTTTATGTAGAGACATTTATTAGAGTCTGAATTTCCCTGAATCTCTAGAAAACAAAACAGGATTATGTAAGTAACATTAGAACTCACCTTAGCAGCAGCATGCGCTCTACATTTTCCCACATTGATACCTTGAAAGAAACAAAAATGAATCATTTGTACCTGAAGGTTGTTCCTGTGAAAGATGCCCTGACCAGTGTGAACATAGAAGCTTTTAAGCTGACAGAGTTTAAACACACACACACACATACACACACACACACACACTAGAAAAGGAGAGCAGTTTGAGGTTTTATATTCTGCTTTGTGATAAACATTTTCACTTTTAATCATTGTTTCATGTCTGTTTGAATTGAGGTCAAATATGTGAATTATGACCTTTGGGAGTTGAAATGAGATGCCACAGTTTTACCCCATGTGTGTGTGCTGTAAATTAGCATATGATCCGACAATGTGTTCGCTTTGCTGCAGGTAGCAAATCCTCAGCCTGTGGAAGCTTTCTCATGTCACTGATGTGATGAATTAATAACAAAATGTGAAACGCGCTTTTGCTAACAACTTTTCACTCCTCTGATGTGAGCTTCGTTTTGCACATAAAAACATGAAAACAAATTTGTTCCTGTGTATTTGTCAGAGATTAAAAAAGAAAAATCTGCCTTATGAAACATTCATCCCTTTATTTGTTATATTTGTCTTCATTTTAAGGGAGACTAGAAAAAATAGCTAAGTGGATCAATGGCACACAGACACTGACACACTAAATGCATTGTGACTTTATTTATGTCACAGCTTCAGTGTGAATCAGATTAAGTGTGAAATGGAGGCTATATGACAGTAAGTACTGGAGCTCTTGTTCTGTTGGAGGAAAATAAAAATAAAAAATGCACTATTTTCATCATGATCGATAAACATACAATGCCTCTCAAACTGATTCAAGTGTTATCATAAAACTGGCGTTACATGAAGAAAAAATGCCTTTCCTGTTCAACTGGGGCACATGCAGTGTGTTTTGTCTGCATGGATACAGATTTTAGGCTGCATGTGAGTGCATGTGCAGAGTCCCCAGGGGGACAGATAAATATGGACTCTCAGACCTATTTCAACAGGAGGAAATGTGGTATGGACTCAGAGAAACGAGGTTTCTCTGAACAGAGGCAGGCTGCTCTTTGTGCTGAGCTGAGATGCTGTAGGCGTTTATCTGCGTGTCTTCTAAGTAAAAACTGACTTAAAGTACTGTGGTTTAATTATAGCAGGTTTTTAGATTGTTTTTGGGGACATTTTTATAATCTAGGTGCTTAAAGAGAGAGAGAGTTTGAAAATCTAACATAGATTTCTTCTGGTGTTTTACCATCAGACCTCCAGGAAGCCAAAAAAATATATATCAATATGATAGGCCAGAACTTTTTTTTTAAAACTCTTTTTATAAAGTATTGTCGTCTTTGCTTTGGAATAAAACACCTCATTTTACCACATACACACTCATACATCCAGTGTTTTCTGTGATGTCACCAAATCCCTTTATTCTGTGATCTTAGCAGGGGGGTCCTGTCATTCAGCCTGCAAACCAGGGGCTGGACAGGGACAAAAGGTCAAGCTGGAAGTCATGATTACACCAAAGCCACCCTAACACATGTTCTGCACACATTTGCTCACACAGAAACTAATTCATCACCAACGCTCAGCTCTCCATGTGAACAATTAGCCAAACCAAACGGAGCAACAGGCTCAGTGCAACAATGTCAACTAGATTTCAGTGTTAAAAAAGCTCATTAAACTTTCAGGTTTGGTTCAACATGATCAAATATTTGGTATGGCAAAATAAATAATGTTATTATGTAAAAAGAAATGCATCTACAAACTCACTCCATAACCCGATAAACACACTGACAGTCAGTTATCTAAAACGTTATGTATTCTGCATCTATTATTTGCATCTATTAAACATTAGAAAGGTTCTTAAAATTGCTGCTGTGTCCATTTATAAAAATAAAAACTTCTCTGTTATTGCTCTTATAACCCTTGTGCCACCATTTCCTGCACTTCTCGGCTGTTCCACCTCCATGTGCTTTGTTTGTGTTGCTTAATAAAACAAAAACCTCTGTCATTTTGACCAGTTGTCATTATTATTATAGGAGATTACTGGTACAAGACAAAACTTTACATGAATATATCAAAAGCAAACTTTAAAATAAAATTAAAGTAAAGGAAAAAACTTAATTAAGAGGATTAAATGCATGCAATTAAGATTAAAATGTGAGGAATTAACTGTTTCAACCTTGATTCAAAACATCAGAGAGTTTCAGCAGACCTGCAGGTCTCTGGGAGTTGGTTCCTCATGTGAGGAGCATAAAAATCCTCCTTATGTGTGGTTCTGACTCTGGGACCACAAAAGAAACGTAACCACGATGACCTGAAGGATCTGCAGAAGATCCTGCATGTTTTGTGGTAGTTTAGGAACTAAAAGTGTGTAAATAAAAGTGTAAATATCTGAGGACAGGAGATACAGGATCCACTTTCTTTTATCTTTGTGAGGATCTAAGCAGCAGCGTTCTGGCTAGCTTCAGCTTTCTGATGGACTTATTAGGAAGTCCTGTACGGGGATCTCCTAAAGATAAATGCATGGGCACATTTTTCTAAATCCCACTAAGACATCAGTCCGTCTCTCCTTCATGCTGTTTAAGTGATAACAGGACGACTTCTCAGCTGTTTTTATGTAACAGGTCAAAGTTCAGAATTACACAAAGATTTCTGGCTTTAGTTTTTAATGTGGCTGTCTGAAGCTGATTTCTGACCGATCCGCTGCACCAATGTTTGACAAGCAGACCAGTCAGGCCACCAGGCTACCAGGAATCGTCCCACACATCGCATGGCCCTGTCTGGGCCTGCTGCCAGCTCAGCATTTCTGACTTGACATGAAAGCCATTCACTTATGCTGATGTTAAATTTAATCCTTGGCTAAAAACGACTCGGCTCACATCAGATAATGTGCCTGAGAAATAAATAAATAAAACATTTGTAACAGATGCAAAGATTCACAAAAAGGAAGAAAACTTAATGTGATCTTCTCTGCAGGTCAGTTTAGCTTAGCATAGCGTGATGTCTGGCTGGAGGAAAATGGCTTTCCTATTCAGCTACTCATCACATAGTCCTGTTTAGACACAATATTTTGGACACAAATGACATTTTGTGCCAGAAACCAGTTGAGAAAAGAGAATTGCAGTCATTAAAAGTTGCACATTTATTTAAAAATGATTAAATCTTTACAGGTAAATGGACATGACAGAGAATCACGCAGCTTAATCAAAGCCGTCACAGTTTTCTTGCTTTTCTCATGGTGTGAAAATAAATAAATGATTTTATAAATGTCTCATAGAAATCCTTTCAGCAACAAGTATTTGACAGTAAATCCATTTTTATTAAGAGCATTATTCCTCCTGGCTACCGGGGATTACATGTTTCCGCCTGTGTGTTGCAGGAGTGAGAAGATGCTGTTTCTACGGGTTAAGCATGCGATTCTTGTGGCTTTCACTGCAAAATGGATTTGTAGCCTACATCCATCCGTTGCAGATGTGCGTTATGTGTTACAGTTATCATATCAAAGAGGATTAATCTGGATTGAAGAAAATAATGGTCAAAAACATTTTTTAATATGCAGATATGTAGGTTACTGAAAGAGAATATCTTTATAGAGCTGACTGGATATGTACTAATATTGAGGGGCTGATGACCATCCATGTTTCAGATTTGTAACTCCTAACAGAAGCTCATTGCATTAATTTTGCTCATCTGGAGAAGTGTCTTTGGGAGGCTTTACTTCATCTTGACTACATGGAAGTTAAGAAACCCTAAAGGCTGTAAACAAAACAAGTGACCGACATTTTGATTGAGTTACAACGCATTAAGGAAAGGAAACTTAACACACAAATGCAACACTGAGAGGAAGATTGTTGCTGATGACTATATTACCTGACACAGAGGAATATTCTAAAACAGAAATCCTTCAATCTTCCCTTCTGTCATCTTTCTGGCTGTGCCGCTTTGCATTCTGGGAAGGCAGGCGGTGTTCAGAAGGTGGGCAAGACTTTATCCCGGGGTTTAGGGGTGAAGGGGGATTTATAACAAATTATAATAACAGTCTTTTAAATTTCATATATTCAAGTATTTCAATGTTTAGGTAAAAACAAAGGTTTCTCAGAAAGAAAAGGTTAGATTTGGGATGCAGATGTTGTGCTTAATGTTTGTTTACAGTAGCTTGCAGGGTTAGCTCCAATAAGATTTACTGTTCTATTTAGTTAAAAAAAAGCATTAAAAGAATTCAGAAAACCTCTATTCTATAAAAGCTAAAATAAATAAATAAATAATAAATAAATAAAGTAAAAAAAAACGTGATATAAAAATAAAATAATAGGATAAACATATAATAATGCTAATTATAATAATAATAATAATAAAAATAACATATTATTTTTGTTTTGTATATATATCTATATGCTGTTGTGCAGATTAATATTACAGGGAAATGCAGTAAAATAAAATATTTCTGTTGTCAGTACATAAATAAATTCTATTCTACAGACATTTAGCAGACACTGTTATCCAAACCAACAGAATAAATCAGAGAATAAAATCAAACAACAGGGAACAGCATAGATCAGAGCCAGATACTGCAAGTCTGGTTGGACACAGCTATTGTCCTTTAGGACACGGGTGTTATTAATTTCTTTTATATAGAAATTTTCTATTTGTTTCCCAATTTCACCACTGCTGAGTTGTGGCAAAGAACTGTGTAGATCTAAGTCAAATAGAAGAGTTAAGCAAAGTGCTGGAATGCACCTTGAACAGCTGATTCTTTAGCTTGTTTATGTTCAGTAATGAAGCTAAAGGAATGTGTGCATAACATACACTCCCAATCAAAGGTTTGTACACAGTTTTCCATTAAATCCAACGAGAAAGTGTGTCCAAACCTTTGACTGGTACTTTATGAAAGACTTAAATCAATCATAATATCTGGATGGCTTCCCAAATTGGCTTAAACACATTTGTTTCACAGAAAAACACGATGCAATGACATGGTTGTGATGATGAAGCTGTGAGTTTACGGAAGATGTTTAATTTATTTTCAATTCCACATAGTGCCTAGAGACACCTCGAGGGAACCACAGAGAGCTGGAAAACAAATACGAAAGGCCAGGAGGAGGTCACAAAATAGTGTTTTAATAAGAGTATTTCCAACAGACAGACACATGTGTTTGGAGCAGCTGTGCACAGCTGGCTGCCGCTTCTCATTCCCGCTGCTGCACGAAACAGCTGAATTATTAGTGAAGACATCAGAAAGCCTGACATCTCACTCTCACAGTGTCCTTCTAACCCTCTAAAAATAGACCAGAGAGATACACACTCAGCGGAAAAGAGAGTTTGTGGTCCCTGCACTTTACGTTTGAACAGAAAGTAGGAGCAGTTTGACGGATATAAATATTCATTCAGTCCAAAAGGATTTGGATGAAGAAGATGTACCAGAAAAATGTGCAAATGCACCACAGAAGAAGAACAAATCATAAAGAATCTGTCAGGAGAGCATTTATTCATGAATGCTCCTTTTTTTTTTATATTTAACAATCAGGATTTGATGCTTTGCAGAATATAAAGCTGCAGTTTTATTAAGACATTTTCTGAAAATGAGTTTTTCTCTCAATTATTAACACCAGAAACAACTCTGCAGGAATGTTACTGGAATCTTTAGTGTGTTGCTCTTTTCTCCCATTAACCCTGATCCTCTTGTTTCCAGGTGTTGGTGTATGAGAAAAACCTTAGTGGGAGGTGGGCGGTGACTGGTCCGGTCAGTAGGGCAGCAATGCTGATCCGGTGCACGGAGACGGGCATCGGTCCAGCAGTGACACCTCTGGAGCAGCAGAAAGGGCCACTTCAGACAACTTCAAAGTGGAGTCACATGAGTGTCATTGTGGGAAGGGGCTGACTTTTATGCTCACAGGCAGATTAAGAAACAGGACCCCAGCTCCTTCCACTTGTTCTGCTGTGGATTAGGACATTTAAAACAACTAGGAAGAGGAGATTTTGTGTCACTTTAAGATTTTAGTAAAGACTTAAAACCTTTTTAAATGCATTTCTCAAGTCATTGTGTTGCTTTTCAAGTTTTTTGACACAGTTATAGATGTTATGCATCTCACATAGTTTCTTTCTTAGTTATTACAATAATTTTGCATCAGCCAGTACACGTCGCTTAGTACTTTTATTGTGGTAGTTTTCTTTAACATGTCTTTTGTTTCTAAGTTTCTCTCATGTTGTGCTTTTTTGAGTCATTTTGTATCCATGTGCTAAGTTGCCATTTTGTGTTTCTGTGTCGCACTTTGGTCTAACTTTTTTGTTCTTTTATCGCCACACAGTGACACATAAACTTCTGATTTACTGCATTTATTTTATTTAATGAGAACTTTTCTGGATTTTTACCTTAATAAAGGTCTTAAAAGAAAACAAATATTTTTAGTAATGTTGTCGAATTGCACTCATCTGAACTATATTTATAGTTTTAATAATCATTCATTTTTTATACTGCTTAATCCAATCATGGTTGCAAGTAGTGCTGCAGCCTGTCCCTGCTGTTAGTAGGTGAGGACAGAAATAGTTTTATTATCCCCTTTTTTTTCCCACCTGTTTGTTTAGGAATTTTGCTGACCTCTGGTGGCTAAAAACAATATCTAATAGGGTCACTTTTATGTGTATATATATATATATATATACACGCAGATGCAAATTATGCCTCTAATATTTTATATAATAAAATTTTTTTAGTCAGTCATTTAGAATTAATGACATTTTAATGCAAAATACTGATAATATCTGTATATGTAGGAAGACAGATCGAGGGGAGTTGGTAGCCCTTCTTATTGGCTTTAAGGGAAGTTTCTTGTGAATTTATATGTTTAGGTTCAGCCTTCTGTTTACATCTCTTTACTGATGTATATCTGTAGTAGTGCAAATCTGAAGAATGTAGGAAACCAGTGACAACTAACAACTCATACTCCAATAAATAAACTGTTGTTACGCAATCTTCTGCCATTTCATTTAAGATTTAAGAATCATTGTAATGAACCATAATTATCACATACAGATAAACCACACTTTGCTTTAATAGATAAAAAAAACATTCCATGTTTTAAATGAATAGTTAATGAATCCATAAAACATGAAAACAAGTAAAAATAAAAGTTTATCTCTACTTTTCTGTATCTATTAAACCTGCAAAGATGGCTTCTGGGTGTCCTTCCTGAGGATAGCAGCTTAAACTCTTTAAAATAATTGATTATTTCATCAGCTTGTCTTCAGGAGGTCAGCTCTTAGAGGTCTGCATGGACATGTTTATAAAAATGATTTCCAATGCGGTGCAGATTAAATCGATCCATTTATGTTTCAGTTGAACACAAAGCTGTATCATCCAAGACCCTCCAGAAAAGCTCGGCAGAATAATAACATTACTTTGTATTCACACCTGTATTCTAAGGCAGTTCACACGAGGCCTGCTGGTTAATGAGTTATGAATAGCATGCAGGTATTTGCAGGAGCTACCACAGAGCTGTAGGACAGGTGAGCTTGTGGAGCTGCTGTGCGGACAATTCTGGGTTCAGAGAAAATCCCTTTTACACTGACCAGCAGCAAAAGGTAAAAACAAAGTCATTGTTTCATCTTTCAGTGTCTTGATAACAAGCTGCATTGTGTCAAAAGCTGAATATGAAGGAATATGAGGAAGACTCCACTATGTTAGGATTACATCCTCTGAGTTCATATTTGTCTTGTAGGTATACTCTGATCTTCACTGTCAGGTAAAATAAAAGACAATTTTCTCAGGACATTGCAGTATCAGTGAGTTAAATGCAACCAGACTGAAGTCATAAATCATCTCAGTTCTGTGAAGTGTGTGTGGACTCCACTCCTCTGGTAACTCCTTACTGCATGACTTCACTAAATCCCCAGAGACCCCGCCTGATCCAACTAAAAGAAAAAAGCAACAACGATATCTGCATTCCTGACTTTTGATTTATGGAGGAACCGTTTACCAATGCAGAATTTAAGGCGAATGGTTAACCTATTGTTTTATTACTCGATGTTTGACTCATTGAGGAAGAAAATACAGATAAAAAGTCAGGGCAACTTCATTTCTATTACATATTTATGTACATGACAATTCAAACTGTTTTACATAGAAAACATAAAAAGGATTACAGCAGGAAGCATTGAAAACACAGAGTTCCTTTCTTGGGCTTAAACCAATTATTTGCAGCACCAAAAAATCCTACCCAGTTTTTCAGCCTGTCTGGTAAATGGTATTAAGATTTGTGCCAAATGCAGCACTGAGGTCCAGTAGAATGAGGACTGGCACGTTGCTGCTTTCTGTGCTAAAGCGGAGACCTTATCAGACCTCCAGAGCAGTCTGGGAACTGTGGTGCAGTCTACCACCTGACTGACTGACATCAAAACATTTAGTGTCAGGAAGTTGTGTAACTGTTTTTGCTATAATCTTGCTAAATAGGGGGAGGTTTGATATTGGTCTGTCGCTGCTCATCTTATGCTACTTCTTTTCTGTTGTGGTTTGATGACGGCTGCTTTTAGGGGCTGAAAGAAAACACCTGAAAGCAGAGATATGCTTAAAATCTGTCAAATATTTTAAGTTGCGTTGTTAAATATTCTCAAATAAAAATACATTGGCAGGACGTCAAGACAAGTGTTAGTATATTCAGATAAACTCATCCAGGCTTTTAGGACTGATTGGAGAAACGTCTCTGAGAAAGTATATATGTCACTGGTATTGATTAAAGCCTCAGTCTCTATCTTTAGTTAGAAATTAAACCTTATTACGGATAAAAGTTCTGTGATTACTGACTGAGGAGGGTTGCCAGTGAACAATAATGAACAAGGCTTGAGCATATTTGTTTTTCATTCATGTATCTTAATCATTTTCAGCTCCAGAATATAAATCATGTCTTTCTTTCTAGCTCACATAATGAACCTACAACTGTTATCCCATCCGAGTTCAGCTTTTTGCCAGTCTTGTGCCATGTTTCCACGGAGCTCTCTTTTTGGCAGTGATCCATTTCCCCTTGGTTTAAAAAAAACATAAAAAATGTTTTAAATTCAAACATTAAATTGATCCACAAACTCATCAACTGAAGGCTAAGAGGGTGGATGAAGGGGAAGAAGCTTACACAAACATTTTAATTGTATGTTAGTGGTACTGTTTGGGTATGATCATCAATAATTTCAGCACTTTCAAAGAAAACATGATCAGATCGAGCAACGTCCATCATGTCAACCTTGGAAATAATCAGATATTAACAGACGACTGCAGTGTTTTTCTCTTTTACATGTTAGACCAAAGTAATAAGGAACACAACACAATTCTTTGGCTTGCTATCTAATCAGATTTACATCCAAAGCAACGGTTTGAAAACCCCTTTTTGTGTGTTGCACATGGGCAATTAACAAATAAAAGGCAATAAACTGTGTTTTTGTGTGGGCTGATAATCACTGTGAGTCACTCTGTTGGTTTATTGCAGGCAGAAACTGTGACCTACTGAGAAATGCATCTACACAAGATTACAGATTGATGAGTTTGACTTTTTTCAGTAAAGGATTAAAAAAATATAAGGAAATAATAAGGAAATAACTAACAAGTTAAGGTTGAAGGTACAAAGGTTTATGATTATACATGTGTATATATATAGCCAACAAAACAGCATTGACCACGACACATTGTACGCTCACTGAAAAGGTAAGAAATCAGGAACAGAAAAATATGGTTAAGTGTATATAAAGGCTCTGGGATACTTTGAAAGAACTGATATTTCTTAAATGTTTTTATTGTCCTGAAGCATCTAGTTATGTTAAGCTGCAGCAACCTTTATTTTTTACAGAAAAATTGTATTCATTCATAATTTTATGGATATTTTAGTTTTTATTTTTAATTTTAAAAAGTTTCTATTGTTTATTTGCGATATAAGAACAATTAATATTGTTTTAATATTTTTTTTCACAGACATGTTGAGGCTTACGCTCTTATTTTGGAGTTGTTTTGTGATCTCAAGGAGTCACACATCACTTGAAGCTGCTCCTTCACATAACAGTAAAAGTCCCATATAAGACATTTATTGAATCACACAACTTGCATGTAGGGCTTGATATACATCACAGCTTTCTTGAATTAACAACTGATTATATATTTTAGAAACTGAAGATGTTGTCCAGAAAGAAGGAATCCAGAGAATCACCCTGACAAGCTTTGAGCATTTGCAGAAACGGAGCAACAGATCCAAATATGTTGCTCGAAGCTGTAAAGAGATTCGAGACATTTATGGTGAACAGGAAGGTAAGCACCAATGACTTTAAGGTATGTTTTAATATTTACACACAAACATTTATAATACGCAAAAGGATTTTTGCAACATCATTTGCATTGATTTTTCCAGATGGTCTGTACTACCTGATCACAGCTCATGGCACAAAATATCAGACTTTCTGTGACATGACCACAGCTGGAGGA
>JBAMIG010000004.1:6045164-6063870 GCA_037177335.1 Kiunga ballochi
TATGTTGCACTGAGAACCAAGACAAATTCCTACTGATGATAATCACTTGGCAATAAATCTTATTCTGATTTCTGATTATCATGAAGGAATTTGTTGGTATGACTTGTTTATCCTATAATTTGCCTACAGGGAGCAAGAAAGAAATGCTACAAACAGGTTTATTTGTTCTTATCTTAGATAGACCTACAGGCAACAATCTTTATCGTAAATACCTAAATTGGCATGTAGATGACTGAACCTAATTCTTTACTTCTAATTGTCTTTGCAACATACCTACAATTGTCAAAAACCATATGTTGTGCAACTTGCAAGTATAAATAAACATTCAAGGGGAAGCAGTTTGTTGTAGCTGAAGCTCCACAGTGTCATTTGCACTGAGCTGCTACTCGACTGTCTGCCTTTTCTCTGAGAGTCAGTGTGATCTCCTTCACAATAAGAGAAGTACTTATATTTCTTCTACTATTAGAAGGTTTTGTGCTGTTAGACTCACCTTGTTGCTAAATGATAGAACTGGTTTTTCTATAGTGGTTTTGAGATGTTATTGTCCTGAACAACAACATGTGATAACCATTTTAATCTAAAAATCTTTTATATAAAACTTTATTTAAGGTAACAGTATGGATAATTTGATAACTTGATAAATGTATTAAATTTAAATTGATTTATTTCTATAAGGGTTACCATGTCATCATTTTCTGTAATGTTTAAATATATTTTTACAGATATGTTGAGCCTCATTTTCTTTTTGTGGGGGGTTCTGGTGATCTCACAGGGTCAAGGAACCTATTCTGATCCTTCACAGACAGGCAAAGTCATGCTCATTCACATAAAATATTGCTTGCATTGTAAAATTCAATAGTTTGCCTTTGGCTGCATCACTGTTTTCTTATGATAACTGATATAATTTCAGAAACAGAGCTCCTCGCCAAAATAGAAGCAAGGGAAAATGGGACTACCACCCAGAAAGTCACAAAAAAAAACTTTTTGCGTTTGCAGAAACTGAGCAACAGATTTAATTATGTTGCTAGAAGCTGTAAGGAGATTCAAGACATTTATGGAGAACAGGAAAGTAAGCGCAGATTACCTTTTCCCATGTTCTAAAATTCATAAAGGAAAACAAAAACAAAATAAATCCACATTTGCAGTAAAAAAAAAAAAAAGATGTAAATGTCCTGCAAACCACTGATATTACAATGATTTTTAAAAATGTTTACAGATGGTCTGTACTACCTGATCACAGCTCATGGCACAAAATATCAGACTTTCTGTGACATGACCACAGCTGGAGGAGGATGGACTCTGGTGGCCAGTGTTCATGAGAACAGCTTTGATGGAAGGTGCACAGTGGGTGATCGCTGGTCCAGTCAACAAGGAAACAATCCCAAACGGCCCGATGGAGATGGGAACTGGTCCAACAGAAACACCTTTGGAACAGCAGAGGGCGCTACCTCTGATGATTTTAAGGTACACATGATGTTGGAAAGGGTTCTCTGATGCTTTAAGAAAGCTGTAACAACAATTAGCTCATCAGTTTATGCCATTAAGCTTCTGTTTGTAAAGCAAGTTCCAAAAATTGTTTAAAGTGAGACAATTTAAATGTGACAAAAACAAATGTTAAAGGTAACTTTTATGCTTTCTTAACAGAATCCAGGTTACTATGACATCATTGCAGAGGATATGTCAGTTTGGCACGTTCCCAACAACTTTCCAATAGAGAGCTGGACCCTGGGAGCCATCCTGCGTTACCACACCAACAATAGATTTCTCCACCTGTATGGGGGAAACCTTTTAAATCTCTTTATGGTAACTTGCATTATCTGCCTTTTACGTTGGTACATGAAATGGCTGATTATGTGTTTTTAGAGTTTTAAATGTTGAAAATGTTTTATTAAATCACTGAGCAAAGCTTCAGTCCTGCACACACACACACAGGCCTACTCATGACAGGATTGTTGCATTCTTGCAGCGATATCCAGTGAGATACAATGTTGGTTCGTGTGCCGACAGAGGGCCGGCTGTTCCCATCGTGTATGATCAGGGAGGCGAAGAGCTCACCAGAAATCTATATGGACCAAATTCGAGAGGTAAAATACTGAAACACAAAATAAAAAAGATTAGTTTATTGTTTGAAATGATTAGTTTCAAAAGAAAAATCTGAACTTTACTTTGTGTTTGTTTCTGATTAAAGGGGAGTTTGATCCAGGCTTCATCACATTCAGAGCAATAAACAATGAACGTGCTGCCATGGCGATCTGCTCTGGAGTTAAGACGAAGGGATGTCACACTGAACATGTGAGTCTGACTGTATTACAGGCAGTGGTACTTACTTACTAATGAGTCATGTACTAACTTGGCGTCTGACTCTTTCCTATTACTGTTGTTAAATCAGGGGGGAAATAGGAGGCGGCTGCCCCCATTTTACAACCTAGCCTTTTCACTTGTTACCCAACACATTTTCTCTAAATGATATCTTATTTAGTATTAATGTTGTTTACAGAGCAGTGACATGTCTGAAAAAAATAATGGAAAAACTTATTTTATTTACCATTTTATTTATTTGACTCCTTTTTCAGAGCAAATAAAAGATTCTCAGTTGGTCACTATGGTGAGATAGTACTGGAATAATATACTCTTTAAAAATGATTTTTTATTTGTTTGTGTGTTTATCTGTGTTTAGTATTGTATCGGTGGAGGAGGATATTTCCCCGAGCACAGCAAGCAGTGTGGAGACTTCACTTCATTTGACTGGGACGGGCCAACAGCAACCCCAGCCTGGAGCGCCTCCAAAGAGATATCTGAGAGCGCCGTTTTACTGTTCTATCGCTGATATGAACAGAGTTGAGGAGGCAGTTTGATTAAAGCAGCATAGTAGTAGAAATTGCAGGGCTACTTAGTTTGAAACTTTTGCATCTATTAAAGATTTTTAAAAATCTTTCAGGATGTTTATTTCTTTCTTTTCAAACAGGGTTTGTCTTGACATTGAAAGAAAAACAAGGTGTTTTGGAAAAGAGCTTGTTTTTTTATTCAATATCAGGAAATGACTCTTTAAAAATGTCTTCTTTATTATTATTTTTTTAATCTTTTGTTAATAAGAGCACCTTTGCCAGCTTTCTGCACATGTTGAATTTTGTCTATCATGAAGCAATAAGGTTTATAATAGGATATAAATCACTGATACATCACTGAAGTTTACAAACTCATTGATCTATATTATCCGTACTGTTTCCCTGACTTTTCACATGAGCCCATACTCAGTGTTATTTCCTCCTGAATAATTTCCATGCATGCAATTGAAGTCTTCTGAAAAACCTCTTGTACAAGATTTGAATTAAATGGTAGCAAATATTTATTATTCCTGTAGAGATATATGTTTGGACATCTTGAATGTAAGGAGCTTTGAAGTAATACTGAGGGACATATGGCATAAGGAATTACAGGTGATAGAGAGGACAAAAAGATGTAAAGTTGAGGATAAAAGCAAAAAGGAGACAAAATTAATTGATTGTACAGTGTTACAACTTGAAAGACCATTTGAGGCTACATCATTTCCCCTTTAAAACGCTTAAACACCCTCCTCGGTGTGCCGATATTTGACTAACTAGTGAAAGCAACAAAAAGCAAATATGGAAAGTGTGAGGTAAATAATGTGTTTAATAAACAAACATCAGTCAAGAACTGACATTAGTCTGGGGATGGAGTCGGGGGAATATAAAGCACAATGCACATGTGTAAAGGTGGGGCAGGGGACATATTTATCTGTTACACAAGGTGCCCCCTGTACAGTAAGGAGCAGGAAGCTCTATAGAACATACAGATCAGGATCCAAGTCTACGGTACAAAAACTTAGCAGCAACATGTTAACATCGGAGACCAAGGGGCTAACAAAGTAGTTTCATTTAGAAAAAAGTCACAGTATTCTTTAAATTTGTTAAAAAGGTAAAAACAGTTCTATGCATCCGCTAGGGTCAATGCTACTCACAAGATCTGTGTGGAATACATAGGAAGGGAAATTATCTATACATTTAAACTCTAATATAAAGACCTTCTGGTAATGGCACAGTACAAACTCTCAGGAAAAGCGACAAAAATATACAATGTCTTCACGTCACATTTGCAGATTAAAATGTAACTAAGGTCTCTGGCAAGCACAATAGTTTCAGTGATCAAAGAACAACTTCTCAAAAACCAAAATAAAAAGGACACCGTTTTTTGTTAGTTCAGCTATCTTGACAGAGTATGTCTTTTTAATACAAAAATAAGGACAAATATAAATTAATATATATTAAAAGAATCAGACTGATACATGGGGATCTACTGAATAAGTACAGGTATTTATGATACAATAAATACTTGTCATCCATAATGGGGGAGGGGTTACATAAACAGCGAGTAGTGTATTTAACCTGACAGGTAATCTGTTTGACACTACAGGGAAGAGTAGTTTGTGTGTGTGTGTGTGTGTTGTTCAGTAGCTGAATAAAATACCACAAGCTGTGTGTAGGATCATGCACACAGTCTCAGAGGGTTCAGGAGGCCTGCTAAGAACTGCACACAACAGTGGTAGTTTCGGTAGGTTGTTATGAATGCCCACCTTCTCCTGGGCTTTAATGCAGCTCCTCCTGCTGGTGAGTCTGTGGTACTACCAGTTAAAGGAATTCCTAAAACACAAAGGTCACAGAAAGGAAGCAGGAAGTTTACAGGAAGTGGTCAGCCGCCGATAACCCGTCAGTTCTTCGGGAAGAGACAGTGTGGCACACCATTGGGGTCGTTTCGACCATCGAAAAGAAGCAGATGTAAGGACAGAGTCAGCTTTTGTGGGTTTTCTTTTCTCTCTTTTTTTTTTGTCTTTTTTCACTTCATAATAAAAAATAAGTCTGTTTTTGTACTTTACAATACAATTCAAGATCTCCACCGAGGAAGCATCAATTATCAGTCCAGCACTGACAAACAAAACTATTTTTTTTTTTAGTTCTATCTCATGGTTTTTTTTTCTTTTTTTTCTCTCTTTCTTTTACACTTTTCAGGGTTTAAAAAAAGGTGTTGGTGGAGAGGGGGAGTGAAGTGAGGGAGGGTGGAGGGGCTTCCTCAAAGCAGTTGGGGATCAAGTAAGGCGGGCAGGAACACAGAACATATCTGGAGAAGCGGAAATCTGCCGATGGTGCCATCTCTTTTTAATTCTCTCCCTCTTTTTTTTTTTATGAAGAACACTTTGTACAGCCGCATTTGACGACTTTCTCCACTTCCTGGACAAAAGAAGAGCCATCAGTGCACTGGAAGGTGTATTTCCTACGTTTGCTGCGGATGGGGGTGCAGCAGGCGCCTTGTCCTTCTGATCCCCCCGGGCAGCTGCCTCGACACTCTAGACGGGAGACCTTCTCCTGGGTTTGGCACGCCGCGTAGCCTTGCTGTCTCTGGTAGACATCTCGGATCCGTTCCCCTCGGCAGGCCACCTCTGCAGAGAAATAACACGATGGTTACATGTCTGCAGTTTTCATTCCTGAGGAATTTAAAAGTAATTTTGGGTTCTTGCTAAAAAAAAGTGTCTGAGAAAAGGAAAGAGCTGAATGACATCTGATAAACTTTTTGCAGATACCAGGCTTTGGCCAGAATGAAAAACATGAAATAATAAATAATTAGGAAAGAAATCCACTGAGCCTTTTAGGTAGGAATGCTTTTATTCTTTCAAGCTAATGAAACCCGAGGTACCCTCTAAATAGCCCATGTGCTGCATATTAGAGGGTTGGCAATGACGGTTAATTATGTGTTGAAGACGAGGAAATGTGCCACCATATCAGTGATATTAAAAGCAAACATCTGGAGAACAGTGCATTGATGCTAAAAGGGGAACTATCAAGAGGAGTAAAACATGCAAAAGTCTTGTTCTGCAAAAAGATTCAGAAAGGCATTGATGAATTTTCTGACAGCACAACCAAAACGTCTGACAGTGAGAATGATGACATGATATTTAACTTAAAAAATCTGAATGGCATGAAAACATGCAGCAATTCTTTCTCCTTAGACTCACTCATTGCCAGATTATAAACCCGGGATTCATTTCTGCAACAACTTGCAAAAAAAAGCCTTTAACCATTTTATATGATGTAATTC
Source organism: Kiunga ballochi (assembly GCA_037177335.1). Lineage (NCBI taxonomy): Eukaryota > Metazoa > Chordata > Actinopteri > Atheriniformes > Pseudomugilidae > Kiunga > Kiunga ballochi. The sequence continues at coordinate 6,051,273 of JBAMIG010000004.1, forward strand.
ACCTTCTCTAGAGGGAACAAATCAATAATGCAGGTCTACCAGTCCATAACCTAGATCCTGTTCTTCCTCATCTATGCTGCGGTAGATGGGTGCAGAATATAGTTTTGCATAGTTTAGTCTAATCTTAGAAAGATGCGGTCGTAATAAAGTTATTTAAAGACATTTGATGCTCTAAAATAGTAACAATGATGCCTAAATAACCTAGAAGTGCAATAATAGAATCATAAATAATTAAAAGATGCTGCTTTGTACAGCATCATAATTAAAACTAAAGCTGTTACCCTGTATTTATTTAAGTATTTATTCAAATCTCTGTCCCACCATATAAGCGGCTGAAATCAGTGTTTTTCTTTTAAGAATATGCTGCAGGCATGATATACAATAATGGATGTATAATATTATTAATTATCTTGGGTTCCTCTGTCTGCGATGAGATAAAAGTGAAAGTAAACCCAAGAATATTTATTATACCTCTCTTAAATCGTTTGCATTTTTTGCCTGTTTTCCTTCTGCCACAGATCCCAAACACTTGTTTCTTGTTTGCTCAGGTTAAAAAGAACAATACATTTAGCAGTGTGTAATCAATCAAAATAAAAAGGAATTGTATATCAGCTAGTTGTATGACTGTTTTTTTTTTTTTAAAAAAACAAGGTGAAACAGGGTTTATAGGTGTAGGTGTGCTGGGTTGCATGAGAAAAACTCTGAAAATCACAAAAATAGAAGCAGAGATGGCTGTAAAACACATGATTTGGTAGTCTCACCTGAGTTGCCCCCCGTGTGGGATTAAGAGGAAGCTCAGAGGATGCTGAGTTGAAAAAGTGACGAGTTAGAAGTGTTAGTGAAGAGACATTAAATAATGTTAGATGCACTCACTTTAACAAGAGCTGACAACACAGAGAGAAGCTGAAGCTTTGAAGAAAGGCTTGCAAAAATACACCTTGGGTATTAAAAAGCTTAAACAGTATTAGTTTAGTATTTTTAGATAATGCAGGAAATATACACAGGTACTTTTATACACAGACGGACAAAACATAACACGCATGTAACTGAAGCCCTCCTTGTTTTTCCTCACCTCTGTCACAAGCCTCTCCTGTGTAACCACTGTTACACTCGCAGTATGCTTTGCCAAGACCCGACACTCTACATTTGCCATGTTTGCAGCGAGACAAGCTGCAGAGGCCAGTTGTGTCCTGGACCTGCTCGTCACAGAGCACACCGGCAAAGCCAGGCTGGCAGCGGCAGGAGTATGAGTAGGAGTTTATTGGGAGGCAGGTGCCGTGAATACATCTGTAGGGCAACAAGAAGTAATTTCCTTTATCAGAAAATGTTGAAACTGCACAGTCTTGAATAAATAAATAAATAAAAACTCACTTGTTGCCATCACAAGGATTGCTAATTTGCTGGTCACACAGAGTCCCCGTCCATCCAGGGTGGCAGGTACACGTGAAGCCTCGGTGGCCTGTTGGGTGGCAGTCGCCTTGTATGCAGGCGCCACTCTGGCACGGCTGGCAGCCAGGCTCCACCCCATTGCCCAGCCACTGCCTGGTGCTCTGTGAATTCCCAGAGCTCAGAGCACTTGTCTCCTGCCCTGCTCCAAGATCCTGGAGCTTCCCGTTGATGAAGAGGTTACGGAGGCAGCCGTGGAAGCTGGTGCCATTGCGGCCTCCTGAGCTGTGCTGCAAGGCTGAAAGCCCTCCGGAGGCTGAGGCTCGCTCTGGCATCCCTACACAAAGACAGAGGGGATTAGAGAGCCCAGAGCACATACACTGTTTAATTAACTAACATTACAGCTACGTTTACTTTTATGTGTTATATTAAAAAAAGCATCCCAATATTAAACAAATAAACTCTTTAAAGAAGTGTTTTTATTCTCACAAACACAGTAGCACACACTGCAACCCAGTCCTTACCTCCCAGGTAAAGAGGAGAATCTATGCTGAGAGTGGACTGTTTGCTGATGGAGTTGATGGATTTTGGTGGTCCGCCATCGATGGACAAAGATAAAGTCTGGTCTGCTGCCACTAACTCCACAGCATGAAAACTCCCATCGTTTACTGTCTCCACACTGAGCAAGAGAAGACAGACAGATTCAGGCAACACATTTTTAACATTGTGGTTGTTCCACGTGTCTGCGTGTGCAAACGTGCACCTGTATATAGCAGAAGGAGGGTAGGATCCGGTGTCGTAGCTGACCCTGAGACGTCCCCTGTACAGCTCCATTGCTATGTGATCGTTGTCGCCCTTGTACAACAACACGCCACTGTCCTCATCTGTAGCAATCTGCAAAAACCCAGCAAGGCGTCAAACAGATACTTCTTTGTGCTATTATCTTCACCCTAAGGTCATCAGTTTCTGTCGATATTTACAGGCAAGATAAGGTTGTACCTGCAGGCTGATATTGGTCTGTGGTGACAGGTGGCTGGAGGGAAGCTGCAGGTAGGACTCGCGGTTGACGAAATTGACGCTAACAAGTGTTTCACAGCGTTCGCCCTCATACCCATGGAGACACTGGCAACGAGGGTCTGATCCCATGACAACGCACTGAGCACTGTTGAGACACTCGTGGTTGTCACAGGGGCTGGTGCGAGGGAGGACCATTGGGGGAGAGAACTCGCAGAATAACCCACTGCAACACATATTTATGATGCATCAAATGGAGGAATAATGCTTGGAAGAATATGAGACAAAAGCTGAAACTCCTCATTACTGTAAACCTCTATAAAAATCATCAAAGATGCCAACATTGCATAAAGTTTCTTTTGCAATGGTAGACAAACACATTCTATAATTATATTTTAAAATAATTTCATCTTGTGTGTGGTGCATTTAAGAACAGTTGGATATTTGACTTTGAAACACTACAATAGACCAAGCAATTTTACTAAGCAAAAGAAACAAAAGGTGTATGCGTGTGTGAGGATCTGCTGCTGTGTGTAACTCACCTGTATCCCTCTGGACAGACGCAAGTGTATCCGTTCACAGCATCAATGCACTGACCTCCATTCTGACACTTATTGTCTTCACAGTCGTCAAAGTCCAGCTCACAATGCTCACCTAAATAGCCTGGAGTGCACTCGCACCTAAAATGTACACATGCAGAAATGTTAATGTAGGACAATGAGATGGCAGTTTGTGACAGAACAGCTGGTTTTTGGTTAAATAAAGCGTCGTTTCTGATTGGTTGGATTCGCTCTCGCTGCGTGTCAAAAACTGTTCGACATGAAAAGGAAAACATGCCAGCTCCTCACTGACCCTGACAGGAGAGACAGTGCAAACACAAGAAAACACACATAATCCTGATTTAAAACATGGTATGTAACATGGTAAGTGATGATAACTTAGTAACAGTGCAGACACACATGCTAACACACACATTGCTTTTACTGCAGGGAAAAATCTGCATCTTGCTTATTTTAGTTCTCAAATTTACAAGAACAGTAACTCTAAGTAAGTGCATGCATATGTGTGTGTGTGTACAAGCTACTCACTTGTATCCTTGTGGAGTCAAAATGCACTTTGAGTCATGCTGACATGGGTTCAGCTCCGGGGCACAGAAATCCAGTTTCTCCTCACAAAGCTCTCCTAGAAACACACACACAGACACACACACAGAGGTAAATCATATCAGCACCTTTTTAAACACTTTGTAGTGCATGCATATTTAAATAAATCTATAGTAAAAAAAAGATCGATATCATCCCACTTCCTGACTGTGTAAACTGCACTGTTTGCATTTGCAGTAAATGTCGACAAATGTGTGTTTTTATGGGTATATAGGCTGATGATGGATGACCCTCTTGTGGCCAAGACCAACACAGTGGCCTGATAAATTATTTCATTGCAGAATTTCATTGCATATTCCTGATGATATTCCAGAGTGTGTCCGGATACTTTGAACTCTAAATGAATCACTGATGATGCATCAGGGAATAAACCAATATTCCCGACAGCGGAAAGTTCACTCAGGGAATAATTGCACAATCCTTTGGGATCTGTGTGAAGTGTGAAAGTGCTTCTGCAAACTTTGCACATTTAGAAGTGGTAGTCAACGGGCGAGAGGCGGGGTACACCCTGGACGGGACGCCAGTCCATCGCAGGGCGAAGTGGTAGTATTGGCCTTGTTAATTCATAGTTTTATGAAAAGGTATCACATACCTTTTAATGAAGATTTTGAAATGATGATTATAATAGAGGCAGCTGTCATTTATTTCAGTGAAATAGATTTATCTATTCTAAGGGTTTAGTGCTGAAATATAATAATAATAATAACCAAAAACACCTGCAAGCACACGAGAAACAGCCTGACATGTTAATACGTCATTATTTATGTTACAAAAGCAAAGTCAAAAGTAGCCTATTGTGGTAAAAACCAACATCATTCTTCCATTTGGTGGCTTGTAGCAACAAGAACGTGAAGCTGTCAATTTCTGCATGATGTTATCAGTCTTCCACATTCCTCTGTTGCTCTGGGGATTTGTTTTATGCCCAGCTTTCCTAAAGTCCCACCACAGCATTTAGGACTAGTTAGGTTCTGCACTTTGACTGGGTCAACACAACACCTTCATTCAGGCCTCCTTCTCTACTTTTGCTGCTGTGCTGAAGCTATTTATCCTGCTGATGCATTTAGCTGAAAGACACACAGATTAACATTTGGCTATAGAATACATTGATATACAGAGGAGTTTATGATTCACGTAATCCTTTAAATTGTCCTGGAGCTACAAGCTAAATCATCACCCTTCCACCACTGTAGCATAATGGTTTTATCCTCCTCAAACTGAAAAGCAGGAACAATCTTTGTGTTGACATGACTACAAATTAATGTTTCACATCAGAAAACAGCAAAAAAAACATCTGCTTTTAAAGGAGGATAAACTAGCTGCCAAACCTTTAAACAAGAGTGTTTGTTAAACAGCAGCTGGATGCAACTTCACAGCTTAATTCCTGTGGAAGTGGTCAGGTAGTTTTATGTGTTCCACTATCTTCTACAATAATAAATAAACCCAAAATCTATTTTATGATGAGCTGCTTTTCATTTAAACACATATTTGTTACAAGTTTGCATTTATAAATCTTGAGGTTAGTTTTCGAGCCATTCCATTAAACAGCTATTATTGGTACATCTATGGTTTGCATTAAGTGACATCTAATTAGATCCCAGAACCTTCCTCCACTTTATTAATAATTTTAGACATTATTTAACATATATGTTAAACAATAATCACAACTTTGTTCAATGTCTCTTTTTTTCTTAGCAAATTCAAAGAAAGGACAAACAGTAAACGGATCCTGATGGGACTTAATCCTATGTCTCAAGTCTTTTCTAATCCTACAAATAGAAAACACATTTGTTAAAAACTAACATACACCACCTGTTTAAAAGAAATTCCTGAATAAAAATAATGTGTGTGAATGGGTTGAGTTGCAGGGCTGAATGAAGTTCAAATGGATATATAAACATATAGTCATACTAGCTCTTAAAATTAGATATAATGTATTAAAACAGAATATTACCAGTGTTCAATCTCACAAGTATACCTTAGATAATAATCACATGTAAGCAACTAACAGCACCCGTCCACTTGTACATCTAAAACATGCACCAATATGTTAAAACTGTGCAGCTGAGCATCCCCTCTATGTGGCCGCATGGATAAAGTGATGAGGGAAATAGTGAGGGAATGGGAGCAAGGCAGCAAAGAGGGAGAGAGGCACAGGCAGGACAGAGAGAAGAGCAGACTAACCTCTCTCCACCTCATTGGTAGCAGCTGCAACCGCAAAAAAAGATGACAGATGATAAAAAGCAGAGCGAGACAAGAGGAGACAACACGGGACAGCGAAACACCCAAAGACAGAGAGAGAACAATGCCACAAAGGTTAGCTGTCAGAGATGATTAGCACAGTGCAAAAGCAGACAAACAAGTAGCAACAGACCAGTGATTGTTACATAAAATATGCTTTATTTATGTAAAAAAAAAAAAAGTCTGTATCTGCTGCAGCTTTTAGATAGGAGCTGAGGAAATGTAAGTGATTAGCTTTGGAAATGAAATCTGAAAAGTTTTAAATGTTATTTCAAATAGCTGAAAAGATCACAACTAGTGTCTGTGACAGAAACAGACAGCGAGACGTCTGTCTCTCTACGGTCAGCGCCAGTAAAGACTCTGTAAGGACATGGAAATGCAGAGTGGTGGAAAACACGTTTGCCATCCAACACCCCCCCCCCCCCACACACACACACACACACACACTCCCTTTTACCTGTGTATTCCGGTGAGCACATGCATGTGTAGTTGTTGATGCCATCAATACAGGTGGAGTTGTTCTCACAGTCGTTATCTTCACAGTCGTCAATGTTGATCTCGCATGCGTCTCCTTCAAAGCCCTCTGGACACACACACCTGAATGCATGGACACAGTTAGGAGAGAAAGACAATTCCGGTTAATTAGTAAATTTAACAATATTTTTTCATGTTTTCTTGCTCATTTTGCAGGTGCACTCATATTCATTATGTACATTTCAGGGTCTGTTGTTGCCCTGCAGCATCTTGTGGCTGAAAACTGCACTTTAAAACTTATTTCCTACTTTGGTACGTCACATTAGAACCATGTTTTGCTTTGAATGGTCGTGTCACATGCCGGCAAATGTATGGAGCTATATTTGTGTTTTTATTAAATGCAAGAAAAAAAAGCTATCAAAGACAGAAAAAAAAGGTTTTGTAAGTTTTTACCATGACAGCAAAGAATATATATATTTGAGTGTAAAAAATGTTTTTAAAATGCTTTTTTAAAATAAATATATATTTAAAAAAATTTGAAATAATAATAAAAATTATCTCAATATTATTTTTTTGCTCTCAAATATAATGTTTTGCTCTCAATGTAAAAATAATTACCATCAAATATGTAAATTTTTCTTTCAAAACATTTTTTCCCTCTTGGATTGTTTTTATCCTTTCATTTAATAAAAATATAAATATATCTCCATACAAATGGACATAAACACTGTCTGTTTTGAAAATGCACCATGGTGGATTCAGTAAAGACATGTGAGGACATTATTGCAGGAAGCAGGAAACTAAAGAGAGAAGGTCACAGAGTAAGAAGCAGTGGAGTGGCTTTGTTGTTAAGGAGAGCTCAGATGTAAGACGCATACCAATTAATTTTCTTTAGGGGGCACCGAAGTAGGAATATCTGCTAAATTTCTGCAGTGCTGCTTTAATATCACGTTTAAAGTGAGTAGAAGTGCTTAAATACCATTTGCATAAAAAAGTGGATCAGTTGAAAGGCTGAATATATCCATCCATTCATCTATTATCCATACTGCTTCATCTAATTCAGGGTCGCGGTTGCCTGGAGCCTGGAATTAATGGGCGAGAAGCGGGGTGCACCCTGGACAGATCGCCAGTGCTGTCTATATCACACTTTATTCTAGCTTTGTTTAAAGCAGAAATCCCACTGAGATTAGGGGCCTCTTCTTCAAGTGGATCATGGCCAACAAAAACAACAAACAATATTTTTTACTTAGTAAAAAAAAATCAATTTGTCCATTTTCTATATCTCATATTTCAATCTTCTGTCATCTTAAACACCTCTGATATCAAATGTGTGACAACAAGGACATTTACCCGTGCATGACTGTGGCTTCGGCTGCTTCTACATATTCCTGGCATAAGGTCATTATTCTGTTAAACAGTTGGAGCATGCAAGTGTGTGCCTCAGCTCTGCAACAACGACTCACCCTTATTAGTGAACACATACACACAGAGAAAGCCTCCAGAGGGCTGTGTTATGAGTCTAATAAAGAGCTCTTAAGCGGCAGACACTCAAATAGATTAATACCTCATTTTATAGTCTGCGACAGCTCTTCATTCTGAATATTTTGCCCTCTATGCAGCAAAGAAGGCTTAAAAAATGAAAACACAGGAAATGGACATACAATACACAAGGAGGGGCTGACAAGTGATGTAAACAGAAGTGACAGCGAGGGCAGGGGTGGAGACAGGACATGCTGCTGTTGCTCTGATGGTCTGTGTGTGTGTGTGTGTGTGTGTGTGTGTGTGTACTTAAAATCAGTTTAGAGCAAGCAGACAGGCATTAGCTTGCCTTCTATCAAAACCTAATACACTAATAAAAACATGACAATTACAGGGTAATCCACCACATTATTTACCCCCAGTCAGTAAATTTCCAAAGCCTATTCATGGAGTGGTGTCATTATTAAAGTTATCCACTGAGCATCACATTATGTCTTCTGATGCATTATTAATCATTGCTGAATTTAAGCTGAATGATTGTTTCAGTTTTTACTTTTGCATTCAGCTGCTTCAAAAATGATTATTTATGAACCAAAATCACCAAATTCAAAGCTCAAATGTGAGAATGCTGGAGGCAAATGGACATTGTTTAAATGGAAAATGTCTCAAATCTCTGTGGTGTTTTTTTAAATTCTTTTTATTTTTTCATAACGGGGTGGAAAAAAAAACAACATTCCCATAATGCAACGTAAAAGCACCCACCCAGAGGATGCCCCCATCTTTTCAAAATGCTTTTTTTTTTAGCTGCTTATTCTACTCATTTACAATAATCCGGGTAGTGATGACTCTATTTTTCTATCCTGAGTATTACCTTGAGGGATAGTTTTACAATTTAATGTCAAACAGCATAAACTTGTTCAACAAGTTTAAAAAATAAAGTGTGCAAAATATTTTCAGTATTGATATTTTAGCTTGCTATACACTTAATGACCTACAAACTGATCAGCGTTCTTCAAAACTGACCTTAGAATGACTCGAACCCTTGGTTTTCAGGAGGATGACAGACATGGAAACTTGCTATTTGGGTCATTTTTTTTAATAACATGTGATGCAAAAATAATCCAAACTAACTGGTTATAATAAGAAACAACACTTACCAAAAATTGCTTCCTTCTCCTTCCTTCAGATGACAAGTTCCACCATTCCGGCATGGGTTGCTGATGCAGGCATGGATGGGTTCTTCACAGTTTTGACCCTGGCGCAAACAGACACAAAATTTGTGCTTTCTAAATAAGCAACATATTTCTTATTAATATTACCCTCCAGCTCTCTACAGTGAGTTTACCTTAAATCCATATGGGCAGGTGCAGCGGTAATAGTGCACGGGATCATTGGTACATGTGCCATCATTCTTGCAGGGGTTGGACAGGCAGGGGTCACATTTAGCCTGGATGCTCAAATCCACTGGACCTGTGTAGTACGGCAATGCACAGAAACAAAACGTATGCAAAAGATAAAATGGTTAGCTTAAAATGTTCTGCAGCAAGTTCAAGGAACACAGTGGGTCACACACACTTAAGACAACTTTACAATACATCATGGCCCTGCATAGATCTTATTTGCAGATAAAGTAGGGGGGACTTCATCCACATCCATTCATTATCTGTACCAGTTATTCCATTGAAAGGTTGCAGGTAGCAGGAGCCGATCCCAGCAATCACTGGGTCCGTCTGCCAGTCGCTTCATTTCATTAAATTTTTTTTTTTATAATAATATGTTGCCAATTATATCATTTTAGCTGTATGTTAAATATTTCTGATGTAAAAAAAAAAGGTGACAGTTTCTCTGCAGGACCATGATATGTCTAGAAGAAACATATATTATATCCCTATGACTAATGACAGCACAGCAACACCCAACATGATGGCGCTGGTGAGAACACGAGGGCTGAAAGGGAAACACAACAGCTCAGTCTGGTCACGGATCGGAGGATGAGGAAAACTGGGCTGGGATTGAGTCAAACTGAGGCATCGGGGGTTGAGGAGGAATTACTGGGAAATGATTGGCTACGTTACCTGGCACCAGAAAACCACAAGGCCCGGGGACTTCTACAGTGCGTCAGTCAGATTAGGTCAAAAATAGGTTTCAGTCATGTGTTCAAAGTTAATGTGAAATAAAACGGTTTAACGGTCAATAGTCAGTAGCAATTTCAGTAAGACACGTTGCAGCCACAACCATGCACGAGGAAATTTATGGATCTTGGAGGATTTAAAGTTTCCCACAAGGTATGTTTCTGTACACAGAAATACTGTTTGCTTCCATGAAATTAGCAGATATATAGTAAATATGGTTAGTGTGGTTGCCATAATTAATATGATGTGTGTTTGCAGTGTCTGGCACAGTGATAGTGTCGTCTTTTAACATTTCCACGATGCTGATACACACTCTGTATGTTGATTAAGCTTCACATTGTTGTGTGTTGGCTCCAGCTTGACCGCTGTGTGTTTCTTCTCCCGCTACTGAGGAGTAATGTGACAGCATTTAAATACAGGACTGTGCAAAATTCTTTGCTCGTCTCCGACATACAGACCTGGTTCCTCTGTTGAGTTACGGTATGTGTCTGTTTTAGGTTTAGAGGATTTGGTGGTTTGACAAAAAATAGGGAAAAAAAACATTCCCCCTGAAAATGATCTGGTACAAAAAGAGTGGTTTGAAAATGAGGGGAAAAACCGCCAATGTGAAAATAAAACACTAAAACCTTTACTTAGTCTGGAGAAGTATTAAGACCACTTTAGAAGATAAAGAGAAAAGTCTAACTCTTTAAAAAGAAAATAAAAACTGAGGATTTCCTTTTTTTGCACAGTATTCCAAAGCCTTTTAAAAATAAAAGCCACTATGGCCAAAGTTTTTTGACAATAAAAGCATAAACATATGTATTTCTGAGTGTAAAGATGTTTGCTAAGACATCCTTATTATCAGCTAAAATCATTTTGATGTTCATTTTAGCTGTGGAATTACAAGAACTAAACAAAAACAACACTAAGACACAAAAATGTTTCAACAAACACGATCTAACAAAACTTTAACTCCAAGTAATTTGCTTACTGATGTAAATTAATGCTAATCTGAGAAAGCAGGACACCTTATTACAGTCATATAAGCTATATTATTATTATAATAATTATTATTATTTCTGGGGAAATGAAAAAAATGAGGACAAACCTTAATTTTAATATTTGACATTTCAAAACAACTTAATCTAAATCAGGGCTGCAGAGAAGTTGGCGTTTATTCCAGCAATTACCAGACAAAGGCAGCGTAGACCCTGGACAGGTCGCCCAAACATTGCAGGATGTCGCAGAGTTGGAAACTAACATGATAGATGTGTCCACATTTATTTGTTTTGGTTCCAGTCTTGTGAAATGCTCATCTGGTAGCCCCATATGTTACAATGTTATGCAATTGGCCCAATTATTCAGCTTACTATTAATCAGATCATGACAAAATTATTTATATTTATTCATTAGACTCTTTAAAATATTAAAACTGCTGTTTTTATTCATCATCAACATGTTTAGTTTTTTTATATTTGGTTTTAAAAAGATGATGTTTGTATTCACCATCCTACAGAATCCACTGGAAGCCTTGGGTTTGTGTGTGTTGTGTGTCTTTGCTGCCAAAAGAGAACATTTCTTTGCTTTGTATACAGCATGAGGGCACATATCTTGGTTTGGAATATCTATGTTTAAATAAACGATGTAGTAGTGCATGTGAGCAACAATGGGCGTGTACCTGTGCAGGTGAATTTTTTGGAGGGCGTGGTGAGAAGCAGCTTGTCGGTCATTTCTCCGGGCCCGGCACAGCGTGCAATGCCAGGCTCCTTGTAGCCGCTCTTCACCCAGTCTGAGAGCCACTGCATGTGACAGTCGCAGTACAGAGGGTTGGCACCTAGAGCCCTGCAGGACGAGGAGATCAATAAGCGAAAAGCTGAACATGTATTTGGTCATTATAACACCTTAAAATGTCTTGTCTAAAACATAATTTCATGGATACAGACGTGTTATAAACAAGTTATTTTACTATACTACATTAAATATATTGTTTCTGCTTCAGTATCATCTGGTAATGAAGTACCGTACAGCTTCAATAACAGTTACAGTATAATGGTAGCTTGAAATGGTAATATATCCTTCTAATCTTGATAATCATGGCTTTCCAGTGGTGTATAAAATGTTTATGTGTCTCTAACACTCATTACACTACACATGTGCTTTGGCAGGGTCTGTGAATCCAGGTCAGGCATGTTTTGGATGTGTTCCCACTTCATCACATCTGAATCAAAACAATGAGCTTTAATCAATTTATTTGCACGCCTGTTAATGAGCCCTAGAGGAACGAAAACACCTCATTCTGATTCCATCCATATGTCCAGGCTATGTCCAAGGATTTACGTCTACATGATTGAAGTTAGCTGGGGAATTCTTGCTGCTCACCCTTTTTGAGATACTTCTGAAATAGCAGAGCCATTACTGACAAATCTAACAGTACAACCATTTTCCAACAAATGGTCAATTTCCTCATGTGAGAGTCTTAGACGGAGCTGTTACGCAGCTCAGAAAGGAAATGAGAGCCACTCATATGCTTGTTCTATGAAATTAGACTTTTCTTCTGTCAACTTCAATGTGCTTAAAAAAAGGTAGCATCACTTTGAACCATTGCTTGAGTCCATCCTGGAGAGAGGTCTTTTTTACTTTTCATGCTCTGAGACCAAAATTTAGCAGCACACACACACACACACACTCATATATATATATATATATATATATATAAATGTATTTGATAAA
>JBAMIG010000004.1:6065854-6077387 GCA_037177335.1 Kiunga ballochi
ATAAAATGTCTTTTAAAAAGCTATATAAGGACCATTTACTCATTCTTACATGTAGATAAATGTAAATACTTGCAAATAAATGTGCACAATCCTTTAGTATTTTTTCCATATAGATTAATGAGGTGAGAAAAATACTGGAAAACTTGTATAAAAGCTAAATTATGATGATGACCACCTATCCCTGTAAACATTCATTCATCACAAAAATTCAGACAGATAATTTCTCCAGATGTGAGGCTCCCCCCTCCTTTGCTTTTGCATAGTAAAAAACTGACTCCTCTACTTTACTTAACCCGACTCCTGGAAAACTATAACTTATTAGGGATTCACTGTAAGATTTATCTTAATAAAGACACATACTGAGAGAGAATTGGGGATTGTGTGTTACGCACAGGTGGGAAAGCGATGACAGGTCTCTGAAGGCTCCCTCTGGTATCAGGGATATGTCGTTACCATGGAGAGATCTGAGAAAAAGAGTGAAAAAGGATGAAAGGGGGAAAAGGCCACAGAAATGTGGATGTCTGGGTGCTCAAAGTGTGTGCAGCATTCGTTTCATGACGTTCCAGCTGCAGTACTCACAGCAGACGAAGGGATTTGAGCCCGTCGAATGCCCTCGCTGGTATACACCGCAAGCGGTTGTAACTCAGGATTCTTCACACAAAGAAATAAAATGTCAGCATGGAGTAAAAAGCAGGAACATTTTCACTGAAATGAAGCAAAACTTTCCAAGCATATTCCTGTAAAATGTCAAACTAATCCAAAGACAAGCAGAGAAGTAAATAACATCGGCTCAGTTGCACACACACATTTTTCATGCAACCCCCCAAAAAGCTGCATGTAGTTTCATGCTTATGTGCACATTGATTGCTTTATGTAGCAGTTCACAGTAACAATGAATACAACATTTGCACAATCAAATTTAATCTGTCATTTAATGTTATTAATTGTAATAATCAATCTTACTCGTGTTTTTTTTGTGTGAGATCAACATTTTCTTACAGTTCTGGTTTTGCTATGTCATTATTTGTAAAATGCTACGGGCATTTGTACATTCACTGATAATGTGGGCCGCTTTTTGTGTGTGGTTTGTCGTAAAAAAAAGTACCTACAACAAAGAAATGCTTCACTGGATCAACACATACGCAGTCATATAAGCAGAAAGAGGGAGTGATGTAAAGCCAGACTCACAGGGTAAGCAGCTCAGACATGTTACTGAGACTGTGGTTGGACAACGTGCTGATCTGGTTGTTACTCAAATCACTGAAAAGAAAACAGATGCATAAAGCACACGCATGCCCACATGCGTAAAGAAATCCACAAACACCGTTTTTACATGTTGTCTCCAGTTTCACCCACATCTGGACCAAACAGAAAGGATTCAAAACAAACTCATTCTGTTAGTTTTGCTATTTAAAAGCCGAGTGCAGAAAACAAACAAGTCACGGTCCGCCTCATACAGGTTGTTTTACTATGGAAAAATAACACGTTATCTGTGCATTAATGAGTTTTTGTGGCTTGCGTTCAGGTGGTTAAAACTTACATGAGTGTTAAGTGTTTGTAGTTGGAGAGCTCCACGGGAACCTGAGTGAAGTGGTTCCCATCCAAATACCTGTGAGACAGAGCAGGACATGTGATCGGAAACATAAATGGAGATGAAGGAAAGGGGGAATATGGAAAATGTAAAGGAAGATTGGGAAACAGAGAAAGAGGTTTGAACTGAAGGAAATGCCTAAAATTCAGCAGCATGAACAGTCATTACTGCTGCAGCCATAATAAACACTGAAGTTTAATAACCTCACAGGCATCTCACACACTAACACTCAGGCACAAGTGATATTTTATCTCCATCACTTCGTGACAACGTACTATTAATCCACTTTATTAAGTGCACTTTTGTTAATATTGGAGTAAACATACTTCCCATAGGAGAAATGTGGGATGGCAGGCTAAACGATAACGCTGCTGTCTGATGATTAATTTGAACCCTTCATTTTCTGTGTTTTTTGCTGCTTGACTGAGTATTCGTCCTCTCTTTGGCTCCAGGATGTCTTTTTCATTTAATTTTTTTTTATTAAAAGCTTTAATATGTGGGCTTATTATTCAAATACAAAACATTTTAAGGCCCTAGTGCCCGTGTCTGTGGGGATGACCGGACAACCCCAAAGATTTTACAGAATCAGTGCACATGGTAACATGATGGGCACAACCGTGATAAATCTCTACAAGATATAACAAAGAACAATTAAAAAATGTCATTTTGAGTACAGGTTTGATCATTCTTACTCTTTATTTAATTTCTACACTTGACTTTACTGTTTTATTCAGAAAAAGTTGCTTCTTCTTCCTTTTTCTTTGTGTTGCAGCCTGACAGGTCCTGTCAGGACTGTACCGGTGTTTAATCTGTTCGTATCTACACCAGCACACAGACGCCATTGTTTTCCTGTCTTACAGCTCAGACTTTGACACAGCAAACATTTTTGTATCACCTCTGTCTATAAATGTCCATAGCTCAATGACTTTGTGTTTCTGAACAGGTTACAGCGTTAAAAATGACTTTTGTTGTCTTTGTTTAATGTAAATCTTTAAAAATAGCAATGGTGATGTGAGAAGGCAACACTGCTTTCCAGTTGGTTATGTAGTAAAACTATTAGCTATTTATTGGGGATTTGAAAGCTCAGCAGTGTTTACAGTCTTTAGTTTAATCTGCAATCTGTATTTAGAGTAACTCAATATAAATATGTATAACTTAGGGGAGAAAATGAAACCTGAGGGTTAATCACAGTCTGTATGAGGAGTGTTTAATTTCTCAGTAATCGTGTTTTCTGGGAAAATGTTAAAAGCTCTTAATCCAGTTGAATTTCTGCCTGTGTTTTTAGTGTGTGTCTCCTATGTGGCTTCACCTCTGAACTGTTTGTGACACCATCCACCCTGCTTTGCCTTTATGCCCCTTATTGATCCCTGAGACCTGCTAAACTGCTAACTTTGGCTGCAGCAGCTCCTAAACATTGGAATAAGTTGCCTTTGAACATCAGACTCTGTTGCTGTATAAAGCAAATGTCCTGTTATCTGTGCGAGTGCTATTTTGTTTTATCTTTGTGTGCATACATGTTTACAGGCGCACGTGTATGTTTGTTTATGCAGTATGTTTGTATAGTCTCTTTCATGCATTTGCTCGCTGTGCACCTCTTTGGTTCAACGCTTTTGTTTAAGATGTGTTCTGCAGATAAAACCAGATTGCACTTGAAATACTTAAAGAAGTTTCTTTCTTTCACTTTCTGATTTTTACACATCTTCTGTTGCCCTTTTCCAAACTTTGTGCTATGATGTTACCATTACATTCATACTGAGCTTCTTTTTCACAAAGGCTAACACATGTGCAAAGCATTGCTGTTTTTTGTTCAGGGTTAAACTATTAAATACTGGACCTTTCTGCTCAGGGTTGTTTTTAAACTCACAGTTCAGTGGTCTCTTTGGGGAGGCCTTTGGGTAGCATGGTAAGACCCTTATTGCTGCAGCGCACCACGGTATCCAGGCAGGAGCACTCTGCAGGACACCTCAGGACCGGAGAGCAGCTATTTTCCTCGTTTCCTGATAGAAACATGGAGGCAAGGAAGGTTTAGAGTAAAAAGAAATGATAAAAAAATAAATAAATGTGTGTCTGTGCTCAGTTTGTAGGCAGTTTATTATTCCCTTACCTTCCTCACAAGCAAAATCCTGGACAGCTACATCCTGGATGGGGATCTCTTTCAGGAAGTAAGGATTCTGGCAGCGAGGGTTTCCAGTGACGATGCGCTTCCTTCGCAGCCAATCGCCGAGCCAGGCCAGGTGACAGTTGCAGTTGAAGGGATTGGCCAGAAGGTTTCTGGTGAACACAGGCAGCGGATGTTTTATTTTCTTGCGGCAGTTTTGTTGCGTGGGTCATCATGTTTGTACTCACAGTGTGGACAGGGAGTGCAGTGTGTCGAAGGCCCCAGGGTTCATGGAGGTGATCTGGTTGTCGTAGAGTGAAAGGAGACGCACTGAGCTCAACCCTACGAAGCTGCTGTTACTCACACAGCTGATACGGTTACTCCTCAGCATACTATGCACACACGGACACACACATACATGTACAGGCACGCACAAATGAACAAATTAGTACCACACGTTAAATGAAATACACATGTATGCTTCATCATCTTCTGTGGAGACTGAATATGTGACTCACAACTACTTTTCATAAATAAGTGTGTGTGTGTGTGTGTACCCACAGCGTGCGGAGGCCACTGAGTCCCTTTAACATGTGGTGGTGTACGTTCTCCAGTCTGTTAGAGGTCAGAATTAGCTCATTGACCCCAGAAGCTCCTTCAAATGTCCCCTCTTCTATGTCAGTGATGCGGTTATTACTCAGGTTGCTGCACAGAGCAGGAAGCGAGAGAGAGAGAGAGACAATAACAGTATGGTATGTTTCCAGGTGTAGTTTTCTCAGTGCAAATAGAGTTTGACATCTTGATGACCACATGTCACACTCGGTTCTTGTTATATCTGCATGTGTGACTCACATCTTCCTCAGATGGGGCAACTTCTTGAAGATCCCGGTCGCTTCGAGCACAGTGAACTCATTGTTGTTCAGACGCCTGAAAATATGTTAAGAAGAGAAGGTCCCAGGTCATTTTTCAGGAGTTGGGTTAGAAGAGAATGATGTAGGGATTTAGCATATCGTAGCAGCGTGACTTACAGTTCGGCAGTGTATTGAGGAATGTGATCTGGTATTTTGGTGAGCTTCTGGTTCGAGCAGTCGACAGTCGTGCCCTCGCAGCGGCATTTTTCAGGGCAGGCCAAGTCAGCAAAGCAGTCGCCTCCGAGCTTACTGCGGTAATCTTCCGTACCTGGTCAAAACCACAACCACAACATCACTGAATGCCTCCACGGTGCAGGAGTCGAACCCCAGGATTTACTGGCATCTGTGTCGATAAAACCTTTCCCGTTGGTCTCAGTGTAAAACAGCACATGCTGGAAAAAATATTAATATATTGCAGAGAGGCTGCGTAGCCTTTGTTTGTTGGAGCTGTCAAAACGTGTTCTAAAGCTAATTATGATCATACGCAACATTTCCCAAGCTGCAGCTGTATTGCAGACTAAAATGAAACCTAAGATCAACACACATGCAGGATTTTGGGGATTTTTTCTGCCCTGTCAGACTACAAAGCAACTGTTAGTGTTAGAAACCACAGTGCAAGCATAACAGCATAAAAAAAAATGATCACAGCAGAAAAATATTCATTCACATTCAGACAACATTCTCTCAGACTGTACACAAAGACAGTCAAACACACCGACACGTAAAAGACAATACAAGCAGTGACGGGAGTTTGCTGTCTCTTGCGTCTCGGCCATGCTGCAGGGATTTGCAGGGCCGTTCCATGGTGCTTGACAGAACCATGTTCCACGATAGGAACCTGGCAGCCACATGGTTAGATCAAGCACAAAGGAACAACCTGCTGACTGACTGCTCCTCCGCTGGAACACAGGGGTGGGAAGGACAGAGGGAGAGGAAGGGACAGAGAACAAGGGACAGAGGAGGAGAGGGTGTTTTCTGCTGAGCTGTGCAATGCTTCCTCCTGTAGGAGAGGAGAGGAAGAATTGAGAAGGAGCAGAAAAAAATAGGAGGAAAAAAATGGGAGCAGAGGGCAGGAATCTATAAAAAAGAAAACTAAAAAAAATAGAGGTGTAGGTAATAAAGAAATATAAGTCATAGAAACGAATGGAGAAATATCAAAGCAAGAACTAATGAGAATAAGGAACACGGGTGTGAAGATGAGGGACGAAGAGGATAAAGAAGAAGGTTTCAACTGGACTGAGAAAAAGTTTGATCTAAAACAAAGAGATAAGTTAAAAGAAGAAGAGGAGGAGATCTGATCAGGTAGGTAGAACAGAAAAAGAACAGAACTGTGGGAGACTACAACATGTACACACATCTAAAATCACTGACATGAAGAGCAGAAGCAGAAAAGCTGTTACAGAGGAGTGGGAGGAGAGTTACAGCAGCACTCAATGCAAGAGAAGCCCTGACGTCTGGGTACCACACACACATACACACACACACACACACACCTGAACTCACACACACACACTAACAACAGACATGGACATTAGTCTGATGCGGAAAGAGGAGAAAAAACATCAATCTTTATGTGCTAAACTGTAAAAATCTTATGAATATTCTCGTTGGTGTCGGAGGTAAACAGGTGGGAGGAGTCACAGAGGGGTCAAAGGTCAGAGGTCAGCTCTGGGACGAGAGGTGAGGGATTCAGAGTTGACGAAGAACCGTGTGTGTTTGTGTGAGTGTTACTTACAGCTGACATGGTGTACTCCTGATTGTGTTAGAAAGGCAGTGGGAAAAAGAAGAAGGGATTTCACTCGTTTATTTGAACAGAAAGGAAAGAAAAGCGGTGAAAAAGTGAAAAAATAAACGACATCTTGTGCAGCACTCCCCGGGCGGGGATTCATTTAAAGTAAAGTAATGACTTGTGAAATGTGAGACTCATGCCTGTGATACACACATCTCTGCTTAAAGGCGTGACTGATGCAAACTCCCGGCAGATCGTGAGACTGAAACATAACTACAGAAAACATCCAAGCCGTGAACAGTAAACTTCTGCAAGTGGCTGATGTGGAATTAGTGGACAGAATGCAAACAAAATAAGAGGATTTCACATGTATTGATCCGAGCTGCCTTGCTCCTAGGTTGTACCACAGAACAGAACGTGTTTATGAAACTTTTTCTGCCTTGAATTATTCAGCTTTGCCCCGTATGTGGTATTTGTGCTTTGAAAGCTCGGTCCCCCCGGTGAGCTTCAGAGTTAATGACTGCAGCGGGCACGCACACACACATTGCCTCCTACGTGTGCAGCTGTGGTAATGACCGCCTTTAGCCTTTCTACTGATCTCATATGCATGTCTGATTTGCATATTTCCCAGCACCCCTCTGAGCATGGTGACTGTGTGACCTTTTGATGTTCTGCAGCAAGAGAAACGGACTCAAATGCTCTTGGATGTATGCTCATACATTGGATGTCCTTAGACATGCCAAGAAACGAAGATCACACACACACGCCAAATATGGTGCATGTGTGTGATCGCTGCACATATGTGTTAATTTATTCAATCGCACACACAGGGAGCGGCTGACAGAACTGATAGATCCCTCTATTGTCAGCTGTCAAAGTTAAGGTCAGTGCTGAAAATCCCATGCAGGGATGACAGTGGGGTTATTTTGTGCCTGGTTAGATGTGATGCATTAAATCCTAACTTAATGCTTTGGCTTTAAAAAGTGTCAGTCAGGGCAAGCCAGTCAAAGTGTCAGGGTTTTGGTGAGTGTGCACTGACTGGACACGAACTATCTTTAACACACACACACACACATGCTCAGTGTACAATACCTGGGATGAAATACTGTTCTCTAGCTAATGGAGAGACAAGGAGATTAGAAATAATAATTAAAAAAAAGAACATCCTCCCAAGAGTTTGTCTGTTTATGTGTTTATGAGGATTCCAGATAGGAGTTTGCCGTTAGTGGAGAAAGAACGAGGGAAAATCCCAGCAGGAAAACACAGAGAGAGAGAAGAGGAAAGGAAAGTTTGTCCTGGATATGCTTTGCAGTCAGGAATGGTAGGAAACAGCGTGTGTGTTTATACCTGAGCAGCGGAACTTCTTGCTTTTGATTTGCCCGATCCGTTTGTTGGCGAGCCGTCGAGGGCTGGTGCAACGGGCACCGCTGGTCTCGATGGGATTGTCCTGCAGGTAGTCCGCCAGCCACTTCAGGTGGCAGTCACAGATGAAGGGATTTTGGGCTAAATGTCTGATTCACCCACAAAAACACAAATACGAAGGCTTTTAGGATTATACACACTGAACAAGTGTGTCAGACTGAAGCCACAGAAATACTTCAAACACTTATTCCAGCTGCATCAAACAAAAATATGATGAAACACCACACACACACACACACACAAGTCAAATTAATAGATGATAAATGTATCAGGTGACAAGTTGTGCGCTTGCATACTAGCTACACAAAGTGCTTTACATGTTAAAAACAATAAAACACAAGATCAAATGTAAACAACTGATCACACACATACAGACAAGCCCGACAAATCCACGTTTCAGACGCATACCTTCTGTTCCCATAACCAACAAGTAATAAAATATAGAAATAAATGAACATCTGTCTTGGCACACGGAGAGGAAATGAAGGTTGCACAAGTATGCAGTACTCTGGTTGTGCTCTCACTTAGATGTGTGTATGTGTGTACGTACAGTGTTTGTATGGCTCTTAGCGATGAGAAAGTCCCCTTGGCGATAGTCTGGAGCTTGTTGTCGTACAGTGAGAGCACATTGAGGTTGTGAAGGTCCTGAAATGCATCCACACGCAGACACGCTATCTTATTAGCATTCAGCAACCTGCAACAAAGAGGTGATGGAGTGAAAGAGAAGCAGCGCAAAGCGAAGCGATAACGTGTCATCAATCTGCATCGAGCGTTTTATTGGTGCAGGTCAGTGATGATGGCTGTTAGTCAAGATGTCTCCTCTCTGGAGGCAAGAGTTGAGGTATTGCTGCATATCAATGAGATGCAGATGTGAGCTCTTAACTTTGTGTGTGTGTCTATGAGTGTGTGTGTGTGTTTACTCACAACAGGTGCAGAGAAAACAGCCCCTCAAACAGTCCTTTGGAAATCTCGGTTATCTTGTTCCCGTATAGTACCCTGCAGAGAACAAACACTACAATAAGAAGTTATGGATGAGATAATACATGCATATTCACGCTATAAAACCATTCATGTGCACACAAAGCATTTTTATGTGGTTTAAAAATAACTGGAGAGCAAGAAGTATTAGAATGTTTTACTTTATAATACATAAAAACACTTGTTTTTGCATTAAGATGAATCATCCGTCTCATGTGCGTCTCGTTTCCTCACGTTGTCAAACCTTCATCATTATTAATTTGTCACTTTTCTGGTTTTCTATTTAAAGTCATTTGCCAGCAGTTTAAAAAATATGGTGTTCAACACATCTTTCATTACTAAATGGAAGAGGAATCAGTAAAAGTAAAGTATGGCAAAGTTGCAAATGATAAAATTAAAACGGCAAAGTAATTCTCTACTAGTGCAGTGTGTCGTAGCCTGAACTCTCAGGGTATTTATTGCATGCTTCCTCATACGGTAATGACATTTCAAGGATATAGAGAATACAAGTAATCTCAAAGGAGGTAAGCTTTGCAGATTGGACTCAGCTAATCACACCCTATAGCATGACTAAATGAAATGAGAAGTAATCTCAGGTTAATAAAACAGGCTTATAAGGAGTCTTAATCACAGATATTCATTAAAACCTCATGAAATTCTATCAAGATGTAAGAAAAGAAGTGCTTTCTGTATCTTATGACTGAGCAACGCAGAAAACAGTGTTTTATAGGGCTTCTTCTCAGTGAATGAACCTTGTTCATTGAAAAAAGCCACAAATGTAATCCATTTTAAAAATAATCTTAACGAAATACTTGGTAAAGGTCTGACTTTATAGCTTATTATAGACTGATTCTTATCAGTTTTTAATTATTTTAATGCATAGTTATATGATGCGATTTATATTATTTTATAATTGTTTTTAAGCAATTGCAAGCAATAAGCAATTGTACAACACTTGTAGTATGAATTTTAAGTATTCTTTGTATGTTAAATAATTAATGTTTTCCTTTTGTGATGGACCCCAGGAAGACTAGGGATCCATATTAAACAAATAAACAAATAAACATCCCTGCTTATGCTTAAAATATGTTGATATTTACTGATATTTTCCATATTATTCTTTGTCAAGTCAAACATCAACATAAAGGATTTTTCTTTTGCTTCTTCTGTGTGTTTATTTAAATGTAGCTTTTATGGTGTTAGTAAGCCTTTGAGAATATAGAAACTAGTCCAACTGAAAAATCAGTGCAGGTCAGATAACCTGTTAGAATCTGTTCCAGCACTGGCAACAAAGCAGTGATTAACTTCACAGTGTCTCATGTAAGCCTCAGGAAAGGTTCAATTAAATTAAGACATAGCAGAAAATCTAAACTGTAAAACCGCTGGCTCTGATGTTATGCAGGTTTCTTCTATGGCACACTGGACCAAAGTGTTACTAGCTATAAACAACTACAAATAACCATAACAAACATATCCTGCAATGTTTGCACAGCGTGAGGAAGGCAAATAGTTTCAGATTGCAGTTCTTTACACACACACACGGTTAAAGGCTGTGATTACTACTGCCTTCCCCAATAAATACCTTACACACAAACACACACATTTACACCCTAACACACACAACTTATCAGTCATCGCTTTGCTCCATGCTGAGTTTAACTGTGTATTTAAGCAGTCTGGAGACGTGTTTCAGATTGGATTTTCTTGAAGTGAGCTGAGTGGATGTTCCTGAGAGGCCTGACTCTGACGAGGTGGGGAGTGGACGCCTCATTTGCGTCTCACAGACACATCAGTGCGCACGCCCAGATGCAACCGATGGCTCATTTACATCTTCTCCAACTGAACGTTGACACGCAAAAAATACACAATGCTTGCTTAATGTGAAAGCCATATTGTATGTGGTGTGTCAGCAGGAAACCATGTGTCCCGTTCTGTCTGGGGTGAATGTGTAATGAGGTGGCAGGAGCCTCCGTTCAGCAATTCAGCATTTATGAATTATTGACTTTGGAGAGACGAGACCTTAATATAAGTTCTTCACTAAATAACAATACATCTCTCAGTCCCTACGCAGCTTCTGGCTTTCTTCACACGTAATGGAGACGATCTGATGGGAGAATTGGCTCAAGAGAATATTGTTTTTGTAAGAAATTACGTTTAGTATTGTATTTTTGTTTGTCGATGGATGTTTTATAAATACTATAAGTACTACAATTTGGCCTTTATATTTAGAAGTGGTTTATAGATAAAAGAAATGGCTAAAACTGGATTAAAAGTATCATTTTCAAACTCAGAACATAGTTTAATCATCAAAAATAGATTTTGGTTCTCTTTCAAAACTATTGGTATCACAGTAAGTTTTACATGAAGTAAAGTCAAACTACAGAAAAAAACTTCAGACTGACCCAGTATACTCGTCTGGGACGGGAAATTATATATTGACAGCTTCTCGGATTCTCCTCCAACTGGTTTTGTAATGAACCAAAACAACTGAAAGACATTTTAGTTTATGTATAATTGGACCATTGGACCATGCTTAGTAGAGAAATAGATGACTTCACTGCTGTGGGTACCTCATACTTGCCCTGGCTCTTATTCTCTGTTGTTACTGGCTGGTTCTTCTTCTGGATCAAAAGTCACTCCTAACTGGATTCATGGAGCGTGTACAGAGGTTTTCTAGCTAATTTAAGTCTAAGTGAATATATATATATATATATATATATATATATATATATATATATATATACATATATAAAACCATATATAGATACCGGACCATATGTTCTACAAACATACACCACCCTCCC
>JBAMIG010000004.1:6077622-6091952 GCA_037177335.1 Kiunga ballochi
TGGGTAGATATATATATATATATATATATATATATATATATATATATATATATGACTATATAAAACCATGTAGAGGTACTGACTTATGTGTTCTACAAATATAAACTACCCTTAAAGTACCATAATCTAAATTTGCAACTTTGCTGACATTGTGCGACAGCAAAGTTTTACCTAATTAAAATGTGTTTACACACCAGAAAGTAATCTTTAACATGTACTATGGCTGATTCACTAGACTTTTACTGATTATAAAGCGCTTAGAAATGAAACAGGATGCAAAATGGATGTCAAATTAACCTTAGATAGAGGGCAAATGTATAATAATCAGCTTTTTTTTCCAGTTGTCTCTGGAATTTTATGACAGAATTGAAGACAGCTCACCTAACCTTCTCTTCCCAGACGTATAGAAGATATTACAGTACAATAATCCTTTCTGTAAAATCAAATATGCGTTTGGGTGGTTTAATTATCGGTGCAGAGCACTCACAGAGAGTTGAGGGAACGTAGGCCTTGGAAAGCGTCGGCGGCCAGCTCTGATATCTGGTTGTTACTCAGGTCTCTGTGGGAAAAAAAAATACACATAAGAAAAAAAAGCTAATAAAGCTATTGAATAAGAGACACACAGAAGTGGCCACAAAGGCAACAGGAGCAGAAGTTTTAGCAGATGGCTGACATGGTGCTGAACACACATATCTCCCGATCTACTCACATCCTGCGTAGCTTCTTATAAGGAGAAAAGGCCCCAGCTGGGATCACCTTGATAGCGTTCTGCTCCAATCGTCTGGAACCAAACACACACATGGACCATTGAGGAGAGATATTAACATTCTCTTATCACAGACCTATCTCTTCCGTACTGCTTACTGCTCCTCGTTCCCAGGAGTTCTGACAAAAGGGAACATTTCCAGATAAGGAGCTTTGAAGATGGTTGCCAAAGTCTGCCACATTTCTCTGATCTTTAGCCATCTTTAACCAGCATGCACTCAGATGGGCACACAAACACATAAACACACGTTTAACTGTCTGAGAAGTGTTGCATCAAGCCTGGATTTCCGTCTGTCAGGCCCACAATAATTTAATCAGGCCAGGAGCGTGAAGGAATAAAGGAGAGAGTGCATAAAAAGGGTAAAATTTTCGTTAGTCAAACATTTTAGATGAAATAGAAACAGTAGAGTAATTGCAAACCAGTCATTCAATTTCCTGAAGTCAGTCCTTGTCCTTTTTTTGTTGTTTTATAACTTTAAGTTCTGCTATAGTGATTTCTGGTCTTTATAACCACATGCATTTTAATATTTTTCTTCTTTCCCATTATGTTGAGGTTTAAAGTGTTCCACGTCTCAAGCCAACAAATCCAAGGTCCATTTCCAGTGTAAAATGTATTAAAACCAATCCGAGCTGAGTGTGACACTGACAAATTTACTTTCAAACCTTAAGTTCAAGTGGATATTATGTCTGTTATCAGGTTTTCCATAATGTTCAGTTCAGGGCTGTGTGGGAGAGTTTAAACCTATTGGGCTGCATTTTGATCAGCATACAACTTTTATAAAACAGATCTTTTCTTGTTCAACGTTTTCTCCAGTATTTGGTGCCAGTTGGATCCAGTCTATCTACAACACCTCACATCCGATTAGCTGCAACAAAATGAACAATTTTATGCTCAACTCACTGATTTTTTTCACTGTTGTACAAAGTTCCTTCTGCGTGTTACTGAATTTAACAGGAACTGGAGACCTGTCTGGGGTCTACACTGCATATTGCCTATTAATTTAATTTAATTTAATTAATTAATACTTTAATAGGCAATAAGACAATTTGGGTGATATGTGCAATTTAAGCCACTTTTAGCAGTGTGAATGTTTGTTTTATCATTTGTATCTACACTATTTGTATATATCAGACTTTTACATTGTTTTATTTTATGACTAATGACATGTAGCGTTTCATGTAATGCCTTTAAAATATTATATTGTTATTTTTAACTCATATTAATTGTACTTTGATACTTTTAGCACTATCTCTTTACTGTATTAGTACTTACTCTGGTGATGAGAAAGGACATTTGTATCTTGCATGGTCATTTCCATTCTTCCAAAAAGAAATGCTGCAAAAGATTCATTCATCCTAAAGCTTCGCTACTACTGAAAATAATATTTCCCTTTTCACTGGAATGGTAGAGGTATGTGTTGCTTATAAGTCAAGCTGTTTTTGGTGCATTTTATATCTCAACAATGGAAAAAGAAAGCATCTTAAAGACTTAAGCTATCCTTCTTATCCTGAATCACATGTTTTAAATGGAAATATGGTCTGAAATGTATCTAAAAATGTTTTTCAGCTGTTTTTTAACAAAAAAATAGCTGCATGAACAGACTTTCTCATTTCACAGATATGTGCCTTTATTTCCCCACCCAAAGAACAAATAGAAGTAATGGTACAGAAAGGTGCAGAAAGACAAGGGAAAAAATTGAGACACAGTGAAAGAGCAGCAGAAATATCGCTGCACTTCATATGGATGCAGGAGCTTTGTGTGTGTGTGTGTGTGTGTGTGTGTGTGTGTGCTAAGTAATCACGTATCTTACATCTCAGTAATAGTTTCAGGCAGGTTGGTGGGTATTTCGGTCAGACCCTTTCCTCTGCAGTCCACGATGTTGTTACTGCAGGTACAGGACTCTGGGCACTGTAACACACTGCAGGAGGAAGATGATGACGACTGGTAACCTACAGAGAGAAACAGGGAGCTGGTTTTATCCACGGATAACAGATAATCCTTCTTCTAAATCCCAAAGGTACGATGTTGAATGATTCGGTGTGAGAAAACAGCAACAGAGCTGCTGACTTTAACCTGACCTTGTCTTTCTGTTACATCATTTCTAATCTTGCACAGTAATAACCTAGTTAAATATATGCAATGCATAAAGTGAACACCAAGCCATGCAGAAAAAGATGAACGCTTACCTTCATCCCAGTCTTAAAAGTCACGAGCAACAGACAGTGAGAAGAAACAAACGAGACGAAAGAAAAGATAGGTTTGCTGCTGTGATACAGCAAGCAGAGAAAAGACACAGAACAAACACAACAACACAAAAAGATAACAGTGAGCATAACCTACCTGAGCACACAAACTCCTTCTTCTGCACTTCAGCCACATTGTGCCCCCTCAAGTGTGGAGGGGCCATGCACTGTGTATAAAGACCCAGGCGAGGGCGCTGTCGGAGCCACTCGGACAGCCAGGCTACGTGGCAGTCACACTGCAGGTTGTTGGAGTGCAGGCGACTGGACAGATGCAAGGAAGGAGGGAGGACAGCAGGCAGAGGAGGTGGGGAGAGTATTTGACAACCATGGGGGGTGGGGAGTTGGAAGAAGAGGTGAGAACAGGTGGGCAGAGGGAGAAGAGAAATAATAGATTTGATGACATGGGGGAGATGGGAGCGGTGCAGGTGGAGGAGAGAGAGTAACAAATAAAGATAAATCAATAAATATATAAATGGGCACAGATGAAAGGAATCTGTGTGTCTCCACTGAGGAGTAACATGTACCAAATATGAACTTACAAGGTCCTGAGCTTTGTCATGTGGTTGAAACTGGCCATCGACAGTCGGCTGATGTTGTTGTTGTTGAGGGTGCTAAAAAAAAAAAGCAAAAGAAACTCGATATTTTCATCAACTATACGTATCATTCATCAGGTTGAAGCAAAACCTTTCCAGGCAGATGTTTGCTAAGCTCTTCTTCTGGCATAAATTAAACCTCTAAAAAAATAAACAACTTGCCCACAGTTGTTCCCCGTTAGCTTAGTTTGAACACTAAAATCGCTCTACAGTGGTGAAATGGATCACTGGAGACATGCGATGATGATAAGATGTACTTTTAATTATATCTCATGATAATCAGAAAGAAATCCATCCAGCATTGTAGTTTAGTTGCATATAAATCTAGCTGTCTGCTTCTATGTAGAAAAAACGTTAATGAAACCGCCACATCAAGTTAATGAGGTTCAGTTTTTAGTGTCTGTATTGCAGTCATTCAATTCCCTTAGTAGACTGATAATAGTCTGACAAAAGGTTAAGCTAATGGTTATGCAGAACCCAAACAAAATGGTGCCTTTTTTATGTTTGATAGCTTTTAGGCAACATTGTGAATGTTTTGCATAATTTATTTACTTTAATTTCTTGCTAGATCCTGCTAGATGGTCTATTAATCAATGAATAACATGGATTGTGTACTTTGGGCTCATTAAAGCCACTGCCAATTATTTGAGGTTTGACTTGCTTTAAGATGGACAAAATTAGCTGTTTTCTTTATGTTGTTCTTAGAGGTTAGCTTAGTTAGCTTAGCTCTCTTTAAAAATGTTTTCCCAGATTCTTCAAACTGAGCTTCCCCTTACTGGCTAAGCTCTCGATTTACCAGTTTATTTATGCTGTTGTCACAAGTTGTGGTTAGTGACCAAAAGAATTAGATTGCAAATACGAGTGACTGTAATGAGTTTTGCTTGCAGGGTGGCCGCGCTCTCCTTTAAAAGATAGGCTGAGTGGCTCGGTTATCTGAGTTCTGAGTAGAGCCGCCGCTCCTCTGCATTCAGATGTTGTGACTCGGGAATCTGGTTAGGATGGTCACCTTCTGGTGAGGCGTATTGCACATGTCGGTGCAGGAAACCTCAGGGGAGATGCAGGACATGCCCCCCTGGCTCTCAGCTTAGTTCCAAATATTTACATTACTACAAATATGCCTCATAACAGCAAATGTCTCCCAATAAAACTATAACACGGGGTTAGACAGTTAACTCCTAACAATATGTAAAAATCTCCTTTTTCAGGTGCTACACAGGTAATGCAGTCTTTAAAAGGTCAATAAGGTGCTCCATATCCCACTGCTGGTAATGTTCCTCATTCAGGGAGCTTCTGCTGCTGCAAGCAGAGTGGATGAATAAACAGGTAAGTAACAGGTACTCACAGCACTTCCAGGTCACGTAAGGCTCGGAAAGCTCCATCTTCAATACAGCTGATGTGGTTGTAATCCAACTGGCTGCAAAAGCCAAAAGGAAAAAGGAAGCTGAGCATGTGCAGATGTTTTACAGTACATCTTTAGTTAAAGGAATAACCAAGCAGCAGGTTGTGGATAAAATGCATTAACTGTCCTGGACAATCCTCGAACCACCTTTCTCTTTGTGTTCCTCAAACTAACCCGCTTCCTCTCTTCCCGTCCAGCCTCCTGTAATCCTTACTCCTTCTAGATGCTTTTCTAAATGTAGCCGTCTCTGAATCCATGCCTGTCTTTTCTTTCTGATGTCTAATTTGTATGCACTGCTCTTTGCCTCTTTTCCTGTTCTCTCTCCCCAACTCTCTCAGAATAGCTTTGCTGAAACAATTTAATTAAGACATAAGGACAGTAAATCATGTGCTGTCAGCCGCAGTCTAACACACACACACACACACACACACACACACACACACACACACACACACACACACGTAATACCCTGTCCTTTTATAATAATTGCAAGGCATTAAAAAAAATTATCTGATGTAGAGAAAAACACACCCAGGAAGCAGCGAATTAGTTGATAAATCAATATGTATAGATTTACTGCTGTGCAATCAGTTAGGAAATAAAATGACCTACAATTATCATAACTATTTGAGAGGCAAAACAAAAAGAGAAAATAGCAAAATGCCAGTGCTCGATCTACACACACACACACACACACACACACACACACTACCTGAACGCACAGCTGCTAACGAGCTGTGGGTGCCGGTCGATACAGCAAGCAGGAGGCACATGACATTTAACACAATGAAATATTGATGCACAGACACATGTATGCCGTGCACATTTGCAATCCTGCTGAAGAGCAAAGGGAAGATGTGCACAGATTTGCACAAATGGAGGCTTACATACTTAACAAGTATGAAGAGGAAGCGTTACCACTTACAGGTTCTTGATTTCCACAGCTCCCCTGAAAGCTTTCCTTGGAACCCCCTGAATCTGGTTCTCACTGAGATCACTGGACAGAGACAAAGACAAAGAGAGGAGGGGAGAGAAATGATTTTCAGGGAGTTCAGCCAAGCTGTCACTGAGCCACTTCCTTTGCAGCACAAGTACTTGATGTAATCACCAAAATGCAGCGAGAGAACTTAGAGTCAGACAGATAGATCATCAGCTAAATTGAGTTACTTGCACAGAGAGCACTCTTTCCCCAAATATAATCAGCTGTCTCTAGTCATCTCTTAGCAAAAGAAAGAACTCTTCCTCTGACAAGTGTCCTCTTAAGTAAAGCCAGATGTAATTCAATTGTGTTGCTGTGAGCATCCCTTCAAGTCAGGTAAGCAAGGCTTTAAAAGCACCAACAACCTGTAGGGGGCGCTGGTGACCTCTTCTTCACTAGGAGTTTTATCCATTTCATCTCTCATCACTCCCACTCATCTCCACAGCATCCTCAACACCCGATTGCCTCCTCTGCTTCCCTTTAAGGATGAGTGATGAATGTGCATGTGTGTGACTGCACATTAGAGTTTACACAGATTTCATTTTCAGCCACTTTAACTAAGCCACAGGTTGGACAGCGCATGCCCACCTACACATTTACACTGAGACATGTGAGCAGGTGTCTCACAGACTAAAACAACTGTACCTTGTTGCGGAGAAGGAAATACAAGCGATCACTGGTTGGTATAGCAACTCGTTTAGTTATGGTGAGATAAATAAAGGTTTTAAATGAATGCACATGCAAATAGTTGCACATGCAGACGTGTTTATCATGAATGAAGGTATGGGGGGAATCCAGCAGTTAGATCTTGATGGAGGATGCAATGAAGATTAAAAGAATCAATTTAGACGACATAATCTGTAAAAATATTACTCTGAGACGTCTGGTCTGTCAGGCTGCTTGTTAATGAGCGTCTGTTTGTGTGTGAGTGTGCCGTTTGATGCCAACACACACCCATGTTCCAGACAGACTACCTGACCTTTCACCAGTGACCTTCCGGCTCTTGACCCTGATTGTGGCCTCCACAATGCTAATCGGCTAACAGCTAATGCCCATGCGCATTCTTCAGATTCCTGCACATGTGATAGTATAATCAGCACTGCAGATACCATCCCCGCCTCCACCTGCTGCTTCTAAACTGCAACCTAAGTGGCTTTTTTTTTTGTCGTTGCAAAGATTAAAGACGGAAAATCAGAACAAGCGTTCCTAAAAGATGGGCTGTTATGTTGCTTTCAGGGATTCTTTTCTGTTGTGTCAAAGTTAAACTCAAACGACAAAACAAGATGTTCTTTTTCGCCTGCAAGCCAGTGGGAGGGCTTGACCACTGCAGGTTTCTGAGAGCAGCACAAAGAAGCTATGTAAAGATACTTTCTCTAGTAACTCTATTTGCAAACGGGTAGAGGTTTGTATAGGAAGTGGAGAAAAAGCAATCCATCACTGCAGTAAGTTTGTGCTAAAATGTTCTGATATGATACATTATAAGTCTAATGATATGGAACTCAAGATGCTTCTCTATGCTCATACATCGTAAAGACCCCTCTCCGATCTTTCACATGTATGGACTGGCACATGTACGTCTTCAGCGCAAGAAGATTAGCAATGAGCATTTCCTGTACTTTACAAGCAAAAACAGATGAAAAAGGTTTTTATCTTTACACACACCACAAAGTAAACACGATTCTCTTGTGTGTACAGGAATATGCACATATAGTGGCTGGTCTGAATCACACAGTGTATCCTGATACTGTTTTTACAGGACAAGGGGTGTTTGGAAAGGAGCCACACACCCGTAACTGCTGGAAGTCCAAAACCAAATAAACATTTGGAAAATGCTTTTTAACCCTACACACTTAGCCACACACAAAAGTATAAAACTCCTCATGTTCATCTACTACATGTGCCTATGGAGGATAGAAATCTGTAAAAGCTTGTTTGCGTCTCATATGAGACAAGCTGACAGGTTGACAGGTTATGAGAGCGTTTGAGGCTAAACACAAACATCACTGTGTTTACTGACGTGATCAAGATCTTTGCTTGGAAATGCTCAATATATGACTCAAATGAAGGAAAGTGGCTTTGATAAATGTGGGTTGTCAGTTCGTTGCAACATTAGTGAGTCCATATATAAAATCTCACTTTATCTCCACAGATTAAAATAGAATTTCTTGTTATTGTTTACATATAGTTAGCCTGGTTTAAATCACTGAACATTTTACAGCTATTTCTGTTTTTGACTCTGGATCTGATTCTATCTTCATGTATTTAATTTACTGTATATGGAGACAGTAAATTTAGTATTTTGGCCACAACTAATTCCACTTTTCTCACAATTTAGCAACTTAAGTATTGTCTTCTGGTGAGGAAGAATCAAAATAACAATAAATATATATGTTTGTTCTCATGCTCAAAGCACATTCGTGCCACAGAAAGACAGAAAATATGACATGAAGCTTGTTTTTCAGGTAGAAAGATACAAACCAGGCCAGACTTTTTTCTTTAATAATAACAGTATTATCAATAAAATCAAAACATGTTCTGCATTCTTAATGCCGAATGATAAAAACTGGAAGCAAAGTAAAAAGTAGTGGCACAGAAATCAAACTCTGCTGCAGTATCAGTGTGTGGTGCAACACCACTGCTGAACACCCCCATAAAAGTGTATTGAGACATTTTATAGTTGTCTAATATCACATTAG
The DNA here is from genome assembly GCA_037177335.1 of Kiunga ballochi. Taxonomy (NCBI): domain Eukaryota; kingdom Metazoa; phylum Chordata; class Actinopteri; order Atheriniformes; family Pseudomugilidae; genus Kiunga; species Kiunga ballochi. Next base: position 6,086,299 of record JBAMIG010000004.1, read on the forward strand.
TTGCAGTTTAAAACATATACATGCTACAATCTGCAGAAAAAAACAAAGGGGAAATTTAATTCTTTGCAACTTTCAGGTCTCCAGTCGTCCAGGAAAGTCCTCTGGGAAAGGATTACTCATTAACACATCAATCACATGTGACTTAAAACATATTTATCAAGCTTTTCATTTTGATTTGAAAGAGGTTTTCCTTCCTTAAAAACAGAAGCAGCAGTAGGCTACACATGCCAACTGCCACTCCTGTGTACTGACACAGTACATGTGTGTAACTAGCAGTTTTAGTGAGTCTGGAGCTATTGAGGAAGTGCAGAAGGCCACTCTAAACCCTATTCATCATTCAGACCACCAGAGAGGGGGAGAGTGAATAGCAAGTTTTACCCCAACAAGGAAACTGACTTCTCACAGATGTGAAAGTGGATTTTCCTGCTCAGCTTGGCGCCAAGACACCCGATTCAGTTTCGTCTCTGGTTAAAAGTTCAAACCACTGCTATCTCTCTTCTCTTCTTTTGCTTCCTCTCCTTCACGCTTTCCCTTTTCATCCTTCTTTGTGTGTTCTCTCCATCTCTCAAAGTAGGCTTGTTTTCAAACTTCCCCAAGATTTAACCCCTCACCTCTGCCCCTGTGCCTACAGTGGGAGGTTAGCTTCATTAAAAGAGGCTCCAGCTGAGCCTAGTGTGTGTATGAGTGCATGCGTGTGTTTTTGTTCACAAGTGACCAGAGGTATCGGAGCCGCACAGGAACTGTAGCACCCCGCTTAGTTAGCGTCCTCTTGCAAGCAGAGCAACCTACGTACACAGTAAAGAGCACGCTCAGACTAAATCCAGGCATGCGGCTGCAGAAAACTGACAGCTGGCAAACAATGTTCATGATGGGAGGTAAGAAAACACTTCTATAAAACACACACACACAGGGACACACACTGCTCATGGAGTCAGATCGATGCCCGTGACAAAACTCTTTTACTTTCAGCCAGACTTTAACTCTTTGCCTCATTGTGGTGGAATCATTGAAATGTACTTTAAATAGACATGAAAAGAGTTTTATTATCCCCTTGTGTTTCCTCTCACCATCTATATTCATTTTTTTTTTTTTACACCAATAAACTGATCGGTCTGAGAATATTCCCCGCACGGATAGAGTAGATCTAAAAACGCTGGCCTCAGCATTTACAATGGACAGGGGAATTTGAGCTTCATGAAAACAAACAAAACCAGTGAAAACAGCCAACTCTCTGTGGTTAGTCGTTCTTAACATCTGTATACTTGAGAAGAAATCCCTTTCCATTCCTATAGGTAATTTGGCAAACGTCTCAGTGCACTGATGCAATGCCAGTTATTGTAGTTGTTGTAGGACAGAAGCAGGACGATGAATGAAAGTTAGCGTTGACTTAGCTGAATTAAAAACAGTTCATGTGATCTCAGAAGCTGGAAAGGAAAGAAATTACACATTTAAAGGCCGAGGACACAGGGATTACCACACCTTCCCTATTCTGTCTGAAGCTCACAGCCTGGCTGGGTATTAAGGATCAGACATAAACAGATTGTTTTTTAGTGTTTCAGAGGTTTGTATAAGAAATATTCTAACAAAACTAGTTTTTTTTTTTTTTACTTTAACCTTATAAAGCTAAGCATATCATATTTCATATGTACAGTTTTTCAGACATTTCGCATCACTTTATGGTAGAAACATTATACAAAATCCTGCCGTACACCACATGATACTGCCTCCTGGTGAACACCAGAAAGCAGAAGACCAATAGTTTTGATTTATCACATGGTGATAAATAATAAAAACACAAAAGTGTTTATTTTATTTAGATTTTTCTAAAGGATCAAACAAAGATTTCATTAAAAAATAATGCATTTCTGTGCAGTTTTTTTTAAAGTTGGGCTTTAAATAGCTACAAATTGTGTGGTTAAGTTTTTCTCTTATTAGATACTTCAGGAATAAATACTTTATGGAAATAAACAACAAACTCAGATTAATAAGACTCTCATTCTGCCTGCTTTAATGCTGAACGAGTCAAGTTAAAAGAAAAAAAAGTTTGTCTCTTATTTCATTAAACTCTCTTTGTTTGGTTTTTTTCTCACCTCTGGTGGCCCAAGATGTGTGTATGTGTGCGCATGCATGTACGTGCCTGATAGAGTCAGGTCTCCTGTGTTAAGAGCTTAGTGCTGCTTTTCTAAAGGGTCTTTTTTAGAGTGAGAGGGGCTTTTGACACCCTCCGTGTCTAAGAAGACCCAGGCATGAAAGAGCTGCACTCAGCTCTCATATGCACCCCTCATCCTCATCCTCTTCCCCTCCACCTTATTCTTTCTCTCTCACACCGGACACACACACACTCTTGCCCACTGTTGTACAGTTTCTGAATCTCTTTTCTATAAGACCTAATGCCACAAGGTCTAGCAAAAACAGGGGCTCCCATGGAAGTGTGTGTGTATGTGGGGATGAGTGTGAGCTGGCAGAGAAGTAAACTAATCACCTTGTTCAAATCCCTGTCGGAGAACTTAATCCTATTAAGTATAAGAATGTGTGAATGAGCAAAGATGGAGCTGGAAAGAGTTGGAAAGGAAAAGGGGAAGAAAAAGGACCAGGAGAAAAAAAATGAACAGGTCTGAGAAAGGTGTGTGTATAATGTGACGGTGAGTGAGCAAAACACAAATGACACTACAGTTGTTAGTGTGTGTGCTGTTAATTCAAGCAGCGGTGCCATTAGTGGAGCCCCAGAGATCACACTTCTGTGAGCAATTACAGGGAGAAAGACTCCCAAAGAAAAGGGTAGGAGGAGAGGAGGTTTTCCGAAGACAATGCAGAGGGTGAGAACCCTGGATTGGGACTGGCACCTGGGAATGTGTGTTTGTGTGTGTGTCTGTGTGTGTGTGTGCACATGAAGGTGAGTTATGAGCTCTGCAGGTTAAATACACGTGCACCTAAAAGATCATGGGTGGCAACATGTTAAAACAGAACGTGTACTACGTGATAAAAAGGATTCTCACTCTGTTTTCCTTTAAGGCTTGTTATGCAGAATCACACACACCCTCCCTCCCACACACACACACACACACAGCCTCCTTCTTCACTTGTTCTCTTCTAAACTAATATTGACTTTGCTTTTGAGTGACAGATCTGCCCTCTCCCTCTCTCTGTCTCTCTCCCCATCTCATTGTCTGTTTCCCTTATTCACCATCACGCCTCGCACACATACTTTAAATGCCAGGTAACATGGTTGCTATGGTTACATGGCCTGGGTGGACACCTAGGGGACATTTTGACTTGACAGAGTGGATGTCCCCTGTGTGTATGTGTGATTGAGTGTGTTTATTCTGGGATGGCAGTATACCAGGAAAGTGTGTGTGTGTGTATTTTGCCTTCATGATTTTAAACATCGCAAAGTGTTCAGTTGTCAAACAAGTTTGAGCTTTCTAATGTTATACTTTACACTTTATTTACAGGGGGAAAAAAGATTATTTGAAAGAAATGCTTGATTTTGACCAAAGATTTCCAACGTATAAACTGGAGCTCCATTCATTAAGCTAGCGCTATCTTTGTGGTGAAAGCTAATCGTTAGCATCCAGCTAACTCATAACTCGGCCGTTTTTGTGTTGAGGACTAAAGAGAAAAACGTTTTGAACACAAAATTCTTATCTTATTTACACCAGAAGAATAAGTGGTTAAAAACATAGCTACAAAATAAAGATCACAAGCTTGTGTGTGTGTGCGTGTGTGTGCATTTATATGGGTGAAAGCAGACTGATTACACTGCTCTGCAGCCCAGGAACAGATTAGTCAGCTGTCTGAGACCATGACATCATCAGAAATGTTTACACATGTAATTATAGACAAGTGAGAAATACATCTGTTGCACACACAGACACACACACACGCACACACACACACACACACACACACACACACACAGGGGAAACCGACAGTGGCTTGAAGTAATACTGTAATTGCATATGAGGAGAGTTGAGAGGCACGTACTAATAGGGACCATCTGATGATGATGATGATGTTTAGATTTCGAACTGCCCCAATAGTAAGTTCCATCATATGGTGCACCTGTGCTTTCCAACTTAATGGTAATGTGTAACTGTGCAACTATTTCACAAAATGAAGGGAGTAAAATGGAAAGTCTTAGCTGTACTATTCACACCTCAGCTGTTTAAAATCAGATACTCATACTTTTTCCTTGCAGGTGGGAATAAAGTCTTGCGTGAGTTTAATCAGGAGTCCACGTGCTCATCAGTTTCCCAATAAATGTGAATACTCTTCAGGACCCTCTGAGAAAAGCCGTCAAAGTGGACAGGAAAGCAAAATGAGCAAAGACTAAAACATGCAAGCAGGTCACGTCAGCTACATCTGTTTAGTAAGAAAGTAAAATCTCCAGTTAAATGCATTTGCAGGTGCAGGTGATGTCACACAGATACATTATTGTACATTTCCTTGTTGATATTTTCAGCATGAAACGACTAAATGTAACAAGAAAACACCCGGTCGTTACTGGACATTAAACTTCTTTCCTGATCTTCCTCAAACCTCCCTTTTCTGTTTCCCCCCCCCTCACACACGCTTTCTCTGAAACATCCCTCCATCCTCCACCGCCCTGCTTTGCCCTGCTCACTGTGTAATGAGACTAATCCATCAGCCAGACAGTATTAATCGTATTCCGATAGCAGTGTGTTCACTTGCTGCTCGCTGCTGTCTCTGTCTCTACGAGTCAATAACCCCAGCTCTAACACCTACACACTGCCTATGATGGATCGTGTGTGTGTGTGTACTTCTGCGCGCGCGTGTGTGTTTGCCTCTGTGTGTGAGTTTTAAAACCAGCTCAGCACTATGATCAAATTTATTGCAGCCTTTGTCTAGAAGAGCTTCCAAAACACACACAAATGCAGACACACACCGCAGCTAAAATGACCACTACTGGACACGTTGCCAGACCACTTGGTCGCCACAAACTCCTGGTGAGTGACATCATATCCTTTTCCTGTTTGCCGTACAATAATAAACACGAAAAATAAATAGAATGTGACAGCATGTAAATGTATGTCTGGGTAAGGGTGAGTGCCTCGGTTTGCTCACGTCTTGCCAGGTCTGATAGTTTTTTCACATCTTTGACCTGATCTGCCACAAACTCCACGACCCAATAGGCTGAGGCAGCAAATCGTCTCTTCCCTTCATGTCTGCTTCTTTTCCATTAAAAACCTAAATGTCCAACTAAAAAAAAAGAAGAAAAAAAGTCATTCTAACGGATAATGTATCAATCTGGCGCCCAACTATCCTTCGTGATTGTCAGAAGTAGATTTTCATCTATTTTTCTCCCCCATAATTTGCTCCATCCATCAATCACTGCACTATTCCCCGGATCGCTCAATCATTGCATCACTCTTTTCATGCATCATTCATTCATCCTCGCCATTCATCTGTCATCCTACAATCCTGCTCAGTTTGACGACCAGAAGCATTGCCTTTCTGATGCTGAAATGTGAGGGTGGAGATGTGAGAGTGAGCATGGGGAGCCTCACTTGTAAATGCATCAGATCCATTTGATTCAGCTCCTTGTGGGGCAACACGCACACACACAAACACACACACACACACACACACACACACACACACACACACACACACACACACACACACACACACAC
>JBAMIG010000004.1:6097737-6110482 GCA_037177335.1 Kiunga ballochi
TATATATATATATATATATATATATATATATATATATATATATATATATATAAAGGGTAGCAGATGAACTGAGATGTGACAGGATCACCAAGAGAGGAGATGTGAAAACATCCGGAGTGGCGACGATTCAGATTTTATTGTCACTTAAATGAGAAATTACTATGTGTTGATTATTTTTAATGGATTATTTAATTAAAAATGATTCCTTTTTTTGTCATTTAATGCGTCTTTGAAATCTATATATCTATAAAAAAAATTTGTAGAGTCACAGTTTTTGTTATTTAAGTATTATTAACAATAAAAGTTTGTATAATTAAAAATGTATTAAGACAAAAGGCTTTTATTCATTGCTAAAAAAAACCAAACAGTTTTTTTCCGGACTTGGTAATAAAAACAGACACAGGAGGTGAATTCCTCTCCGTAAAACAAACTTTGACACATGGATATTCTGACTGGTGGATGACTTTACCTCTAAACCACGCTGATGGTAAAACAGCTCATTTAGAGTCGTGCTCATGTGTTCACACATCTTAATGAAAAGCAGCAGAAACCGTTTAATTATTCACATCTTTTCTATTTGTTGCATATCTACACAGACATGGTTTTTGGTCTGCGACATGACTGTTCTCTGTTGTTTCAGACACAATATCTCTTATCATCAATAACCATCATACCTAAATAAATAGGTTATGTACATAAAGTCTGGGGTTGTGGACATGTACATGTACCTGTGTGTGTATTCCTGGGAATGACATTGGGGGATATGTGTAAAAAACTTTGTGCTATGTGTTTATTAAATAAAAAGTGCTTCATAAATAAAATTTGATTGGATAAAGCTGAGGAATTTCTCTACGTGATGCTGCACCTCACATTGCAACAGGAACGGCATGGAGAGCAGAAAACGAAGCTGCGTGGTGGAGCTTCGGTGGTATAGTTAGAGCTGAGACAGATCCAATTTCACCCTTCGGGCACTATCACCGTGTGTGTTGCTGTCGTTGTGTGCTGTGTGTATGTTAGAGACAGAAAGTGCTTCCTCCCTTGAGGCCTCTCACTTAAACTCTGTGTGAAAATGAACCTCTTGTCAATCGTCTACTCGAGGCTGTTTAGGGAAATGAGGGATTCATCCGTCAGCCACTCGGCTGTGGGAGGGCGATGAGGCTGCGGCAGTTCACAGTCTCTGACCCAACACCTGGACATCGCTTTTAGAGCGCAGGAAGAGAGAAGATGAAGGGGAGGGCGCCAGAGGGAAAGACAAAAAAACAAAACATGGAAGAACAACGTTTGTGAGCATCAGAAAGAAATCAGAGCAGAGAACAAGCTTGCTGAAAGGAATAGTGTCTGCTTTTCTTTTATCACTATTCCACCTCCTCCTTTCTGTTTTGATCCAAATCTATTCAAGATGCCTCCAGAACACTCCCACTTCCCCACTTCATGTCCCCCTCCCCTCTATTTGCCAGCTCCTGGCAATAGCTGGCTTGCTGAAAAATTCCTCTTCAAATAGTTTCTCTCCGTCAATGTTGTCTTTCTTTCTTTCACCGCCGTAGAGGCTTGGGTCACACACACTTGTCACTCTGGACCAGCTGTCATGCACCATCTGTCCACTGTCCACTCAGGACACACACCCTTCCACAAACCCACACTCCATCGCTCTGGCACTAAGATGTGGCAGTTACTGGCAAAGACTCTGTGCCCGGAGATAATTTATGTTTATTATTATTCTGTGTCAAAATAAATATGTTGGAGGATGACAGGAGGAAGTCAAAGAGAGAGAGAGGTGAGAGAGAGCATATATCCTTAGACAAAAGCTGGGGTCCACCATCACATAAAGAACACAAAGTAAAACAAAGTCATGTATAATTGAGACAAGTTGTGTACTTGTGATTGGTTGTTGGGCCACTTTATGTGTCTGTGCTACAGCGCTACATCATACACTATGCGTGTTCCCATTTCATCTCGTATTGCGCAAAACTTACATATCGCAACAGAAATGCGATAATGAGTGTGGTGTAGTGGTCATGTGACCGGCTAACATGGCATGGTACCCTATCAGCCCGAAAACACAAAGTTTTATAATGAAATAAATAGGGAAATGAGGGAGAATGGCTTAAAAACCCAGCAAGTAGAAAACTCTGAAATAATGCAACGTGGTAACATTGCATGAGCAACAACTGAGCGGCAGCTTATGTGATCAACGCTTTTCACTGGAGACACCTGCAAACTTTATGAATACCGCTTTTATTTTGAAAAAAATTGTAATGGAAATGTAGAAATAGATGTGTGCTGGAGTGAGAAATGCGCCTGTGAGGGTGTGTGTATGTGTGTACTGCATTCCTTTGAGCAGTGGGTTGGAAAGACTGGCCATGAAAGCAAACAGTGTTGGCAATTAAGTCTCTGGACACCGGCCAAACAACACACATGCATGAGCATCCAAATGCACATATGCTTTCCTATGAATATCATCCATAAGGACAATAACTTAAATAATAAATACATAAAACATGTGTAAGCTCACATGCACACCTTCTTTGTTGTATTTTATTATTGATTTTTTCAAACTTGATTTATTTGTGCTCATACACTTATTTCTTGTTCGCCTTTGATTTAGTAGATAAAAATGTCCACATTCATTACAACAATTTGTGTATGTGTGTGGTTTTTATTCGGTGTTAGGTTGTCTTTTTTTATATATTAATTATCAGGAAAAAGTAGATAGGAGGAACAATATAAAGTTTTACAAAATGTATTTGAGAGCTCCAGCCATCAGTGCATGAAAAGTCTTCCATAACATTACATTGTGCCACCTCGCTGTGTGCAATTTTCATGCTGTCATACTTTATACAAACATGTTTGCACATCCAGCCATGATATGCACTTATTTTTTAATCTATTTTTGTAGCAAGTATCATTAAGTTTGAATGATAATGATGTTTGAAGTACTTTGCCATTTCTGTTTGTTTGAACTGCAAAAAACCTACTTGGGAAAAAAGATTTTCTCATTCTGATTTTGTTTTATATGCAATATTAGCATTTTTGTTCATTTTTAGACACAAATACAAGTGTTTTAAACTGTTACCAGAACAAATTATATATGGAATTCTTTATTTTGTACAGTTTTTTATTTGTTAGTCTGAGGTGGCAAAAACAAATACCTAACTTTCTTATGAAGGTTAAGGTAAATCAATTAATTCAACAGTCCAGTTTGTAAATTTATGTCAATCAAAAGCAGAAAAATAGAATTGCAACCCTATACAAATTGCATTTTATCTGCTCCACTGGCTGAAAAACAGAGAGCAGCTGCGTCTCTCATGCATGTTGCAGTAAATGTATGTCAATGAATACAGGAGGTCTACACAGTAAAAATAAGCAGATTTCACTGATAGGGTGATTATTTAAGTGTGTTTCTAAAGGGTTAAATTCTGGTTTTTATACCTAAAAAACAAACAAACAAATTAAAACAACATCTCCATTTGGTCATGATTATTTTATATTTTATTAAACTATAATTTTAGATACTTATTAACCCTTTAAACCCTTGCTCGATATGTTACTGTAGGAAAAAGCCTGAATTTTGGTGTCTTCAGGGATCCCTGAGAAATCCCACAGAGAGCCTGGAAAATTATTCTTTTAACCCCGTCACCTGAAACGTCCCCATCCACAAGCTACTGTATATGCCATTTTTTGTTTTTTTTGCTCTCAGATTGTTTAATCAAATACATTCAGACCAGCCGGGGTGAGTTTAGCTCAGCTTGTCGAGTTTCCACTAAACAAGTTCAGACACTTCAGCCCACAGAAAGCAGCTGAGTCCAGACTGGACTGATGCTGCTGTTCCATTTACTGACCACAACGCAACACAAGCATTTTGGTTTGAAACATGACCTACCCTGCTACATCTGAGATGAATGTTATGGACCAAACGTCTAAAATAAACCAGAAAAAAAAAAAAAACCTTAAATGTAAACAGACATTGTGAAACTCTGGATGTATGCCGTGCAGAAAACTACCAACACATCAGCTTCTGCTGTTAACTAAATTAGATTACCAGGATCTGTGTGTGTGTGTGTGCATTTGTGGGTGCAACAGGAGTGTCATGTTGGTCGGTAATGCATTCAACAGCTGTGACACACATGTCCACCCACACTTCCACATACACACGTATATACTAACACACTTGCTGCATAAACTGATTAGCATTTCAGAATACCAGTCTTTTAGCCTTGACCTCACAGCAGCAGATTGACACGGTGACTGTTTTTAAACACAAAAGTATGCGTGTGCACACGTGCATGTGCCAGTGAGAATGCAACAGTGCACAAGTACATAACATAGTGTGTGTTGTGTGTGTTGGTAATGGAAGAAGTGGACTGATGTAATGAGGCTGTAATAAGACAGAAGCTTAATCCTACTGATGACAGACGAGGACCTCACCCCCTTCCCTACACTCATTCTGTAAACTTTACACTTTTATTTTCCCCTCATACTGAAAGCCTCTTTTCTCACTTGATCCTCTTCTTCATCCCTTCTTTCTCTTCTTTTTATTCCTTATTGCAAACATTTCCTACTCTTATTCCTCCCCACTTCCTCTTCCCCTATCCAATAATTAGGTCTCACTCCACTACTTTTGCATCCCGTTTCTTTACCCCAGATGTTTTCTTTGCATCTTCACAGATTCTTTTTTCCCCTCTTTCACTTTCCCATGACCATTATATAATTAACGTTTTCTAATGTAAAATGTAAATTCATTCCATCCTGATGTTGTGCATACATCTTTATATTATTTTAGCTAATTTTTTCAGTCTGTTTAATTTCCTCAATTCTTTTTTAGGTCACAGTATTTGCTGTGGGTCTGCCAAATAAGGTTGTGGACTTCCAGGTAATCAAATTTGTGAATCTGATTTGCTCACATTTAGAGTAAACCTACCCAAAAATTTTAAAGGATTCTAAAAAATAAATCTCTGCACTGAAAAATAAGCATCTTGCTGCTATCAAGCTACAAACATGGCGGAACAGGGTGGAGTTTAACTTCCTGTGACCTGGAGGGGGGCGGGGCTTAACAGGCCTCATTCACATTTAAAGAGACGGCACCAAAACGAGTCGCTCTGAAGAAGCACCTCAGAACAGGGTGATAAGGTGTGTGTGGAGTGAGAATAAGGAGGATTTCAGATCAAAGCATTGCTGCTCTACTTTATACAGACAATAAATTAATGATTTACATGTTAAATGGATTTAAAAGCAAGATATATCTCCTTTAACCTGCTTCTTTCTCTCCATGTATATTCTTCCCCTGGGCATCTTCCACTTTTTGCAGCTACCTTTTACTTGTCCCCCAGTTTAAAAAAAAAAAAGGCAGTCTCAAACATTTCTTCATTTTCACAGTTATTTAACTGAGAGAGTTTGTCTTTGATATGCGCTTAGATATGTGAATTAGCTTGGTCATCCTATTCTCTTGCCTCTTGATCAATGGGTCCAGACCCCTTTGTACCCCCCTGTTTTCAACCAGTGCTCTCAGTAAATACCACAAAGGGCATGCATGCTTACTTTAAGCCTTCCACATTAAGCGAGGCAATAAAACACCACCAAACAGATACATACACAATCATGAAATAGTCTAGAAGGACAAGATATTGTGTTTTTTCCCAAACAGTCTCATTTTATTTCTCACTCTGGACACACACTCTTCCACCAGAATTTATTGTTCTTAGGTGGAAAGTGTACATATAAAGTCCCACAAATACATGTAAAGAAAAACAAATTATAGTAATTTCCCGCTTGGGTTGGTTTTAGAGGTAGAGAACATTTTCTGTGCTGAACATCATTTTAGTCAAGTGCATCACAATAAGCAGCATATTCTGCTTCTCCTATACGATATAGCCAGTACAATCAGTAGTCACACAAGAACTGTTATTGTTGATTATAAAAAAGAAGAAATACCATAATAATAATAATAATAATGCATTGTTGGGCTTTACTTGTATTCAATAACATACATTAAAAAATATAACATGTTCTTCTGATTATCAGCAGCTTAGAAGGAGAAGTAAATCTTATTTATTTCCTTTATGTCAAGCAACTATCTGAACTGATGGCAGTCTGTGAATTCCTGCAGGTTCTGGTATTTCTTTTTTCACTATGAAACTGTTTATGCACATTCATCCATCATCTATATCCCATCGCAGTCACAGGGACTGTTTATAGCATGCTTTCTAACAAAGCTGTGCAGGAACTCAAAAACTTACATGAAAAGAATAAGGTTGAATATTTGAGACAGAACTTTAGACTCTTTCTAGTTCCTGTGCATGAAAATAAATTTGGATTGATGCTGCTGGTTGACCGGCATCTTTTAACCATCAGCACAACAAGCTCCTGTGTTCTCTTTGAATGCAGACTACATATTTCTCCATTAAATACCCCGTACCACAGGGAGCAATGTTCCAGCAGCAGCCAAGGTAGTTTTCTTGGAATAAATCAAAGAACCACTGAGCCAAACAACAGATAACACAGTCAGATTGTGAGATTTACTAAAAACTGTGCAGAATATAGAAGATGAAATTCATACAATCATTTGTAAAAGAATGGTTTTAATAACCTTTGACCCATAAACACTAACCCTGACAGAAAATAGCCTAATACAGAATAACTGGGAGCTTAAATGGCAAGTAGGAAGTACAAAACAGTGGTTACAAACATAAAACAAGCACTTATACAATTTTTTCAAGAATAGTAATGCATCTGTAAAAAACGTCATGGAAAATAGTGCAACTTTAACCACATTGGTCATGCTTATTGTGTCCATCGCGTTGAGACTGGTGGTAGTGAACTGGAGAGGCTGGCGTTGTGAAATTGTTTATTGTCTTGGGGGCCCTGTGGGGGCCATAGGAAGGTCCCTAGAGCTGCCCGACTAGAAAGAGAGCACTCTAAATAGTGACAGGCAGCACTTGAGACAGGCTCAAGAGGGCAGGGGTCCTACTGAGCTATTGTCACCCACCATGCAGGTTAACAAGACACTGCACCAGCCTTTAACCTCTATCTTTTGCTCTGCCTTCTTTTGTTGGCCTCAGTCTCTCACAAGTCCTTCATACACATGCTCCCCCCTCCACCATAACTTTTTATTTATTCAAATTTTTCTGTTTTGTCTACCCTTTCTTTTATCTTTCAGAAGAAAAAGGAGAGAAGACAGAGCAGTAAACAAGAAAAGCACTTTCTTGTAAGGAAGTGAAGCAATGATTTCCCACCTCCTCTAATGACTTTATTCCCTCTGCACGCTTCTTTCCTCTCAAACCTTTCTGTCCCTTTTTATTATGCTCATCGCCCATTTACATCTCTCACTCGCTCCTCTTCATTTCTTTGTTCTTGCTCTTGCTCTCTTTCACATTCACTGCCTCTCTGGTGTATGCAACCATTCATAACTCTTGGTTATCATTTCAGCCTGCTTTCAATTCACGCTTTTATAGAGAAAACACCGAAAATAAGATTGCGCCTTGGGTAAGCACATATACTACATTACATGCACATAAATCCACACCGGCACGCAGACACACACAACTAGATATAGAGACCGACTACCAATAAAGATGTCTGGGACATTATTTTTTTAAATAACAACATAGACATGTTGTTCTTTGCAGTTTATTGTGTAGAGGCAAGGAGACACCAGTAATTACACAAACTCAGCAATCAGAGAGGGAAATCCCTGATTGCTGAGTTTATCATTCAGTGTTGACTCCATACAAATAAGAGGGTTTTCCTTTATAACATTGCTTTCTTCTTTTTTTTTATTTGTTCCCGTCTTCAGCTTCTTTTTTCTTCCTGTCTCATCTTCCATTCGCTTCATTTTCCCCCCCGTCTGTCTGTCGGTCACGCCCGCCTGCCATTCTGTCATCAGTGTCTTTTGCTCTTTCTCTAAAAGCTCTTAGCTTCCCTGAGGGCTCAACTTATAACATTACAGTACACCTCAAATCTCTTTCTCTGCTTTTCTCTCCCTCTCTCTCTCTCTCTCTCACACACACACACACACTAATGGAAGAAAGGCTTACAATAGCTGCACTAAGTGAACACAGAGCCTCTGGACACAGAAAAAGGGAGCATCCTCCAGAGCCTTTTGGGTGTCTGTTGCACACACACAGATGTGTTTGGATTAAACTCTGTAAACACATATGTGCATGAGGGTGGGGAATCATTTGCAAAGAGGCATTATTATTGGTACAAGAAAGTGCTCTCTGTTTGTAGCCTGAATAGCATTGAGAAAATGCTTTCGAGCAAGCTCTGGTTGTATGCATGTTGAAATGTTGCGTGGAAAGGAGGAGACCTCATACGCCGTAATTGAAACATAACTTTACAAACCATTGGCTTTGGTCTGGTGACAAGTTTCTGTGGAATCCAGCTGAAATAAAAGAAAAGAAAAAAGAAAAACAAACCCGCCCACCTGAAACCTCATCGGTGCCAACCTTTCCAACATATGCCCAAGCACTTTCACAGCAATCCCAAACACCAAGGGTCACCAGCTTTTAGATGTTCCAACATACTTGTGTTGAAGCAGGGAAACATTTAAAACCCTAAAGTATTACATCCCTGCACTATATGATGCAAACTGATCTCAGGATTAGTTTATTTAGCTGCATCTACCTTTTAATAATTACTGGCAGATCTTCAATGGCTACATGGTTGCTTATGACACTACAGCCAATCTGTTTGTTAGATTCAACATTTAAACCTGTGGCCAGGGTTATTAACCCCATGTTTCCTGTGGGAATGTCTTATGATAAAACCCATTTTGGAGGACAATCTCTAAAAAAAATGAGTTGCTGTGTTTCACAACATGCTTAAATATCTTGTCAGATATGTCACACTTGGTTCTTTCCGCTGCTTATTTGTGTAGCCTATTTGTGTTTAATATTAATGGATCGCAGGAAGGCTGGAGAAAATGAATCCTGATAAAGCAGAAGGCTCACACCCCCACCAACAATGCAAGCAAACTGTCAAACTGTCAGCACAAGCAGCAAAAACAAAGATATGAAGCCATTCTCATTCAAAACCAGTCTCAATCAACCAAAGAACAAAATGCTTTCTCCGCACTGCAGCACACAGCATACTGTGTATGCATGAGACGCCGAGCATCTGTGTGTGAGTATGTGTGCCTAAAATGCATATTAGCTAACTGTATCGCACCTTAACCACAGGGAAACACCCAAAGCACATTTCAATTACTTTTGCCCTTGTGTTGCCTGTGTGTGCGTGTGTGCATGTGTACATGCATGCATAAGCGTGGCAGGGCGTTAGGAACTGCTCTATTGATGAGAGAATGAAGTCATTTTTCAATGTGGGGTTAAGCGCTGCATTATTGCCACCTCATTTGGCTCCTGTGGGCCACCATAGCCCTCCTGTCTGGTTTCCATGGCACAGAGAGAGAACAGAGAGGGGAATGTCCCTGCTTACCAGACTGCAAGTTCATCCATCAGCTCACACACAGACACACACACACACACACATACATACTCTTTGGAGCAGGCTGATTCCACTCACAGTCAACTTTCCCACAAAGTTGCAACAAATCAGGAGCAGCAGCACTAATTCTCCCAAAACCAGCTAATATCATATTATATACCAGTTGTGTTTTGCTATGCAAAGCTACTTAGAGTGGTGTGCTGCCATAAAACCAGCTCTAAAAATATCGAGTTTCTGGTAGGATTCAGAGTCTACAGGGGCTCACATTTAAATCCAAGACATCTCAAAGAGTCCATAATGCTACTGAAAGGAAATGACTTAATTTGTCACTATTCTGAGTTTACTTCTACGGTTCCCGCCTTACATTTATGTGTGTTTTGTGTGAAAAGATGGCGCTTTATTCTGTAATGAGCAACATGGGGATGTAACTGACACTGTAGGAATTGTTTGGGGTAATGGGGCGGGACGAGGGGCCTTAATGTGCACATGCACCTTTGTGTGTGTGTGTGTGTGTGTTTGGGAGGGGTGGCTCTGTGTTGGTGATTTCAACAAGCGCTGAATGTGAGCCAACCATGCCAGTTCACACAACAATTCATCTGGTGTTATCATACAGTGCAGAAAGAGAGCAGTCACTGTAAAGACAGTGAGATGGATGAAGTGTCTTCTGTCCTTTATGCAAACTCTGCCTGTTTTTTCATCCTTAACAGAGTTCAGCAAAAAAACATCCACACAAGCTGGCTCCTCCTTTGTCCTCACTTCTTTCTTTTAATACCTTTGAGGTCAAATCTGTCTTTGGTTTACTGTAAACATCCTCATGTATCACTGTCATATCAGAACATTCATCTTCTATAGAGTGGCCGGTATCCCTGCAGTGTACTGTTCTCTCTCATTCAAGCGCTCATGCTGAGCTCAGAGTGCGGGGAGGGGAGGGGGGTGCACATACACAAGAATACATGCATCTGTGCATGCCAACATGCCACGCACACATTCACATCAGCAACCTGTTTTACGTGAGTTTTTCCAAAAAAAAAAAAAGTTTCTGCAAGCCATTTATCATGTGCACAGAGTTTAATAAAGCACATGCACAATTCAGCTGCACGCACACACACACACACACACACACACACACACACACACACACACACACCCCACACGAGTGGATGTATTGCTGAAGTCCAGGCTTGATTCAAGCCACATACAGATGTTTGATCATGACCTAATGCAACATAACACACTGGCTAGACGCCATTTTTAAATGATTAACATTATATTGAAACTATGTGTTTTTTAAGCAAAGCCAAAACCTTTTAAACAACCTTATTGAGAGTCATTTTAGAGCTAAGACATAAAAACATTGGAACACTTTAAACTTGAACCAAAGTTACTTCAACCAACAGCTTTTCTCTCCATATTGTAAACAGATCTTGATGCATGTTCATGACATCTAAAAGGTGCTAGTGGCTAAGTGTTGTATTAGTAACACCCCAAAAGCTTCAAAAATACCTTAAACCTCCATCTTTTGCTGTGCTAGCACACAGTCTAACAATACGGATGCTAGATGTTCTTTAAAACAATATTACAAAAGTTTCCAATGTCAAAACACTGACATTTATTCTGCACATTCATGGGATCATTACTTCTTGCAGGATCTGAGAAACTGCAATTTGCAACTTTGAGTTCCAGCCTGGAATGTCATACGATAGCTGCATTTTGCTTTACAGCAAACGCATGGACTCTTTTGGACACATTATGGCTAATTTAGCAAAGAAACCTAAGAGCACATTAATAAAGAAAGTAAGAAAAAAAGAGAGAAAGCGACAAAGGAAAAGAAAAGGAAAAAGCTAACATCAGGTTGACTTTGAGAGGCTGGATAGATGCACAAAATCTCCTGCAGTATTTGGTGGTGCTTTATAGGAGAACCACCAAATTTTGGCAGAATTTCTCCGGGCCTGGTCAGAACAGTAGATTCAGCAGCCGTTCTGCATCCTGTGTGCTCAGAATAAAACAGGTGAACTGAAACTTCCTGGAACCACACGCAATTACAAAAAATAAAATGTCTTGAAGCCGTGAGTTTAAGGCTAACTGTAAAAGTCTTGGCCAGTTTGGATCTCTGTGCACATGCCCTGAACAGCATTTGTGGCAGGAACTTGCTCTCAATAGGACCAGTTAACTAAAAAGGGATCTAGATGTCACATGTTCACAGGAATGTCCATGCAGACATTAAGACAGGGAAGAAGGGGCCCTGTAAAGCAAAGATGGTCCATTTAGATCCATCTCCACTTCCCCTGGCTCTATAAAAAGCCTGGAGTCACATAGTGAGATCTGCTGCCTTCTTTTCCAGACTCTCTGACGAGGTGTCAAATCTTCTCAGCTCCACCTGACACAGAAGCCACATAGTCCTGTTTGCAGGGATCTGGCGGAGCACATGCTGTGCTGTTATCACCTTCTTGTTTGCGGTTTCTCTGTTTGTCTATCGTGTAAAGTTCTCGCAGATGAATGATATCAATACACAGAATTTACTCAGAAACCGAGCAAATAAGAAACTCTGTACCATGCTGAGTGGCCTTTAAAGCTATCATCACGCAGCACAAGCCATGACAACAGCAGAACACCCATTCAAAGGACACATAACTTTATTAACTCACACATAGTGTCTCTGAAAGCAGCATGCTGTGCGGGCATCCTGCCATCCCGATAACATAACTTTATTAACCAATGTGTTGACACAGACACGCACACCCGCCTTGCGAGCTCCACGAGTTTATTAACTGGTTCATAGCTGGCCTTCAAACGAACACAACTCTATCTAGCAGCACTGTCAGACACAGCAGTGATTATTCAACATCAGCTGCCAGCAAAGAAGACTGTAGGACAAGATGGATGGAGGAGATGGAGATAGGCACAAGTGTGTTTAAACAATCCTTTTAATGTGCGCTTCATTCCCAAACTGATTTAAAACATGTGTTATACAACTGTTCACGAAGAGACAAGAAGTCCATGCCTCTCCCAAAAAGCATGTCAGAAAGCAGATCTGCAAGATGTTAAATAGCTTTTCATTTGTTTTGCCTTTGTTTTGTTTTTTTAGTATATATTTTAAAAAGCAGCTTTGGTTTCTTAGTTTTCTGCTGAGTAAAATAAAGTTTATTTTATAAGATGTACATGTTACTTGTGTTTTTTTTGTTTATTTTTAGGCTGTTATGCTCTTTGATGCAACACCATTTAAAAATAAAAACACAAGTTTATGAGGTTTAGAGGAGGGCTTTATTCTTTGTTTAATGTTTAACAGAACTGTTAGTGTGTATATATA
>JBAMIG010000004.1:6120865-6134500 GCA_037177335.1 Kiunga ballochi
CGGGGGAGAGGCGGGGTACACCTTGGACAGGTCGCCAGTCCATCGCGGGGCTAAAGTCTTTTCTGTTGGAGAAGAGTTTGGACTTCAGGAAAGGATGTTCAGAATAGACTACTCATACAAAGCAATGCTGTTGTGATGGGGTGCACTGTGTGGTTTAGTATTGTCCTGCTTAATCTAGAAAGTGTTGTCTGGATGGGAGCAGATGATGGTCTAAAACAGGCTTTTCCAATCATCAAAGATCATTCTCCTGCAGAATTGAGAGATTTTCCTGCCTTAATACACCTGGATCATTGGGCAGAACTTGACAAGCCTTTCATTTAATTTGAATAAGGTCTGCTGGAGAAGGTATACATCTAAAACCCAAAAAGCCATAGCTTTTCTGGATCAGAAAATATTTTAATGTTATGATGGACACATTTTTGCACAGATATTCATAATAAGAGAAACCGACAACAACCAGTCAGGCTATTCTGGTGATTTTATAAGTTGCATTTGGTTGTGATATTTGAAATCCCATCATTATTTTATCATAATTATTATTTAAAACATTGATCTAAGAAGACATTTTAGTATACTTGAAAGCAAGCGTGTGTCAGGTAGAATAAAATATGCACACAGGCAACATCATAAAGCTAATTTTACAGTGATTTCTTATGACATTTTACATTTAATAAAGATGTTGATCAAAGACAGAGAATATCTTTTTCTACTATTTCTGGAAAAGAACAACAGTTACCTCATGAGCCAGTAAGGCAAGCCTGGAAGGCCTCTAATGTGCACCCAACACACATGCTACCAGTAACCCACCTTCCTAAAGCCTTGCATATAATTATGAAGCTGTAAAACAGCCTGACATCATCACAGTTCCTGGCCTTGTGGAGTCTGTTTATATACTGTAGTTATATGTTTTGATTTGGAGGCGTTCCTGTTGCCTTCTGTGTGTCACAACCCAGAACAGATAATCCCTCCCAAAATAATAAATTAAACATTAACCTCCAAGTCACTGCAGAGACATCTTCAATCAGCACGCATCTGCTGTGTGTTCACAGAATAACTAAATGGTGAACTCATGGTGTGTTGGAGATGAAGCTAGTGGAAAATAGAAATTCAAGGCATTACTGAAATGTGGCGTTATTATCAGTTACCTAAGCTGCTACATCAGGCTGAAATGCAAAAAGAAATTTGAACGACCGCACTTAAAAATGCAAAAAAATAAGAGAAAAGATTAGAAGTTTAAGCTAAAATGTAACAATAGTTTGTTCCCACAGCAATTAAAGGCATTGTTTATATTTTTTTTATCATAAATAAGCTGCCAATGATCCGTCAGGTCAAGGTCACTCTGACTTATCATTTCTGACATACTGTATGACTCTAAACAAGAAAAAACCTGCAAAGACAAACTCTGCTTTCTCCTTCAAGTTTCTAAATGTCTGCCAATACTGTATTCAATAATTAAATTTGTCTGCACAATAAGGACTTTTCTGTTGTATTGCCGTCACATTTAACCTCATTGCATTCACACACACACACACACACACACACAAGGAGAGAAGGGCGTGAAGTCCTCTAACCGTGTGAAATATTTAACAGGGCTAGTGGGGGAAATCCACTCCTTTTTGTTTTTGCAAAAATGTGAAGAGACAGGGAACGAGAGAGAGCTTCAGCAGAACCACAAACCACAAAAGCTCTCCTTCGACTTGGTCCATTTAGTTTCATTTAGACACAACACACTCACAGGAGAGGGGGGGGGGGGTGTTCAGGAAAAGAGTGGAAGCACATGAGACGCAGTTATCAGGAGAAAAAGTGTAATATGGAAATATGTCTCTGTATTGTTAAACCTATCACTCTTTCAGTTCACCCTGCTTTATCTAATATGTGCATCGGTGTGTGTGTGAGAGAAAGTGTGTGTATTTTTTTTTTTCATGGCACTTGCAAAGAGGTCGGGGTGGGGGCGGGGGGGGAGTGTGTGTGTGTGTGGGGGGGGTGCATGGTGTTCCCTCAGAGATGAGACAAAGCTGTAATTGGATAATGACACATCAGGACTAGAACCTGTCATTAAACAGTTGCAAAGACACACACGCATAACCTACACACTCCAGCAAGAACACACACAAGTTGAGCACTAACCTGTGATTACAAACCTGCTGATCTCTCAGCATCCTGAAGCAGCCACTGCATCACACTTTCACTCCTTTCTCACTGCGTTCTGTTCTTTTGTTTACGTTTTGAATTCGGACCACGATAATGCTGGTTTTAAAGCGTCAAATCAAAGTGACTAAATGTTTCTTGGGTCCGTTTCTGGCTCGACTCGTAACATTATGTAAACATAGTGCGTTTTAATGAGCCTGGGTCGCCGTGGTCACTTCAAACACCCTCGGCTTTTAGTGAAATAATGCAAGAGCCTCTAAACTTGTGAGCAACATCTCTGGGAGCAATCGCTGGTCAGCTCCCCATTTCCTCTCCTGGTTTCTTCTGCATCATTACCATGAACGAGGGTCTTGCGTAAGCCTCTCCAAACCAATGTGTTCGGCTGGAAGGAGAGAGAGCTGGAGAGGGAAGTGGAGAGCAAGCGAAAGGCAAGGGAAAAGAATTAATAGGAAGGTGCTGGAAGGAGAAAAGGAAGATAATAGTGGCAGGGGGAGAGACAGACAAGCAGGGGAAGAAAATGAGGGGCGCAAAAAAAGACCAAGTGAAGAGGAGAGGCAGTGAGGGAGGGTGGTGAGGCTCTCCTTTGTGCTGCTTGGAGAGTGACAAGGGTGCCAATAGAGCGGCCAGCGATGACGGTCCCGCTGGAGAATGCCGGTTATGCCAGTAGAGTGCCACTAATGGAGCCAGAGAGGGGATGCAGTTGCCTGCCCCGGAGGGGGGATATTGTGCAACTGGACAAGGCGGTTTGACACGGAGCCAAGATGGAGGATTAGAAAGGAAGGAGGGAGGCACCCGAGGCAAAGAGAGACAGCCATGTTAGGTCTGCTGACTGATTGACATCAACTGAACTTTGTCTTTAACTGTTTGCCACTCAGTTGGCACTCACTTTGTTATTTTCCATCAGGAATATGTTCTCTAACGTTATTCTCATTACAATACAGTTTAGGATTACCAACGCTCGTTGACAATCGGGCGAGTATTTTCTTACACCGGCATACCGCTGGCAGTCAAAGGATCGGGTTTCTGAACGTTAAATTCTCAATAGCGACAATAAAGCTGCATTTGCTCCTTGCTTGTTACAAACGGGTAGGACTTTATGATGTGAAGGCCTGCGTGAAGTAGCCTACTCATCACTTCATTACTGCTGCTCCTCAACATGGATGCACACAGCAAGCAGGGGTCAATATTGCTGAATAGATATTTGTTTGATTGGGGGTGAGCAGAGGGGTGTTGCATGATGAATTGTCCCGATTACTCCATAATCCCTCCAATAATTCCCCAGCCAGGTCAACTCATCCATCAATATGGGGGGAGCAGAGAGGACTGGATCCATACCTGCAGATACCCTGGAGAGATCATTCATCAGAGAAGGAGGAATCAACATCTCGGCAACGCTTCACTTTATGCTGAATTTCAACCTTAGAGCTCATGTGATCGAGATGACAGAGCCAACGTGAAATAAAGTGGGAGACGTTACGAGACGCAGCTTTGTGGGGAGGTATTGCCACACACGGTGACCCTCTAATCACACACAATGCTTTGATGATCTACAAGACCTCACACGCACACACATTGATTCACACATGCACTGCTAGCGTAACTACCTGCTTCCAGGTAAGCTCTTTCTGGCTTTAGTTTGGTATGTAACCCCCTCCCGGTAAGCTACACTCAAGTTACTCACACACACACATATACACACCTGGGCACTTCGCTCTGACAGACTTGCTGGCTCCAGGCTTTAGGCTACCTGCCATCTACAGTAAGTACTGACATACCACTCTACTCTCCTTTCCAAATGACTCTTTCTCCTTGACGCTCCCCTTTTCTTTACTTTCTCATCCCTCTTCTCTTTATTTTCTCTCTTTTCACTTCTAGTTCGCCACGCTGAAGATGCTTCTTTCATCAGCTCAATGAATTCCTCCCCACTCTTTTTTTCCACACCATTTAAGAAAGCAAACACACCTCTAATCTTTCCTTTAAATGTACTTCATTCATTCTGTCTGTATCCACCTTTCTTCCCTTGTGTCTGTTTTTCCAGGCATAGCTCACGCTTCTTATGCGATTTGATGGGCAAAGCAGCAAAACCACTGCTGGCAGTTCCATTATCCTGGATATCTCATTGGCTGACACTGATGCTCCCTGAACTCTGATCTTTGACACTTCGTCCAGCATGGACAGACGAGTGATTAATGAAGCTGTGTGCATACAAGAGTCGAGAAAAGCTGCTTTCAATTTTAAAATCCTTTAGAAATATGCTCAGAATTTAGGTTCTGCTTTAATAAAACAAACTGATTAGAATCAGTCTTGTTTTTGCTGCACCACATCTGCCTTCCCTTGATTAAAAAGCTAATATATATTG
The DNA here is from genome assembly GCA_037177335.1 of Kiunga ballochi. NCBI lineage: Eukaryota > Metazoa > Chordata > Actinopteri > Atheriniformes > Pseudomugilidae > Kiunga > Kiunga ballochi. The sequence continues at coordinate 6,125,373 of JBAMIG010000004.1, forward strand.
TGTGTTGAGTTTGCAATCTGGAAAAAGCAGCTGTTGGACACATGGGGTTTTTTTTAAGGGAGGAATTCATCCATCATTTGCTTGAAACAAAAGTTAAATCCTTGTAGGTTGCAATAATCTCATTCTTCTTTAATGAAGGAAGAAAGACTCTTTGTGCAGCACTTTTCACATGCTTTTCAGCAGTTAAACAAACAGAAATCTACTAAATTACTGATATGTTGGATCACTACCACTCCCCTCACTATATATATATATATATATGATAAAGACATGTTGCAGAGCTGTTCTTCATTGTTTCAGTTAGATAAAGTTATTATACACCCAGCAGCTGATTCATGTTACATTGTTTGTGTAGTTTTTGTGACAAAAACTGAGAGTGAAATCAATAAAATTCCCACCTTTCTTTCACATTTAGCCTGTTTAACAATCTCTTTTACCTGTGGCCTCTTAACAATGCCAGTTGGGTTTTGGCAAGCCCACTTCATATTGCTTGAGAATGAATTACAGCATTGTGTCGGGTTCTGAGTTGCCAAATCACTTCTGAGGAATGAGTCGCCTTGAGCAACTCCGATTCAGTCATGTGATTCTTGTGATGGCAATCGGGTGAGTCACTGACACTCAACACCTCAAAACTGTTGTAACTGTTTGTTTGCACTCAAGGTGATTCATAATGTGCACACAGAGGGAAATATCAGAAAACATGAACTCAACCACAGGGAAAAAAAAAAAAGGAGATTGCTGTTTTCCTGTTTGGCTGGTTGGGATGTGAGAGTTTCAAGAGTTCAGAAACAAAAAAAGGGAAAAAAAATTCTTGGACAAAATATCTTTGTTTGTGCTGGAGAGATCTGAAAAGAGCTGTTTGCCTTTTGGAGCACATGCATGTGAACGTTTTTATTTCTTTTAAAGGGCATTGAGAGAAACAGGAGGGGGCAGGAAATATTACTGAATGGTAAGACAATGTGTGTGTGTTTGCATGTGTTAAAGAAAAAGGAGAAGGGAGGAGAGATGAAGAAAGAGACCTATCCACAAGTACTTCTGACTGCAGAGGCTTAACTTATACAAACATGTTCACATCCAAAACACTGTTACTAACAGATTATAGATTTTTTTTAAGTTTGAATGAAATAGCAATGAGTATATAAACAATTTTACTCCAATATGTTTTTGAGTGAAGTAAAATTCTGAAAAATGAAAGACCTATAAGTTTTTTACTATTGAAATAATGATATCTAATGTGTATTTTATGCAATAGTTTCTTGTCACGTGGATTTTAATTAAAATTTCATGTGCTTTATGAGGACTCTGTTTAAAAGGCACATGTCAGAACGTGTTGCTCAAGATACTTAATCTTAGCTAGAAAAGCTTAGATAAACAGTGCTAGCATGTGGCATTTTATACAAGTTTAATTAATCCCAATTTTTGTAAACGACAGGGAGGAGTTTTCTCCCCTTTTTCCTCCGATAAATCACCTCCTGCTTAGATCTCCTGACTGGAACATTCTTCACCTTTGACTGCTGCTAAACCCAGAGGTCATCGTCACTGGCAACTAAAAAGCCTGACGCCCTCTGTCTTGATTAAAAACATTATTTACTCAGAGAAAATTTCATTGTCTCAACCTTTCACCTTTCTCTTCCTTTTCCTCCCTTTCTGCGTTCGTTAACCACCAACGTGATGGGAAAGCTCCCATCCTCAGAAGGCTTACCGGACTCTTGTGCAACCATGGCGTTCAAGCATGTCGTCTCGGCCGAGGCGGCGTGTGTTTGTGTCTGTGATACAGACTCTGCATGTGTGTGTGTGTGTGTGTGTGTGTGTGTGAAGGGGGTTAAGCTCATGCAGAAGACAAAGCCACAGCATTCAGTGCTGCTAAGCAACAATGCCGCCTGGTAGAACCTCATCAGGGTACCGTTTAGCGGAGGATTAAAGACTATTAGAAACACATAAACACACACACACACACACACCTAACAAATTGCATAATAAACTAAGTTACTCTTATGTAAATTACCATCCCTATGAGTGGAGGGCTGACTGAGAGGTAAACCTAACTTTCTATCAAATTTTCTGTCTTGTACTAAATCAAGTACACAAACCCAACTTTACTTATTTTCTCCTCTATTTATTTAAGTGCATTTCCATTTGCCTGGTTTCAATTTGTTCATGAAACAACCAAAATGTAAAGCCAAAAAAGAGAAAAAAAAAGGCTCATCTAAATATGCTTTAAAGGTTTTTTTATATACTCGTTTGAAATGGTGGGTAATGCATTTTCAGAAAGAAGGAAGAAAGAAGAAGAGAAAATATGATTACTGCAATGTATGAAGAAAACAGGCTCAAATGTCCACATGCAAAAACAACTTGCAGATGTGTAAAGAAAAGAAAAAGGATCAGTTTGACTCTATTTTATATTGCTTAGTACACTGTAAATCTGTTGCAGGAAGATCCATATTCACAAACGGGTGGTTAAAATCTGACATCTCATTGTTCAGTTTTACTGGAGATGATATGAGAAAATGCTCCTTTATTAAGACCAGAAACAACAGCGCGAGTCAAACACTGTAACGTTAAATTGAATGCAACTGCCAACTGCATGTAGATCAGACATCTGCTGGGTAGCATTGCTGCAGTTTGTTAAAGAAAAGCAGATATTTTCCAGCTCACAAACAGCTAAAAACCTATTTCATGCAAAAGCATCAGTAGACACACTCCATCACAATTTGGTTTGCAAAAGACCGCAAAGCTTCAGACCTGTCCATTACAGAAAGCATTCGAGTGAAGCAAGTAAGAGCAGAGTTGGACATTATAGCAATGGAAGAACATGATGAGGTAAGCTTTATAGTGTGTGGATAAGCCTGTGTGTTCCCGTCATCTTCCCGGAGAGAGGTTTATCATAAATTGGACTCTAAACTAATGGAGTCAACTTCATGGAGGTAGGTCGATCAATGGTTTGCTAAGAAGCCTTCGTGTATCAAAGCATAATCCTCCTCGATGTAGTAACCTGTTAAAGCAACTGTATTATCTTATAGCGGTGGGGTTTTATAGTGTCTTCCATGCTGCATTTGAATGGCTTAAGGAGAATAAAAGAGTATAAGTCAATGTCTGAGCATCTATGTGGTGTTCATAAAAATCAAGTCTGCTCCATGGATGTCTTTACTTAGTGGACTTAAAGTTCTTGATGCCACAGTAGAACTTCCACAGTTGTGTTGTAGCTGGTTTAATTTCAGCATGTTCTCCATGTTGGTATTGTTTGTGTTTGCTGTCCCCTTGGTTGCATTGTTTTTGGGAATCTCTTATTCTGCAATGCTTTTGGAAAATTGGTAGGAAAAGTATGAAGTTCAAACTTTGGGAAAACAGCTGGTGGTTTGGGATGGATGAAACCATCACGTGAAGGCGATGTCATGTGCCAAACCTGTTACTGAACAACAAATACACTCTATTTAAAAAAATCATACAGAATTCTTGGAGATCTTTCTCAGCTAAAGTACATTTTATGTCTGTTTCTCTTTGTTGTATTCTGTTAGCAACTCTTTCTTTACTACAACGTGTAACCCACCATCCTCTACAGCGCCACCTGCGGGCAATGTATTGGATCTAGCTTTATTTGTCACTAAACAGGTAATGGAAAAAGCCCAGGTGCTTAGTTTCCTCTAAAGTTTATTTAAATTTTGCTTTTTACTTAATGAGTATCTGTTTATTATGCCAATACACAGGACAAATCCTTATTTTCCCTGCATTGTTGGAGCTTTTGACAGATATCTGTCTAATCTTTCTGTCTGTCTAATCTCAGTTTTTACATTGAAAAAAACAGTGAGGTCAATATGAACAACCCAGGACTGAACTGTGACTTGGTACAGTATAACAAAAAGTGCCCTACAGCCAGAAATGATGAAGCCTCCATGAAGTTCACACAAAAACCTGTATACACACAAATACACACAGACTCAACAATCGAACCACATACTCAGACATAACCATACCACACATAGCCTTTCTTTTATCCTCCCATCAACCTTTCCCTTCATCATTCCATTTTACATCTTTTCCTCTTTCATCTCACTACTGATATCTGTCCAGCAAAGAGGATGAAGAGAACTGGCAGAGGAGGAGAGACGAGGGAAAGCTAATGCATTGTATTTGTGTGAAAACAGCAAGACAGTAATGACAAGGAAATGAGAAGGAGAACATGATGCACTAGCTATAAAATAGTATAATTAGGATAGAAAAAGAAAATTACAGGAATGGATAAAGACACAGTAAAGAAAATCAGATACTTTTTTAAACACTAATTTGAAATGTCACTAAAGAAATTGAGCTGACAGCGTTCCAGAGATTTAATTATGTTGTTTTGCTGGAAATTGAAAAAGTTTGTTAGCCAAATTTTTATACTTGGATCACTTGTCTCCTTGTGGATAATTAGCTTTCCACAAAAACAAAAAAAACGACAAAAACTAAACAGCAACAGCAAAACATCTAAGAAGCTCAAAATTCAAATTTTTAACTCTTAATCAGTGAATTGAAGAAGAAAATAGAGCTTAAAATAGATTAAATGCAGCACTTAGACCATATGTGGCGTGCACATAACACACAGGATGGATGAACATGTAACCCAACAGGTACCCTTGATAAGCTAGCATGTGGCGGTACTTTGGTTTCTATGGGGGGCTCAGTTTGCTTAGAAAGTCCCGTTCCTTTGGGGAAAAGTTAAAAGTGCAAATTAATTCTGATGTGGATTGAAGAAGCAATCTCTGGTCTGACTTACATGTAGCTCTTAGTTCACTTAAAGTGAACCAACTACAGGAAATGGACTACAACCTAATGGTCATTGTGAGTAAACACGACCAAAACATATGAGATAATGATGATGATGATGGTGGCTCTGACCAGGAGAAATGTCTCTGGAGTCAGTAGTTTTGATACGACCGAACCAAGAGCGCAATGATTTACTGAAACTTTATGTTTTGCTCTTCTGTGGTGGAAGCGTAGGTTATCATCCATTAACCGATAGATGAAGAAATTTGTTTGTCTTGCTGTTTATCAGAATAAAGATGAGAAATAAGGAAAAACGTTTACACTCAGGAGGTCGTAGTAAACAAGTCACAGTAAAAACAGAAGCATTGAGATGCATCAGTAATCATTTTCCTGTCCAAACACAGCTATCTGAATTTTAAGTTAATTAAAGGATCTCATCCTGATCATAACCACACCTTTAATCCCATATTAACAGATAGTTTACCATTTTCTTGCATCTTGTTTTTTCTGAGCGCTCTGCAGCCAGTAAAAGTCAGTTAAATCCAGACTTTACTTTTCTTTTGCACAGTTTCTTTTTTGGGCCTCATCTGTTAGCCTATCCTCTTCCTTTGCTGAATCAACAAGCATGAAAATATCTACTTTCTCCCATGCGACAGCGGCGTAAAGCAAAATGCATCTATGACATCATAAAGTTATGAAGTGTTGTTTATTGGTTTTAGATGCTGCAGGGTAACGGTGGCTCTGAGACATTTATGAACAAGCTAAAATATAGAATCTAGACTCCTGGTTCTTGCTCCAGAACAACTATCCATCCATTATCTGTATAGCTTATTCCAATTAAGGGTCGTAAGCAGCTGGAGTTAATGATTGGGCGAGAGCCGATGTGCACCTTGAACAGGTCGCCAGTCCATCACAGAGCCCGAAAAAATTCACTATGAGAAACATGAAAACTGTGTGGCTTCAATAATTTATGCTTAAGCAACAGTTTAGACAAAATAGTGAAGCTGCTTTTGTAAATGTAATTTAGCAACAAGTCACCAGCAAAACTGTTTGTGAAAGTTAGTGATGGGGAAATTGTAAAAATCCATTATCCACGGTCCACTGGCATAATTGTATAATTTTGTATATTTATTTATGTATTATTTTGCAAATTTAAGAGCAGGAAATGTAGCTTGTTTACTTATGCCTGAGCAAAAAAAAAAGCACTATTTGCATTATAAATTTTTTTTTATAATAAATATTACTTAAAATATTAATAAAAAAAAACTTAGTGTAGATAAACATAAAGTAAATCATTATGTTTTGGGAAATTATATTAGTGCATATATTGTCCATTTTTATTGTTCTATTTTTAGTCAACATGGGTGAATCCTGAGTTTCAGACACTTGCACTGAAATATCCATATAATTTTCATATCATCGGAGTGATGTCCAATACTTTACAACCAAAGATGTGTGTTGTGTGTAACTGTGCGCTCTAATATGGTTCAAACTTGTGATTTCTTTGGCTCAGGTAACCATTGTATGGGTTCCTGTACTGCGAGCCATTACCAGCCCATCTTGTTTTACAGAGTCTCTCTAATAAGCTGGCTCAGTTTGAGTCACTGCTCAAAGAGAGTAGCTGCTCTCTTCCCCTTCTGTCCCTCTTCTGCTTCTCAGAGCAAACAGTCACAGCTGTGGTCCTCAGTATTACTGCAGTGTGAAAACAGCGATCAACAATAGGAGGGAGACGGGAGGGTGTTGCACAGAAAGAGAAGGTTTTTGGGGACATGCCCACCACATGGTGCCTCCAGATGTGTGTATCTGAGTAATTTAATAGCGTCCAGGCCCTGGGGCTCAGGGGACAGCTGAAAGTGTCTTTAATAAGGGAGGTAAGTGGCACAGAGATGCGAACACAGGTGTTCCAAGTAGAAATGATTAAAATGTTTATTTAGCAAAAGCCGTTTACACCTGATGAACTTCTATTTATTTCTGTTCTTTTATGTTTTTTATTAAAACTTTTACTGAAAATGTTATTTAACAAACACAGCGAGGAAAAACATTTTTTACTGTATAAAAATTTAAAGAAAATGTCATTTTATTTTCCAGCTATGTAAGGTTAATCCTGGCAGATTTCAATAGTATCCATTGAGTTACTGTCATTCCAGTGAGTGCAGTCTCATGAGACCTGCTGACATACGGCATTAGAACTGACCACAACACGTTACTGTATTATTTATGTATCATTAATAATTCTGAGATACATAAAACGGTCTGTGATCATTAAATATGACTTGTAAATAAACAGAAACATTTGTTAGCACAAATGCACAGATCCCAGCAGCCTTTTTCTTTCAGTATTAAATCCTGGGTGACCCAAGATTTCCTGACAGTAAGTCAGAAACTACTATGGTTAAGTTTATTCTTCTGGTTTGCAAAACATCATGTCTACTTTCAGCTATTCACATAGCACATGCCTTCATCTCAAATACCTCCAGCATGTCGACAACGCTGCAGCAAGACTCCTTACTGCAATGCCGCTGTTACATTTGCTTGCCAACAGATTTCATATTAACATGTAAAATTTTCCTGCAAAGCTTTAAATGCCCCCTCCTCTATACGGCAGATTTATTGACTTGCTATGCGCCCTCCCAACCGCTGACATCTGCAGACAGAGTTTTGTTAACTAGTCCCAGATCACATTTTTGTGACAGACACCAGATATTTTCCATTAGAGCTCCATATGGGATTCTTTATCCAATGACCCAATGAACACAAAGTCTCTCACAGCTTCACCCTTAAATGTGTGACTCTATCAGACATTTTTATAAATGAATTCTTCTGACCTTTCTTAGTCCTCAGACTTAAACCATTGGGTCATGATATAGGGTTAAACATAGTGAATACTTAAATACACAAACATAAACAGATTGTCTAAACAAAGAAATTAAGAAATACAACAGACATAATAACAAATATCGTAAATACTAATGGTTCTTGATTAATGGTGAGATGCTGGATGCTTATGAGTAAACAGTTTGGCAAAACTGCTTTTATTGTCATTTAAAAGGCTTTAAAAATTGAATGATTTAGTGTCTGTACTTTTGCAATCATGGGTTTATTTAGGGATTGAATTCATTTAAGAGGAAATAGAATTTTTATTCTTTGTGTCATTTATGTGGCGGCCAGCTAACGCTAAGGCAGCTTGTCAGGCACAAGCGGAGCAGAGCAATATATCTGAGTTGTATTTTTACCTCAGCCCACACGCCGAGCAAAATGCCAACTCTTGGCCTTGAGAAACATACACTTGCAGAAAGACAGACGCACATGCAAACACACCCTTGGACACGACGGGTCAAGCCCAACCAACCACCGTAGCAGCCGCAAAACATAAACAACTTTCACACACTCTGTGAATCATCGAAGCATTTCAGTATAGCTTCAGATAAATATATTCAGCCACATATATAAATATATACAACCATAATTATTCCCTGAGACCACAAATGACCGTGACGGGAAGTTAGTTCCCACAGTTTCAGCAGCGTTTGCAGCCCAGCCCATCAGTACTGGGAATCCAAAGCTCAGTTTACAGTGCAGACGGCCAGGCTCTGAGTGTAAAGTGGAGGGTGCTCGATGACAACAACCAGCGGTTTGTTGGTTTCAACGTGAACCGGAGAGTTTTAGCTCTGCAACTAGAATATTTTAAGCCTGTGAAACACAAAAGGTAACCTTAGAGAAACCAGTTTCGACATCTGTCCTCTTACACCTCCTTTTGTCTGCAATGCTTACTTTCTCTTTTCAGTTCGCTTAAACATGCACACACACATATACACACCCATACACACACACACACACACACACACACCCAGTGGGCAGCAGCTGTTGGAGTGCTAATCTCCATTAACTACTGAACTGGCTTCTAGGGAGGCATACATGTAAAAGCAGTCTCTCACTCTTCTGATGCCTTCAACCAAGTCATACAACAACACTGTTCCACTAAAAACTTTCTACCATCTTTAACACAATTATTCATCTCTTTGCTGAATTTAAGCAGCTTGTGGTGATACACAAAAACACACCATTATGCATCAACACTCCTCTTCTTCGTCAGACCAAATAAGTGATTTGCAAAACTGTACATCAGCTCAGTCATAAAGAAAATAAAATAAAAAGAAGACTTACAGTCTGTAAAGCTTTGTTGTTCCAAGAAAAAGCAGCTCCGGAAACACAGCCAGGTTATTCCGATTCAGGCGTCTGAAAAAAAGGGGAAAAAAAACAACAAAAACATAGTTTAGCTAAGTCCCTTCCAAACCGTGTGGGTGAAACAAGTATGTATACATACATAACTACCTTGTTTTTTTTTATTTATCTGTGCTTTTGATCATCATGTTGAGCTACTGTTT
>JBAMIG010000004.1:6149978-6162807 GCA_037177335.1 Kiunga ballochi
TCAGCAAATCAGGGTCAGAGGAGGAAGAGGGCATTCAGGGACCGTGGGAATTCCCGATTCACAGGTGGAATATGACAATATCTGTAAGCACAGAGATACAAAAGAGTGGCTGAAGAAAAAGGATATTATTGGTTATAAAACATCCTAATAATAATAAAGCATTTTATTTCAGGTCAAAATAATAATAAGTACAACATAAGAACGGTGGGACAGAGTGATTACAGAGAATATGCTTTCCTGAACAGATGTGTTGAGGATGGATTTAAACAGATTTCCAGAGATGAGGAGCTGAGCAACTGAATCATGAAGCGTTAAATCAACAGCATCTGAAATAAATAGACAGACGTCTGTTGCAGGGAGTTCAAATTAATTCAGCCTTTAACATTTCCATTAAGATCTGGAGTTCAGGGGGAATAAGTTAATGCTTGCTCCAGTCTAAACACTGCCCAGGTGAGGCTATGGATATTCAAATTAGGAAGTACTCTGTTGCTATTTAAAAAAAAATCACGTGACACTGTTTTACAGGGTTTAAGGCGCCTTAGAACAAAGCTGCTGAGAAACAATGGGAGAAAAACATTTATTGCTCTCAGTAACACCTTTTATTATCACAACTGCTACTGTCTCAACTGTATGATTCAACACTGGCACTTTTTATGGTACTATTTGCACTATGTATCCATTCCTTTTCCATGGTTAGTCTTATACCTGCTTTTTCTTATAGTCTTATCTGAGTGTTGCTTTTATGTGGCTTGATGCAATCTTATCTGATTCAATAGTTATTAGTTATAGTAATAGTTTGAATCTGAATGGGAGTAGAGATGACACAGTAACAGGAAATTTACTCAAGGTGTGCAGAGTGAACACATTTCTGTGGGGCACAAGTTATTTTTATTTATGTTAATATATAACTTCTATTAAATGATCAAAGAATAACCCTCATTTGCTAATAATTACATGGATGTTGTGTTTGCAAAAAGTTATGATTATTTATGCATGTGTGCAGTTTTTAGCCCAGATGCTGGTTCCTAGAAGATGCCCCTGCAAGAATTTTGCACCCTCTTTTGCTTTGGTTTACTTTAACATTGCACTTTGCTCTAGCAGACCTCAACACCTGAACAACATCCAGCTCACCGATTGGCCAGAAACAGAAATACTTTAATCCCAACAAAGTAATACACATAGTTTGTGCAGTCTTTTAGCCTTTTAGTCAGCCATTAAATGGCCAGTCTTGTCATTTAATGGCCACATTTACATAATTTTAGATATTTAGTAAATATGCAAAGTCCTGGGAGCTTTGTCTGCCCTGCAGCATCACGCAGCTGAGAAACCACACAATATGATCTGGATTTGCATAATGGCTGATTCGGCAAAGAAAAGACAAAAGTACATCATCAGATGAAAATGAGGGTAAATAAAGTGATTATAGTAAGTAAAAAAAAAGAGTCAACAGTTACTGGCTGGACTGACTGACCTGATGCTATAAATTTAAATAATGACTGACTAAAGCTCTTTGCAAGTGTATTTTGACATGTCATGTCTAAAGATGAGCATCAGAAAAAAACACATTTGATCCTAAAAAACATTAAAATGTTACAACATCAGACAGTGGAATATTGTTTTGTATTCATTTTCTGCTGTGATGGATTTTTTTTTTATCTGTGAGCTGTGCCTTGAAATAATTGAACTATTTTGTTTCTTTGTCTTTATTGTGTCTAGCTGCATTTACTTTCAGGGTTTGCTCCATACAATCACATTACAGTGTGATATGATGCAACAATGGGCTAACTCTTACACTTAACGCTTTGTTACCTGAAAAGTGGATTGCTTAAATAAAGACTAAATAAGCTTTGTACAAGTCACAGGTAAAGGATTACGCCAAGGCTTTGCATGCCTTTAAAGTATTCATGTTTCTGAAGTTATAAAAAGTAATTGCTATTCTTATGACGTGAAAATGTCACAAACTCATCAAGGACAAAGATCTGTTATTCCCTGAAGTTGGACAGTTAGACGACACTTTGACAGTGAAGACAGGTGCGACTTGACAAACTTGATTTACATCTCTCAGAAGAGGCCTTCAACCAAACTGTTCCATTTTTAGTGTATGCACACACACTGCACCACTCAAAAATACAGTGTTGATGTTTTGACACATGAAACATATGAGCATTAAGATAATGAAGAATAACTTCCAATAACAAAAGAATACAAGGGGCTTCATGCTGAGGTCTTGTTAAAGGGGACAAATCATGCAAAATCCGACTTTTTTAGCCCTAAATACATGTTTTTGCGCACTTTTAAGTGTTTAGGAATGCAGAAAATGTACATTTATTTCCTCCTGATGCTGCATATATATCTTTTTTTTTCTTTTCGGTTGTATTTTTCAGTCTGTTTAATTTATCGTTTCTTTATTACATTTTTCTAATCTATTATGTCACATTTGTTGTGGGTCTGCCAAACAAAGTTGTGGACTTCTAGGAAACTAAATTTGTTAATCTGATACGTTGACATTTATAGTAAACTTACCAATAAAATGTTTCTCTACCGGGAGATTAGCGTACCACTGCTATCAAGCTACAAACATGGCGGAACAGGGTAGAATTGATCTTTCTGTGACCTGGAGGGGGGCGGGGCTTAACAGGCCTGTTCAGATTTAAAGGGACGGCACCAAAACGAGTCGCCCTGAAGACGCACCACAAAACAGGGTTTTAAGGTGTGTGTGGAGTGAGAATATGCAGGAGTTCCGACCAAAGCATGGCAGTTCTACTTTATACAGACAATAAATTCATGATTTACATGTTAAAAGGAAGGATTTAAAAGCCAGATATATCTCCTTTAATGCACAAATTTGATTTTACATGGCATGTCATTAAAATGACACCACCTGTGTTGAAGCATACATGCAATAAATGGACAAAGAATCGATAAGACCATCATCTTTTAAAAAGTCAGTCAGAAAACTCCCCTTAAAGAAACCGGACTGGCTGGGAGGCCTGCAAAGCTGTTAATGAGAGGCCAATCTTTCTGTCAGCTGTGATGTGGAAACTGCTCAATCTAGCTTTGTTGATTTAGAAGCCGTTTGTGTTATCTCAGTTTTATGACCATGCTGTAAAGTTAAAGGTGTGGGGGAAGTGTGTGCATGTGTGTGTGTGCATGTGCAAAGGTGCAAAGGTCACCTAAACCACCTGGCCTAAGGACAGCTGCCACTGAGACACATGTTTCTATAGTACACAAGTGCTCAAACACACTTCAATCCAGCTTACTAATACTACTGAATGCATTAGAGTTATACTAATATTTACTAAGTACTAGTATTTATGCGGCCCTGTGATGGACTGGTGAGGGTGTACCCCGCCTCTTGCAGAATGACAGCTAGGATTGGCTCCAGCACCCCCCCCCCATTAGAAAATGGATGGATGGATAGTATTTACACACTAATTTGTGTGTATGTGTTGTCCTTTAATCACATAATTAAAAGCCAATGATGTTTGTGTTAAGATTGGCAGTGTCAACAAAGTGGATGGTTACACAGCTGCAGTGAAACACACAAAATGACACACAATGGGTGGGATGAACACACAATGCCACGCCAAATCATACAGATGCTTTATAAAAAAAAAAAAAAACTTCCTCTTGTCTCAAATTCCTTTCACTCCCAGCTGGCAGTTTCGTTCTAACGCGATCTTTCCACAAAGTGTATTGAAACAGTGTTGAGGCCCATAGGAGTGGAAGTGGTTAGTTACCTTTGTTGTGATGAGACTCAGAGGTTGTTGGGTGTCTCACACACCCTGCCGCTGAGGCCAGAGGAGATGCTGAGGAGATGAATAGGATCTTATGAATTGACTGGTATGTTGGATAGTCTCTTTTCTATTGCCCGTGGAGAAAGGTGTGTCGGGTTTCACATGTCAGGTGTGTTAGCTGTTGTTTATGTAAGTGGAAAATAATTCTCGTTTCAACTCATCTAAAGACGAATAGACAGGTGGGGTAAAATGGCTCATTGCTTGTGGTTAACGTGTGCAAATGTCATGCCCACCCACAGCTTCAACACATCAAGCAGTTCAATCTTGACTCAACTTCACTATTTTTCCCTTTTGGCTTTCCATTATTGATAAAAGCTGATGTGATCTGATAGCACCTCGGTTTAGATGGCACGCAAAGAGGATGTGACAATGCTGCAGACCAAGCACCAGTTTGTGAGAATCGTCTCTTGAGATGTGCGGTGTGGGAACTCAGCCCTTTCTTTGTGAAGTAACCAAGCAACCAGCAATAACAATAACAATCACAGCGGTCTTTGTTTCTTTTACCTTTTCCTTTTATTTCTGTTCTTTTTTTTAAAAAAAGTGACAGTCTGAGCAAACCACACAACCATCAGCCATACCTCTATTTGATAAGAGTTGTACAGAAACCTTACAAGAGAACATTGTGGACTAAACCAAACCAAATAGTGACTTTAAGAACAATACAAAAATAATTCACACATATAGTGATAACGGTGTATCTTGTTGCATCTTTTTAACAACTCAAAGATGAAATACATCAATATCAAAAGATGTAGACTGGGACATGAACCGTCACTTCCTCAGTCTAATATAGGGGTGTCAAGATCCGGTCTTCGAGGCCCGGAATCCAGCAGGTTTTGCTGTTTACCTGCACTAACACACCTGATGCAAATCAAATAGATCCAACTGCTTCTTGTCAACCTATCAGGTAATTTCAGTCAGCTGTGTCAGAGCATGGAGACAACAAAAACCTGCTGGATACCGGCCCTCGAGGACCTGAGTTTGACACCCCTGGTCTAATATCAGCAGCTATTTATTTGCATTTTTAATTTAAAGTTCTCTGAATAATCCTAAATCCATCTTTTAATGTACATTGGAACATTTAGAGATTTGTGCAACCGCTCTGCAAAGGTACTTTTTCCAGGGACATGCATCTTCTTAGAGCTTATTAGGAAACGTCAGGGGGCAGGGTGCTATAACTAATCAAAAATATGCTAATTAAACGAGTGACTGATATGCAGTGTATTGCAAATTATATAATTTTTTAATAGATTTACCTAAAAACATAGTAAAATGACAGGAATAAACTTCTAAAAACGTTTAAAAGGTTTTATCTGAGCACCTCTTTCACAAAAAGCCTATTTACACCCTAAAATAACCTACACACACTATACATGCCTCTCCTTTCTGCATGCATAGTGAAAAATCAGAGTTTTATGCCTTTCAGTTAGGACTGGAGCTTATTTGCAGCAAACTGACCCAATTAGCTAATAATTATCAGATCACACTATCTTCTATAAAAAAAAAGGTAAATAAACAGTGATTTCACACTCCATACCCTACAGCAGGTTAGTTTGTTTGAGCATGTGTGTGTGTGTAATAAGAAAGCATCCAACCAGACATGACAGCCTTGCATATTTCGCCTTGTGGTGCAACAATAAAGTCTCCGCCGTTCTAATCCTTTTACACAATTATCCCTCAGTGTTTGTGTGTTTAAGCGCAGTTCTTCTGACTGTCGCTTCTCCGTGGACATGAACCAAAACAGCTCAGCTGCCATTATCCTACAATAGCTTGTAAGTACAAAGTAAACATGTGTGTGATACTAATTGTGCACAGTGCAGAGCCAGCTTGTTGTGGAGAATTGTTGTGACAACAGATTAACATCTGTCTGAACTCATTGACGGACTCAAATTGAGATTTGGAAGGAAGTACGATATATCCCATACATCCCCTGTCTCGCCACACTGAGAGAAATTGTAGTCTCGGTGAGGGTAAGCAGGTAGAAGCAGACTGTCAATTATGACGATTATGGCTTTTTGGTTTTCTTTGTTTCACTGAACTGAAAAAGACAGAAGAAAGTAGGGATTAATTCTCATTATAAGGTCTGTCTCTTTCCCGTCATTGTTTTTGCAGCTTGCTGAATAAGAGAAGAAGCCACATGGAGTTAATAAAAAGCGCAATAAAACACTGCTTTCTGACACACTCATATGCACAAATACGCACACACAAGCACTTTAGCATTCACTTTGTGTCATCTGTTTATCACACCGCATAATCTAGGAATTTCCTTAGCTTTTTCTCACTCCCGTAGATACCAAACAGCCAAAAGTAGTAATACAATCTAACACAGAAAGAGCTCTACATATCACAAAGACCAAATATGAGGCTCCAGCTTGATCCAACTATTCTACAGCAGAAG
The DNA here is from genome assembly GCA_037177335.1 of Kiunga ballochi. Lineage (NCBI taxonomy): Eukaryota > Metazoa > Chordata > Actinopteri > Atheriniformes > Pseudomugilidae > Kiunga > Kiunga ballochi. The sequence continues at coordinate 6,156,174 of JBAMIG010000004.1, forward strand.
AAGTGAGTGAATGAGTTGCAGCAGCTTGTAACCTATGTTGAAGAAAAAGCTCTTAAATACTGAGTTTATAATTCGCTGCATTGATCTTGTTGCAGATTATAGAGCAAGGCTGTTTTCTGTCAGATGGGAATGATTCGTGAAGTCCTGCACTCTGCAAAATCAAAGCATGAGGAGTAGAAGTATATCATTTGAGGCTTGAATCACTTTTGAAAGTGCAGTCCTGAAATTGTCCAGTCTGCACTGAACTGTATGCACAGTCTGCACTGTGCATACAGCAATCAGAGCGTTGTGCGGATGTGTTTCATTGTTTCGTTGCCGAACAGGAATCAAGGTCAGTTTTGGAGGTTAGAGTGAAAATGAGTGACATTCAGTGCTGAGGAGCAGCTATGCTGAGTTACTGGAAAAGAGTAGATAAGAGAATAAAGAAAGGTTTAAAGGAAGTGTGACAGAAAAGACTGAGAAAAAAAAGAAAAAGGGAGTTTTATAAAAAAGGACAGGAACAGGCAGGAAAGGGAGGGAAAGAAAAATAAGAAAGTAGAGGCGAGAGAATGGGAGGGAGGTGTGTAGAAAGAGGAGTGTGGGAAAAATCAATATGCTCTCTGGAGCAACTGGAAGAGACAATCAGTCCTGTCTGACCCTCGTCTCGCCTTGGTGTCGGTTTGTTGTGTGTCGGCACATGTGTGTGTGTGTGTTTATGCATAAATCTAATTTAGAAATGCCTGCGTGTTTGTCAGCAACATATTCCTACATTGACTTTTGATTTTGTGTAGATACATGTGCTGTGCTGTGATGGCGGGAATGTGCGCGTTGTCTCCTCCTGCGTTTGCTGTCCTCAGCACAAATATTATTTTGATTAGCATGACTGCTGAGGGCAGGAGAAAGATGATGCCAGGGAAGCTAATGGGATAAAACTTTCTTATTTTCCCTTCATCAACTTTATGAGAGTTTGGATCGAAGAAAGACTCGGAGCAAAGTTGAAACAGCACCAGGCTGTCACAACTGCAAATGGACACTAGCAGCTTTAACTGGCAACACAGGAGTCTATTTCTGCTTATGGTCACTTGCAGTCACTTTTCTCCTCTCACTTCATCTGCATTACTACCATCCAGAGGTCACATTTAAACATAAGCCAAAGGCTATGGGCCACATTTTCCCAGACTGTCCACGGTTACATTTTGTGAAATGGCCTTGCTTTGATAGCTATTATTATCAATATAAAGAAGAAAGAGCCCCTTTTCTTTCCCTCCTTCTCTTCTTGTATATGTATGTGTGTGTGAATGGTTAGTATTTCAGCAAGCCTTGAGGCAAGTGGCTTTCACAGGCCATCCACTCGACGTTTGGGGTTTGTATAGCTGGCTCAACCAGCCATTGTCCAAGTCGCTCTCCTGAATTCAGTTCTCCATCTGCCCCCAGGGGCCTCTTAGACTGTCAGGGGGCGTGGATGTAGATGGATAGATGAAAGCACGGACTGGAAGAATGCAATTCCTCAGAGAGGAAAAAGTTTACCAATCATGAAATCTATTTTTCTCAGTGTCTCCATCAGTCCTCCGCCACAACCATCCAATCACCCCTTTCATCCCTCCTTACCACTGCCTTGCTCAGTCTCTCTGCTGTGCAGTTGCAGGGGGTTAATTGAGGTCTGAGCAGCAGGGGGCTATTATGACACCTTTCTAAAGAGGACACACACACATAGACCCACAGTACACACATTATAAATCAATGATAAATAATACATTTGGTTATATTTAACACTCATTTTCAGTGAGATGTAGATGCATTACTAGCCTGTTGTACAAGGAACTAATTGTAGGTGTGTGTGTGTTTGTGTGTCAGAGGGTGATGTCAGATTTAATGTAAGTTTCCACCCTTTCTGAAAAAGGGCGGAAGCATCAAATCAGAAACCCACTGAAAAAATCACACAATTAATCCAACAAGTCAGTGTGGCGTATCTAAGCACAGAAAACTCAAAACAGAATGGATTGACAGGTTTGTGTGTGTGTGTGTGTGTGTGTGTGTATGCAACTGTAGTGCACACTCCCCCTCTGCACGCTTGGTAAGTAGCAGATGGTAGGCTGGTGGTCTGTTTCCAAATTCACCGTGTGATCATGTAAATAATCACATCCAGAGTTACAATAGGACAACACCGGCACTCGTGCAAGTACACAAGACAAGACACAAACAACCGGGAGTGTGCATCATAACACACACATGCACTTATGGTGAGATAAACAGGTTAGCATGATGATCCTTTGACTCCTTTGTCTTGACTCTTTTTAAACTCTCACCGTTAAGATTTTAATGTAAAATAGTGGAAGTGATGCTGCTGTGTGTGTGTGTGTGTGTGTGTGTGTGTGCAACGCCTGAGATGTTGATTGAAGCTGATGTTTAACAGTGGGAAGCTTTACATCAAAGACTGACATTCACCTTTCATATCCTCCCCTTTTGATGCAGAGAAACACACTCACACACATTTCATGGGAGCAGACAGTTTCTGCGACATTTGCTTCACACCTCTGCAGAACCATTGCAGAGTCCCGTATGTGTGTGTGTGTGTGTGTGTGTGTGTGCACGCACACAAATACACACAAAGCAGAGATAAAAGTCTCCTGCAGGATTTCGGGCCCCTCTTGGCACTCATCTGCTTCCACTAGGCACTCCCCACGCTTTGGCACAATGATCACAATATATAGAAATAACACACAAACTGTCCTCAACTCACATATGCACACATACACACACACACACACACATTTGGCAGCAACAGCATCAAGCAACAGATGCTACTGAATGAGCTCCTTTGCAGGGCATGATTCATAATGTGGCTGTTGAGAATCACTTTCAGCACATTCATAACCACTTATAGCTGACTATGAATATTCACAGCGAGAAGACTCCATCAAACACATTCACTAAATGGAATTTATTTATGTGTACAAATATGGGCATACAGTACCTAAAACTGCACACAGAGATAGCACTTTTTCAGTGTACTGAAAACCCATAACTTTATGACCTTCTGCCTGATAATGAAAGGTTGTCTTCATAATGCCAAACCAGCTCTGACCAGTCCAGAGGTAGACAAAGAACATATAAGGGCGTCCTGAAGTGTTTGGCGTTGGGATATTAGCGATGGACCCCTGAAGTCCTCTTGGTTGTAAGGTGGGCTCTTTGGATTGGGCCTACTTCCCGCAGATGCAATCCAATCCCATCGGTTTGGGATCTAGGGAGTTTGGAAGCTGTGTTACCACCTCAGGTTCTTTGTTGAGTTCTTTGAGCTTTTCCTAAGCAGTTTTTGTGGGGCCCATTGCTGTCCCGCTGGGTAAGGGTTGCTAGTGTATTGGAGTGTGGTTGCAATGTAGGGGGTGAGACCCGTCTGCAGAAATGTTTTGCTAGGTGGCAAATGTCAAAATAACATGCCTGTGAATGCCAGGGTGCAGGTTTTCCCAGAAAAAACATTGCATAGTAACAAGATAAGCACTGACCTGTTACTATTGCTTATTGATGTATGCCTCTTTTACTTTGTAATGTAACCCACTATTCTCCATTGCTCTCTTATGTTTCTGTCTGGCAGAGTTTATATGAGTTATCATTAGTAAAGCTGACCTCATTCGTATGATTTGATCATTAAAAATCGGCAAACCGTTATCCCTCTCACTTTAACTAACTATTTCTGCCTTTATTACTTAAATAATGTCTTCTATGGATGCCAAAATGTCCAGCAGCCAAAGAGCAGAAGAATATCAGGAAAAAGTGGATTCATTTTGTGAAGATGCACCAGCAGATTCAGCTGTGCAGAAATGTGTGATGGCTACATAAAAAGCCTTGGTTTTAAGGGTACCTGTGCTGCAACAGGATTTCAAGTCAGTTTAAGCTGACCTGAGACCCGTCGGCTGACATATTATGCAAACATGTCACCAGTAAGAGCAGAAGGGAAGCACTATTTTAGAGATAAACATTTCTTTATCTGGTTGTTTTTATCATTCATAACATTTGTATGTAAAGTGACAAACTTAGAAGATGGATTCATTTCTGGGCGCAGCAGATCATTTTAGACCCTTTTTTAATGACTGAAAATGAATCGACTGATCCACACAAGTCCCCTCATATAGTTTTTCATGCTGGTCTTTGGACAGTTTGCAGAAAATACAGTTTGCAATAGTTTAAAGTTGCTCTCAAAAACAAGATAACAATGGGTTCACTTCATCCCATAAACTAGTGTGATAGTAACGTTTTTATATAATGATTATGCACAGTCATTGCTTTGGGGGTTTTTCCTTTAACAGAAAGGAAAAGGAGTGGAAAAAGTTAGCTGAACAAAACAAAAGGAGGAGGTGAGAAACAGAGATGGAGGAAAAGAGGCGAGAAGTTGAGGCAGCAGGTCATTTCTTCATTGAAACCAGATGACGGAAAGAGGTGGTGAAAGATTTGGGAATAGAACCGTTAACCAATTAGCTTTTCTAAAACAAGCCTGTCTCAACCAATCAGATGATTTCACCTGACAAAGTCATTAAAGGCATCAGCTGGTTGGCTCGTTACCTTATAATAACTACCAACACAAGCTTTACTCAAACTGTGTCCATCTATAAATCACTGATGTAAGAAAGTAATCTCCAAAAAGACACACGCATCTGCATCATATCTGGAATTAATAAAGCATGTTTCCTTTTATTTACGTCACTGGTTTAGGTTTAAAGGCGAATTTAGTTTCTTCTCATTTAGATTAGGACATGACTTCACAGATAACAATAGGTGGAGTGCATGCATGTGTGTGTGACCTGTGTGAAGCACTACTGTGTGATCTTGTCCTCCTCTTGCCTCAAAACAAATTCAGACCACATGTTTTTCAAACAATGAATTCAAGACCAGAATTGGGAAAGCACCTTACAGTCCCTCCCTCCTGGCCTTCCAAAAACCACCCTTCTCCGTCTGTCTCCTCCACCTCTTTGCCCCTGTGTCCTACTTCATATCTCACACCACATCCGTGCATTTCAGCTGACATATCCCTGACTCTCGCTTCTCATCTGTCAGGTCTCATTTCTTGCACTAGAGTAGTTTTTTTTTGCCTTGCAACAGCATGAGGAGAGATTTAGCTCTGCATGAAATGAATGATGGGAAATTGAGTTCCCTGCTGAGAGTGTATGATGTGACCTATTGACCTACTGCCTCAATGAAAAACAGTAAAAGAAAAGCACAGTTGGGAAGGAATATTAATGAAAGAATTACTATATATTTGTATGTGGTTGCGGGGGGGGGATGGGACCAAGTATTTAGTATATATAGTCTCAAATTGTACATGGATAAAAACTGTGGCTAGGTTTGGGTTGAGATTGTGGGACGCTTTTAGAGCAAGTTTCCATGTAATGAATTGATCTCTATAATGCTTCTGATGTGATTAAAACACTGGAAATTTCTTTCTAATTGTATTCAGCCTTAATAAGGATCTATCCTTTCCATTTCAAATAGAAAGCATGCACAGTTTACACACATAAATACTCACACACTGCAAAGTGACAAGGCAAAGTCATCACAAGGATGGAGTTAGAGGAGTTTCTGTGTTTAGAAGTGTGTGAGTCTACCGAGGGGTTTCCCTTGGCTGCTATCCGGGTTGCGTGTGATGGAGAAATGAACAAATTTCCGAACAAACTTTCTGGAAACAATTTAGAAACATGGAGAAATATAAAACACAAAGGACATTAGGAAAGGAGCATACAGGTTAACAACAATACTTGCTTTGATGTTACATGGAAAACAATTACGCCTGACACACATCCACAACCACACTTCTCTTAGAGAGAAAAGTGACACACAAACACACACAAAACTCACAAAAAAGTCTAATAAATTCATTAAAATGGAGGCGGATGTATCATTTTCACAAAACTCATAACAAATATAGTCAGTCGAGAAGACTGTAGACACACTGATTTACACCTGCTGCTGCTGAGTTACAATGATCAGCGACATAATGCGAAGACACAGCGAGTGCAAAAGTCCATTTGTGATTTGCAGCAGAAAATGATTCATCCAGCTCACCTTGGGGATCAGCAGAAGCTCAAAGGCAACCTGAGATATCCCTGCAGTGAGCAGCAGGTCAGCCAAAAAGCCTCCAGCAGAAAGAAGTGTGTGGGATACATTTTAGCAGGTGCCTGACCCAACTTAGTCGGCTCCTGTTAATGTGCAGCATGGCAACTACAAGCTGCTCTCGAATTCTTTTAATTTCCCAACCTAAATAAAGTTTTCCCATCCATTAAATCCCTTAGTGTGCAAAATATTCTTCTTTTAGAAGTAACGGAGGGAAAACATAACAACTTAAACAATTAAATGTTTGACTTACTATGAAAACACGGTACAAAAATGAATCATTCATCATAATTTTATGTCTTGCAAAGGAAGCTTTCCATATAGATTTATAGCCAACAGATCCTCCATCCTAACTTGAGCTACATTGATGCTAAGAACCTGTAGCACTGCACTGTAATGAATAGGTAACCCTCTCAGCATAGTTTCTAACTCGCAGATTAATGATCTATCGTTTCATCCTGCCTGGTGAGGACTTAACAGCAGAGGTGTGGACTCGAGTCAGATGACTTGGACTCGAGTCAGACTTGAGTCATAAATTTGATGACTTCAGACT
>JBAMIG010000004.1:6175358-6189494 GCA_037177335.1 Kiunga ballochi
CAAGTTCAAATAAACACACTGCATATGACTTGACATGACATACATAAAGTAGTCTATGATGAGTCTAATTCATTACACATACACACACACACACACACACACACACACACTGTTCCATTCCACCCTTTCCATCAACAAACACAGATCCAGATTTAGAACCGCAGAAAAATGCCAGCAATGAGACAACGTTATGAAAACAACCACTGCTGCCATGTGACTTACTGTACTTGTGAAATAGCACATGTGTGCGTTTGTCCCGGTGTATAAGATTACGTGTGTGCACGTGAATTAGCAGTCATGCACACTTTCTCAATCAACTACAGAGAACATGTTTAGTCTCAAAAATGAGAGCAGGAAGTCGACTTTAAGCTGCCTGTTCTGTGTACGTTTCCTCCCCACTCACATTTACACACCGCTAAATAATTTGAAGACCCTCTTGGGAGTAACCCATTAAAAATGAAGTGACCGTCAGGGTTCAAGTGCAGCTTTATTTTCACTGCCTGTTTGTCTGGTAAGTTGAGATGCAATTTGAGGTGAACTGAGACTGAGGAAAAAGTCATTACCTTTGCATATAGTTTGGTTTATGCTGTTGTTGGGAAATCAGTCTGTTCCTTGCTGTTATTTAAATTACTATTGAATTTATGAATCTGAAATGCAATTTTCCTGTGGTTTTAAGGTTATTGGCACCTTTAACCACTTGGACTGTTACATAGGGTGGAAAAAGTATGTATGGGAGTGTGTGAAAGAAAAGGGTATCATACCCAGGGGTGTCGTTACACAAAGCTATCATCTACTGCCACTTTAACACACACACACACACACACACACACACACGAACAGCTGTCTTTACAATAATGTGAGGAAATGAGTACAACTCATTCTGAGAAGCAAAAAGTATCATTTTCAGGGAAGTAGAGCATGAACTATATTACAGTGGTAGTTGTGAAAAAAACTTTAACCTTTCAGTAAATTACCTTACTTTAAAAACCTCATTGTGGGCATCGTTTCTTTTCCCCACGTTGCTTACATGGGAATATATTTTCAGAATTACAAGCTTGGCTTATTCCTGCTTTAACCACTGATTTAATAATGTACTTGCATTCTTGTAGCATTACCTGGTTAATTTTATTTGTGAGAACTTCATTTTGATGTGTTGGTCCATAACATGCGAAATAACAGCATGTTGTAAGATGCTGGGAATAACAAAAACTGAAAAACTGCCATCAATGACTAAAGTGAGATTTATGTTTTGTGTAACTTCAACAAATTAATTGGAAAATGGTTGTTTTTAGAGCAGTGCCTCTGCCATGATTGTGTGACACCGTCTCTTTAGAGACTGTTTAATGTGGTGGAAACAAACATGTAATCAGCATAAAGCATAAAATTTAATTTAAAAAGAGCCAATATGCAAACCCCAAAGTCAGGACGAATTTAGAAAATGCAACAAAAATGACATTTGTTACCATCTAGGTGGTACATTCCCTGCTATTGGCCTGAGGATGCATGTTGAATCTTCATAAACTACTACAAGGAAATCCCTCCCCACCTCGGCTGCAGTTCCTGCAATCATCAGTCATCATCCACCTCACCTGTTGTCTATCATCCCATTAAGGACCCAGTGCTTCATTGGACTCTACAACTAGGGATGGTGAAACTGAAACTGAGGCCTCATGAATAATAGGCAACTTATTATGGGTTCGCATCTTGTCCAGATGTGGAGACGTTTCTAAACACAAAAGAATCGAGGATCCAATACAGTTCACATATTGTATTTTCTACATGCACTATGTGTGTAAAATGTGATGCAACGTGTCAGATTTATTACTGTTGGGTTGTGATTCTGTAGCAGCTGATGCTTCATTCATAAACAGAATCACTGCAGAAAGTTATGTTGTCGAGTTGAATGATCCTCTAATGACTCGCTGATGGTTTCATATTTTCTAACAGGAAACATCAGCGGACAGAAACGTGACCCCGGCAGATCCAACCGGCTCGCGCTGCTCGTAGCAGCAGCAGGAGAAAAGTTGAGTACCGGGAGTTTGGCTCCTCAACTAGTTTGTGTCGCTGCTGTGTTTTTTTTATAAACATGATGCTGGATCAGAAATATGATCCTTTCCCCTTGATCCGGATTTCTGCTAAAGTCTTTGTCTGTCAATAAATAAATGTATCCTAATAATTCACTAATACATATGCTTATATTAATTTAACTTATATTATGAAATATATTTATATTTATATATGAATCTCCTCGAAACGTCTTTTTGATCATTGACAGATCAACAAACCCCTAAGAGATTCCCTCATGCTGCGCGATACGTTCTGGTGACGTAACGAGGCCTCGTTTGGTCTATCACATGACTTTTGGCATGCTGACTCCTGCTCAGAGACAATGCTCACAACACTTCCGTGTCACATGCTCGACACTTGCTCGAGCAGACCGCTCGAGCATAATATCCCTAATGTCAATTGTCTTTTAAGACAATAAAATTGACTTAACTCCATTTTCCATCTGGTACATTCTTTATTTTATGTTGTGTCCTTTTCCCCTTGCGAGCCGGGTTGTGACAGTGTGGCACGATTGCATCTTGACTTGGTTGATGAAAACAAGCTCTGACCATTTTGTGTGTAGCTTTTTTTTGTTTCATTAACTTTATATCTCCTGAAGAGATTCTTTCTGTTGGTGGTTTTGTATATAATTTTGGTTGTAAATAGTAAATTGTACATAATATTGATTGTTAAATGTAACCTTGCTTTGAGGACATCTTTTGTTAATAGTGATTAATTTGTTTCTTTTGTTTTATTAGATAGATATAACCCAACAGTAGACACTTTTGGTTTTATTTATTTATTTGACTTTATAGTAAATATTGTTATATCTTTGAGTTTTGTTGCCAGTCTTGTTTTGTTACTGACCTTAAAACCCCTTGTCTGGTAAGGGGTTGTATCAATAGGGATTTTAATTCAACTTACTGTGTGTAAATACAGAAACAGTGGTTTTTAGTAACACTTTTAATTCAAACACAGAAACTTTTTTTTTCTCATTAGTCAGTATCCTGGGTGCAGTTAAAGCAGAAACACAGTGCCTGCTGTGAGGTTTTTGAGAGCCTGTAGATTTTCATTATGTTGCAGCTTCAACACTCCTGATTCAAACAAAGCAGATCATCTCATCACTGCAGAAGCCGTTTAAAGACACATTATATAACTTCTGACCTTAAAACACCCGACTTGTTTGATGGCATATTGTCATCTTTGTGCCAACAGCAGAAACCGCACTGGACAACTTTTTTTCTAGGATACATGATGTCGCAACCAAATTTTCTGCACAGCACCACACTCTAGCACATGGATATACATACACCGTCCTTTTTAACGTGTTCCCTGGCAGAAGTTCTGTTTAGCATCTAATGAGTCTTTGATTTGGGTCAAGTCAGTGTCAGCAGGGAAACCTCTAAAACCTATCAAAGCTTTTTTGTCTTAGATTCATACCTGAGTTGTTAGTTGAGGAAGTCACAAAGTCCAGCTGTGTTTTTGCTGTGCATAACACCAGTCAGCCCAGTGTACTGCTTAACTCAGCTGAGTTTGAAATATCAGTCAGATGTGTGTGTAAGCACACACTGATGCTAAGCTTTGAGCTCTGGTTCACTACTTCGTGAGAAGTCAGTCATCAATCAGCTAAAACCAATAAAATTTCAAGAATAAATTGCAAAGAATTTATATCTTTCAACATTTATTGAGCTTATTATAGAAAGATTCAGGAAATCTGTGGAAACCCCTTTTTGATGCGTGAGACCCGTGAGCCCTCGGCCAGAACTGCACAAGAAACTGTCATGAAAGCATGATCAATACAGCTGCATGGACTCTGAAATTCCTTGGAAAGCCATTTTGGCTCAGCTCAGTCCTCTGTAACCCAAAACTGTATTATGATAGAGAGAAAACAGTGTGTATCATTTCATCTCAGATGATTACAGTAGATCTACAGTAGATTCACACAATAATTCCCTGTTGGGGACAAAAAAACTGATACCAACATCAGAAGATAAAAACCAGCCTGGTAATGAGGTATTCTTTCAATTACTCTCAATAAAATGAGAATAAATTCCAACTTTAGAGACGTCTCCTAAAATCCCTCATTATTTGGTTTATATCAGAAAATACACCTAAACTGCGTACATGTATATAATAAGTTTCACATAAAATGTAAGTTTTTCCTCATAGAATATCAGCAAACAGCATGTTGCCAAACATTACACGCGTAAGGAGCTTTTATTCACTTTATTCATGACAGAATTCCTTACAAAGCTGCATTTGTGTACATTTTTCTGTTTCTCTTACAGGCAGCACAATGAGTCAACTTCTAACTGGAAAGGTTAATTGGTGGTTTTGTGTTGGTTCTGGGTTGCTTGCGCTGAGATTTCCAGTTCTAAGATCGATGTTATTATATAGGTAATATATAGGTAAGCTAATTTGGGCTACAGTGAAATTTTAAATGTTTTCCTCCTGTTTAAAAGAGAAACATTTTTAGATGCTGTTTCTTTTCCTTCAGATTTTCATCTGTGTGGATTTTTCTTTGCATTATGCTGTCATATAAAACCTGCTACACATCTACAAGCTTTGCCTGACAACAACTGTCCATCTAAAACATGCTGAAAAGAAGCTGTGCAGTGATGTTGATTAAATAAAACATTACAAATATTTTTGTTTGCAGTTTTGATTTGCTTTTTTTCAATAAATTCTTTTCAGCCTGCTGATAAAGTGTGTATGCGCTCAAATTGTCTGGCATTGTTTCACCAAGACATTAAATATAGAAATGCTTTCACTCAGATAAAACTGTAATTTAATGGAAATGGATCCCTGTAAACTCTATAAACTGACGATTACCTTAATTTTGAGTTGATAAATAAATTAAATTAAATTTAAAGTGGTCATAATGTGTTTTTGTTGGATGCATTTCCTGCTTAATACTTTAAGCTGTCCTTCTTTCCATGTCCTACTTTACTTCTTTGTGTGTCACCCGACCGTATGATCGTCTTCACCCGTGTCGGCCCCTAAATGTTGTCTTTTTGTCAGTGCGTCTTTTTATCCGACCTCTTAAACCACCTTTTATTTACTTGAAAATCTCTTAACTCTGATATTTCCTGTGTAGAGTTTGTTGTTTTTCTGGCTTCACAAAAGATTTTTACATGAACATTTAGCAACTTTCCATTTGTTTACTTTCCCACTCCTCTGTATTCCTACTTACTGTATTCACTTACCTGTCTGCCGGGGGGTGGGGTGTTGAAGCTTTTGTAATTGTCTTGAACCACCGCCGGACCATTTATTGACTTTGCAAAGTTGAGTCAAGACTGTGTAATGAAAGTAATATTAGTAATGGTAGCTTTTAAAAGAGAGATTTTTGTTTGTTTGTGTTTAACTTTCCAATAACTTGATTTTTGCTTCATTCAGTTTAACAACAAACTAGACTTAAGGAAATTGGCTGAAATACTTTAAATAAATAAAGGAGTTTTCATAATATAGTTGTCCATTCTCTGCCTGGTTGCTCTACATGGGGTGGATACTTACCTGGCTTAGTCTTCTTTTGTTCACTATAAATAAAAAAAGCAGTCACACTTTCTAACTTAAAATAGAATCAATTAATGCAGCCTTAAAGTTAGCTTATTATACAATATTGCCAACAATATTGGGACGTCTAAGACATCTAATTTTTAATTCAAGGAGTTAAATACAGAGTGTATCCACCATTGCTGCTTAAAAACAAGCTTACCAAACGGTTTAAAGGTGTTTATGTGTTATGATGAAGTCATTTGGAGGCATGGACAAAAAAATCCAGGACAGCTGGCAGACAGGATGCAGGAAAATGTCTTTTATTGGTGATAAAAAAAAAACAACTAAACTAACTCAATGAACCCATGATATGAACTTAAATACAAAACAGACCCAATGAGGCACAGGTAAGCCAAATAACCCAAACCAACACAGGTGACATAAAAAACAGGAAACAAGGAAAAAGCACCAAATAAATCAGACACAAAATATACGAACCCTAACATTTTTATGATCAGTCTTTCAAATAGGCGTTTGTGAGGTCAGATAGAGTCTCTGCTTTAATTCACCTGTCAGGTTGAGGTCAGGACTCTTCGGACCTTCAGGTTTCACCAAACCGAACTTGTCCAAACATGTTTTTAAGGATTTTTTAAAAAACTGAATTCAAAAGTTTGCAACATGTCCAAAAACCTTTGAGATTAAAGCATTGTTATGCTAATAACATAATTGCCCATTGTCTCAAATTGTCCCATTTTGACCAAATTATGAGCTCTAATTAACTCTTAAAACTGCTCATTCACAGCACATAAAGCTTTGAAAGCATTGTGCTCAAGACTTCTCGGCACATTTGTGAGTAGATGACATCTCTCAAAGGCTAAAACTCCTGCAGACATAAATATTTAACTTTTTCCAATGTAACCAGCGGTAATGGTGCAGACATGACTGCATCACAAGTAACTATTCCAAATGGGTGTTATTGTATATTGTCTCTTTTTGTGGGTTTTTTAAAGCATTACTAATTCCAAACAGTGCATAAAAACCCCCTAAAATAAAGCTTTTTTTATGTTCAAAGGGTTTTGACTACACATTAAAATATTTTTTGTTCATTCAAATAGGCTACGCCATAGTATTTGGCCATAGTATACCAGTTGGCACAAACATGGCAGCTGCCTTGTATTTGGATCATTACCAATTACATACTGTATAAATGGCTCATTCTAGGAGAATAAAAAATTATTTGTTTTTAACTAATTTTTAATGCTTCTTTTTGTAAGAAAAGAACAAAAAGAACCGTAAAAAACAGTTAAAACCAAGAAGACACCAAAAAAATAAAAATAGCTTGTTTTATAGAGAAATTAGATCAGAAATAAAAAGAAAAAAGTTTTTAAGTATAGTAATTTATTTTTCTTTTTTTAACTTTGACTTTGTTACATACTTTGCTTAAAATATGACTTTGGCAAATATTCTATTAGGTTAATAATATTTATCACAACTATTGATTTTAGAAGTCTAAATTTATAGAAATGGATAATAAGGATAAAAGGATCATACAAAAAACTCAATTATTCTAAAGAAAAAAATGTTAATCTGTCATTTTGGCTTCACCCATTAAACTAGCAAAAAAAAAAGGAACATTTTTTATTTAAATTTTTCTTCAATGTTTATAAAATCTTTCTGAAAACACAAAATGTTAATAAATATGAGGAAGGATGAGTGTAGAATATGGTTTTACGAGTAAAACCTTTGCTTTGACTAATGAATGCTAATGTCTTTCTTTTAAAGCACAATGTTATATTTCAGGAGGATATATAGCTAAATATTTAAACACTTAATGCTTGAATTAAGAAGAACTGAGGAGAAACATCTCCAGTTTTTTAAATCTGACAACTCTACGTGACCTTTTAACAAAATATAATAAAAACTATTTATTTTTACCATATTTTTACTATTTATTACCACGTAACAGGTCAAAATAATCATAGTGTAATCTTTTTCTTTCTGATATTCACCAGAGCAAACGAAACCAGTATCACATGTTGAACTATGAGGTTTTGAGTGGGACTTCTACCATAAAGTGATGCAAAATGTCTCAGAAAGAGCATGTACCAAATATGATACATACAATAAGAGGTTACATTTATACTGCTTAATGTTGCAAAAACCGGCTTTGATCCACCGTACTGAGTAGTGTATGAACATAAAAACAGAAGAAATGTTCCATTAAGTAGCCTTTTAATCATAAACGGTATTTGAAGCGTGGTTAATTTAAAACACATCCATCTACTTGCATCATAAATCACTTGCTGTTTGAACAACTTTGGAAAGTCGTTACTGTATGAATGACTTTAATAGCCTTACAACACATAATGATATTAACTCCTCCCTTGTGTAACATTCCCTGTGAAAAGTTGTTAAAACAGGCTGGTCTGTCCTCTTGACTTGTAATTATTCACACAGACAGGTGCTGTTTGAATGAGAATGTAAATGGAGAAGCCATAAATCTAAAAGGAAAAAGCACATAGACGTTGACATGAAGCAAACATTCGCTGGTCTAAATTTCAGGTGGAAAGAACAAACCTCTGTGGCCTCAAAGCTCTCTTTGTCCAACAATGTTGTCTTTATTGTTTTAAGCTCTACATTTACATGTCTGCACCAGTTCACCGGAGACCGAGGAGTTGTCCTTAAAAAGGCAGAAACCATGTGACACTCAGTTCTTTTTTTTTCGGTTTGCGGGGATTTTTGGGATTCATAGCAAAGCGTCTCTGCACACTAAACCCAGATGAGAAATTTCATTAGTCAAGATCTTGATAACTGAGTTCTGGACGTTTAACATTACTCGAAGCAATGGGTCAACTTCAACCACAAGCAAAACCACAACTATTTCAAACATAACTACGAGGTTTGTGTTTTAAAAAAGTAAATAGACAAGACTATATTCAGACTTTGAAGGCATGTCTAACTGGAAGAACATCAGAGGACTTTCACTTCTGTCTATGGTTTAAACACAGCAGACTGTTATCACAGATGGCTCACAGACCGGTAAATTCTAACTTCATGTGTTTGACAGCATGTGTGGTTCACATTTTAATGTATCTGGGAATATCATGCTTTTCATGCCAATGTAAGGTGTGTGATCTGCTGGCATGTGTTTCTTAGAACTCCACACATTCATCTGTGCGTTTCTTAGCGATGAATCAAACACTGAGCGTAAGGTTTCCACCACACAGAACGAGCCAGAGATGTTAATCAGGGAACATGACAGGGGTCTGCACAGTGTCTGATCTGGACCAATCTGCTGTGTTTACCCAGAGTGTTATGCTACAACCCAGAGGAGGATGAGGAGGAGGAGGCAAAAAAAAAAAATCTTTATCACATTAATAATATTCCTGCCAGATTCCTGCAGGATAGAGGGTGATGGAAAAAACAGATACAGGGAGGAGAGAAGTTCAGGCTGAGATGGATTTACAATGTTCAGAATTGAATAAGCAAAAAAAGAAGCTTGTGTTTTGCTTGTATTTTTAGGCAAAATGCATAAAACAAAGCTTGAGACCACACCGAAATCCACAAAATGCAATGCCTGTTAGATGCTGTGCTAATCATGATCAAACCAACAAAAAGCAACATGCACGACTTCAAACTGCATGTGCATTTTAGATTTTTTACTCACGTATTCTCAAACACACAGGAAACTGTACACATTACTATGCCTGGTATTCCTCTGTGGTTAAACAGCTTATGTCTTTGTGGTAGACTGTTAAATGAAAGATGGACACAAGCTGCTATGCATTACAGAATGGCTGTTTTAAAACATCCACTTTTACATTTGATCCCCACCAAAAAAGGAAATATATGCATTTAATTATAGGACTGGAACTAACTTACAAACTTTAATCATTTATATTTACTGACTTTGTATTTCTGATGAAAATGTCTGTGGTTTAATTTGATGGTTTGTGCCATAAAGTTATATAGAAACTTTCTGTGTGAGGGGTCCTCACATCCTCAGGCTTTTACTCAAATGACAAATCAGCGTTCATCCATTTTATGGACAGAACAGGAGTCAAATAAGAGAATTAGCACCAAAAAATGTGATGGATTTAAATAATTTTATTATTTTCATCAAACATGAACACCAGCAGATCTGTTACGTCGTCACATTCATTTTATTCTGTATTTAGTGAAAATCTGCAACTCCAGTGATAAGTAGGGATGTTTAGAGGTTTTATCCGAGTGCTGAAATAACATTAGAAAGATATTTATATGTCCAGTGAGCGGTGCTAACAGGTAATTAGATCCCATAATGCGACCAAAATAAGAGATGGAAATAAATCTTACAGAGTATTTTTTGCACTACATGATGGTTGTTTTATATTTATAACATATTAAATAATATATTTTTTAATTGTATTTAAGATAAAAACCTAACATCCCAGCTTCCTGCATCATCATTCCTTCCTGATCAACCTAATCCATAACAAAGCTCTACTGTGTTTTTATATCTTTTGTTTTTGCCCATCAAAGTCAGAATTTTAAGAGCACCAAGCAGCCTAACGTGTCAAAAGATGAAGTAAATAAAAATGTACAACATTTCTTGATGCAATAATATGTGTTTCAGATCATCATTATACTAACACGGGTTAGTATGTTGGTATAAAGCAACTACAGTTTGCTAACTTGTGTTGCAGCATCGAGCATCACATCACAGTGCCACACATACCCAACTAGATACTCAACACATCAATTGTTTTTGACACAATTAATTTATCAAAATGTATTGAAAGTAGTATATGAGAAAAAAACAATCAGCTGAATCTGGTTTTAAAGTGTTTTGTTTTAAGATCTAAAGTCAGACTGCTGCATGCAACCTTCTCCAGCACATCCCAAAGGTTTGCAATGGGGTTAAGGTCTGGACTCTGTGGTGGTCTGGAAATAATTTGAAAAAATATAATATAATATATAATATTATTATATATATATAATAATAATAAAATAATACAAATAATGTCTTGCGCTTCCTGAACCAGTCTTTCACAATCTAAGCCAGATTAATTCTTTGTCATCTTGTAATATACCCGTGCCTTAAATAAGGGAAGAAAATATCCACTGATGGAATAACGTGTTCAATCAGGATATTCAGGAAATCAGCTGACCTCATTCTCTGAGAACGTACTGTTGCTGAACTGAGACCTGAGCAACTGCAGCAACCTCAGATCATAAGACTCCCCCCACAGGCTTGTACAGAGAGCACCAAGCATGATGTCACTTCATCTACCTCTTACCCTGATGCCTCCATCACTCTGGAGGATACATCTGGACTCATTAGACCACATCACCTTCTTTCATTGCTCTAGAGTCCAATCTTTATTCTCCCTTGCAAATTAAAATCTTTTTTTTATGTCAGATTCACTGATTAGTGGTTTTCTTAGGGCTCCACAGCTGTTCAACCACTTGAGTTCTCATCACTTTGTGCGTGTGGAAATGCTCTGACTTTCCATAATAAACAGCCAGGAGTTCTGCTGTTCACCAAACGTTTAAGTGATCGCTGATCACAATCAGCCAGGATTTTTTTCCAGCCCCGTTTCTTTCTGAAATGATTGGTCCCCAGTTTGTAATGATGCCTTTGTTTAGGGAAGAAGAAGCAACTCATTGCACCAGTTGGGATTAAATACCTGACCAGTGGAAAGATAATCACACATGCATGAATTATCCAATAGGAGGCTTGTACCTATTTGCTTAGTTTAATCCAGGTAGTGACTTTTTTTTTGGCCAGGCACTGTATTTACCTCATGATTCTCCAGAAGTCCCAAATAAAAAGATATATTCACAAAACACACACACATATCCTCCGACTGGAAACCTGCCAACTTTCCTTATAGTCACAATTTTCTGCTTAATGCTCCGTTTCAAACAGCAGCTCCGGCTTTGTCCTGACAGATGCCTTCAGTACTCATTACTAGATTTTCCTGAAAACACCAGCAGTACTGTCACACAGGGTAAGAAATCATTTTACAAATGGCCACACTCAATCCCTGTCAAAGAGAGTGATGATGAATTGTACAAATGGAGATGACAGGGTATGCTTGCACAAAGTGGTGTGTTAAACTCCAGCTCTTGTACAGCAACCTGTGATTAATATAATTACAGAAAACCTGTTATTTGCCTACTACAGCAGCATAATTTCCTTTTTACCCTTGAGGATGGACTAAGATTAGTTTAACGTTGTAAAACTGATAATTTCTGGCAGTTTATAACTTACATTTTCGCCCTTTAATATTGTAATGGGTGTAACTTCCTGTCTAAATACATTTTAAAAGAACGACATGGACTTGTCTCGATCGACAGGCAGCAGGACTAGATTATTATGTTTATCCACATGAATTAAATTGTGCATAATTGCAGACTACTTAGCATCTGGGTCAGTCATGTCACTCGCCAAAATCAGGCAGTGTTTTTGTGTTAAAGTAAAATAATAAGTGAAGTTAGAGTTGATTGGAAATAGGGAATATTATTGACATTTCTAAAAAAAGGAGTCAGTTTTAAGTTGATGCAAGTTGACAACTCCTGTTTGACGTTGGCCTGAGGCAGAGTGTGTTCAAAGCTTTGACAGGTACTATGGGTTTTGTGTGTTTGTGTTTGTGTAGAGGGAGCTGAGAGAGAGAGAGAGGGCGAGAGAGAGAAAAAATGTCCTTAAATATGAGACAGCCTTATGATTAATAAACCAACTGTTTTTTTTCTTGACTAAATGTATGTGTTGCTCAAGTCACAGGTGCTCCCACTGGTCTGAACTAAACGCCAAGTCATCCATCTCACACAAACCCTCCGTCTCCTCTTTAAATCTTTTTTATCTTTCCCATACTCCGGCCTGTGTTAGACTCTCCCCTCCCTTCATACCTGAGTCAGTGCACTCAACGTATTTCTGCCTCTTCTTCTGGCTTCCTCTCATCAAAGACCCGCATCAGGTCTTTTGGAACATCTCTGCCTTTAATCCTCCAGTTTCCTTACGATCGAGCATCGAATCCGACCTCAAGGGTGAGCTGGGAATGTGTGTAGCGCATGACCTCCCAGCAGACCCCTCCAGTCTTGTTTACAATAAGGTGAGGGAGTACACACACGTATGTGTATGTGTGTGTGATGATCAGAAAAATACATACAAGCGTTCCAACAACCAGTGAAAGAATCCCGCCAGGCCAGCAAACTTCTGAAAATGTCATGAAGCAGCTCCAGATGTGAACAACTGGATGTTGGTCAGAACATTACAGCTGCAATAGGAGCTGCTGTCATTGAGGTGCAGGGTTATTTGAGGATAAATGACAGTTAATTAAAATATACAACTCTTTCTCTAATGATCTTGATACACTTGGTGAATTTAAACTCTTGGCAGATGCTGATCCTTTGCATATATTACAGCAGGATGTCTCCAATAGCAAGAGTCCATTTATGACACTGGCTTGCCTGCAGTTCCACTGCATTTAATAACTACTGGATTTATTGACTCGAGGTTATTTATCATTCTATTGATAAATGCTGCTTGTATTGATCAACTGAAAGATATTAAGGCAACAGACTTTCTTGGATTAGATTATAAAGACATGGGTTGTGTTACTTCCTGTTACCAGTCATTTGGAAAGCTCCACATCTAAACCATCTCTTGTGTTACTTCACAGCAATGGGCTGCACTGTTTTGGCTCCTAGGGGGCCATTAGAAGGGGTTAAGGGCCTTGCTCACAGTGGTTCACCTCTGTTGGCTCACTGGGGACTCAAATGTGGGTTATTCAGAACCAACCCTACCTCTGTAACCACTGCCTTATTTCGAAATTATTTAATGTATTTAAAGGAGTAGTGCACCTAAAGTGGGTTTTTTGAGCAACTTAATACTGATCAAACCCAACTGTATTCATAGAAAATTTGTCAATTTTTTAAAAATGTCTTTAAAAATCAGGAAATTGAAGGTTAAAAATGAAACCAGGTTGTTTTTGTTTTGTGATGTAAATATAAAAGTGGTACTCCTCTTTGTCACAAAATAGTTTAAAACTATTTCCTCTCCCCAAATGTCAGATACTCCAGTTAAAGAGGTAAAAACCACACCCCGAAGCATGTGAGCAGATGTGAGCACGTCATCGGATGTAAAATGACTAATTTCAGACTTTTAGACTTTTACAGAACTTTTGAAAAAAATTGGCTGCAATAAGACTGATTTGTGCTTTTAAACTTAACACTAGACTTAATTTTTTCCTTATTGATCCTCATCTGGAAACAGACAGGAGCATAAAACATTGCAGCGGGTAGCAGCCCAACTGGCAGCTGCCACAATCTGCCACGAGCCAGAGCCTGCCGGAGCTGTTGCTACAGGCCGGTGTAACAGCACAAACAACTCAGACTAATCCAGTTCAGGACCACCTTTTCTTTCCACCACTGAGCAGCTGGGGGGATCCGGACGAGAAAATGCTTCTACCTGACCGCACTATGGCGTACCTGCTTTTTCAATCTGTATTGCTTGCCATCTTGCCTGTGGCTTCTGTCTGTCACTCACAATGTTAGACCTGTCCCCCCTCACCCCATGATACCCCCGCAGACCACCAACCCCCACGCCTGCAG
>JBAMIG010000004.1:6206219-6218050 GCA_037177335.1 Kiunga ballochi
GGCTCCAGCAACCCTGTTCAGGGAATAAGTGGAAGATAATGGATGGATGGATTTGTAACAGTAATGTATACATCCAACGCCATTTATTGATATGTGGTCAGAGTCGAGACTCAACTCAAGTGTGTGTGTGTGTGTGTGTGTGTGTGTGCGGGTATACATAGTGGGAATGTCTTTGCTTCTGAAAACCAAGCTTAATCCTGCCTACCTGTTGATCCACCCTCTTACAAAGCTAAGATGACTAAATATCCCTACTTTATATTGGCTCAGTGTACTTTAAAGATGAGCTAACTCACACACCCTCAACATGAGTGTGATTTTATAGCAGAAGGACAGAAACACCAGTAACGTAGCCATGTTTATGTTGGCTCTAGTACTAGTTTTGAAGGTTGTAATCAAATGCATCGAAAACTTCAAAGCAGTGATTGAATTCAACCTGACACACATATGGACACTGTGCCGTATATAATTATTTCATCTGATTTGCTTTCAAAATGGGAAAGAGGTCTCGATGAGCAGGGAGGGAGATTTGGAGATGCACCCCCACCCCCCTTGCCTGGTTTAAAATGACATCTTATTTTTGTCTTCTTAACAAGACTGGCATGGTCTTATTGCATTAGGTTGGCTATATGAATGTGTGTGAGTACACCATTTGAGTGTCCCTGATTGCTTTCGGTAGCATTATTAACCTCTCCGGGTGGGAGCTGTAAATGAAATGTCAGACATCATATCAGTTAGGAAGAAGTTATCCTCTGCTTCCATCTATCTCTAATACAGTCTCTGCTTGACGGC
Source organism: Kiunga ballochi (assembly GCA_037177335.1). Classification (NCBI taxonomy): domain Eukaryota; kingdom Metazoa; phylum Chordata; class Actinopteri; order Atheriniformes; family Pseudomugilidae; genus Kiunga; species Kiunga ballochi. Next base: position 6,207,009 of record JBAMIG010000004.1, read on the forward strand.
AGAATATTAGAATTCATGTAGCGGGTGTATAACTAGCAATACCCAGATGGTTTGAATAGCAATTAAAGGACAATTCCTTCAGAATCCTATCTTGGACTCACTAGATTAATATGTAAATGATGCTACATGAATCCCATCACAGAGACCCCGACCTCACCTGGCTGGTTTATGCCAGGCTGTCAATCAGCAGCCTCATCAGCTGGATTGCACAAGCTATAGTTCTTCATATTCATCCCCTTGCATTAGGCCTGAAACCTGCATCTGTCATTATCATACTCTGATACTGCCATTACAGTATCTTTTCCCCTTTGTGGCTTCCCTTCTATCCTCTTGCCTGAGGAAAGAATGTGAAATCACTTTCCATTCAGAGGAAAAAAGAAAACAGAGATTTTCACACAGGGTGTGGAGCTGGAAGAGGAAAGTGGAGTTGAGTCGGCCTATACCTTCAGATACTGACACAGAGCTTTATGCTCTTGTTACGGTCATGACTATGATGTAAAGTAAGCTCTTCCAGCGTTTGGCCAATCAGTGACCTCCTGACCTCCTATTGTTCTTGTTTTTTTAGAGAAATCTTTCATTAGAGGTTGTTCTTTCCACATTTGGTGGATCATTCCAGCAAATTCTGACACATAAGTCCACTATAATGTAGAGAAATGCAATAATAACATTTTATTCCCTTTGTATTTCAAATTTAAAACTTCACATACCAAAAAGGTAACAAAAATTTAATTTGCTGTCAAATTTGGAGTGAATTTGCATTTTAATCACACAACGTTTTTCTCTTGTTTCTCATTCTCGGATTTCTTGAAAAATACTCTCATACTGTATCTGACTGTTGGGCCTGGTGGGTTGTCAACACTAAGAAGAAAAACAAGAAAACGCACACGTATCACGTTGCATTTTCCAAACAAAGACATGCCAATCTATCCATACCACTTTTAAATTTAATGCCATAAATTTACAGTTTTTCATGCAATTCTGAGATAAAATTACTACTGTGATAACTTTCCAGCGTTGTAAATTCAAGCCCCCTTCAGTGGACAGCTACTATAAATCATTGCACAGTGTTATTTTAACTGGACTTCAGGATTGTGTTTAATCTTCTCTCTGGCATCTGCTGCTGTCAATGTGGCTGCATACAGCATAGTTTTTGGTTTTCTGGCATTTAAAGCTGTCATAGAAGAAAATTACACTTCCTTTCTTGATATTTAGGATAAAGTTCTGGATCCAGAAAGCTCCTTTAAGGGCACACATTGTCTAAACCAGTTCTCTTAACGATTTTTAGGTGTAGCAGTTCTTTACAGATTTTTTATTGCAATTTGGTTCAAATAAATGCAGCTTCTGTATTCCACCACCGATCAATTTACCCTTTCACAGATCAGTTCCACCATACAAGTAACTATATGGTGGACAAAGGTAGCTTGATACCAATCCAGTGTGTCTTTTTAGAGAAAATGTTATGCTAACTCAAATGTCTTTTGTATGAAATGTCCTGCAATCCATCTCCCCAGTTAAGTAGCATTGTGTGCCACAGTTAACACACATTCTCATACATGACAAACACATAGTATAAATTATTTAGACATGTTGCATCTTAGGACCTATGATTGAGCACTTGATGTTTATACTGGTAAATCCTACGTATTGCTCATTACGTACATGATATTGTCATCCCAACTTGGCACTACCATTTGGCAATGCAATCTTGATGCATGAAAGCACGCGCAAGGTGGCCGGTTTTGCCTCAGTGAATGAGAGATAAACCTTACTGGTTGACATGTGTTACTGTACATGCAGTCTGTTTGAACAGTTCAGGAACAAGAGAATATAGAGTTCTTGTTCGGGCTCTGTGTAATACTTTTTTGCAGTCTAAATTTCTTGGGCAACAATCGTGTCTGAAAGAGAGGAAAAGACTAAGATCTTTCACATGAAGTAGTCTCTAAAGCAAGGGTCGGCAATTAGATTTGGCCTGGTGTCAAAGTTTTCTGATTAACTGATCAAAGGGCCAAAATGACCTATACACAGCCTAAACAAGCTTTTGGTTTGTTTGTTTGCTTTTTTGTCTTTTTACTAGCTGCGTGTGAGGAAGAGCAGCTGCTAAAAGCTGTTCCTACATGAGCGTTCAGCTCAAACAAAACCAGTTGTTTTTCTTCAACTTTCTTTCTGGTAATTTTTGTCCTGAAGTGTGACATTTCTTAGAAGGTTTAATAAATGTGCTGCTCTGGTTTGTTCCATCCACAATCTGTGAAAACTCCAACACAAACAGCTGTTAAACCTTTCACCAACAAACTGTGCCTGGGTGGAGAAGCGAAGCAGCTAGCTTCTGGATGACGTCCCTTTACTTTATCCAGCACCGTAAAAACAGACACAGGACTCTGTTAGAACTATAAGAACTACAGTAACTTCTGCTGCTCCTGATGCATATGACATGCATTTCCATCTCTCCTCTCTTTGGCTCAACCATTCTTAAAAGGGGATATGCTATTCTGCATATTGACAAATAGCTCTTGTAATCAGTTTTATAAATATAATCGGGTGGGCCCCATATTATTACCAGTCCAGGGGACACATGGGAGCTTGGTTAGAATAGGAATTATAAAAGTATTTGCACTTTCAATTGGTTTATTTTGCTTTCACACTGTAGTCACCAAATTGGACCAAACCACCTTGTCAATGTCACACAGTTGCACACAGTTGCAACAACTGCTCGCTACAGGCGATTCAAATTCAAAGAGCACTAAAACCAGCCTGAGCTGAAGTCTTTGAACCAGGCACAAAGATTATGAAACAGGTTTTCCTTCTGATCATGGCCTCCAGCCTTTTGTGGTACCCACTGCTTGAAGTCACCAACTCTTTTTGCTGCTTCCACACAGGTTCTTTTGAGGGGTCAGCAAATGTAATGATTATATCAGATAATGGAGGCTTGGATTCTTATGCATTAGCACAGCTGAGCTGCCAGGTTCCTATCAGCATAGTTGTGAGCCGATGATGGTGTGTCAGAGTTCACGCTGAGATGTGAAACAGAGTTAAACAGACTGTAAAAGGAACTGTAAGAAAGGGACCAGATTTATCTGGATTTATCTAAGCAGGCAGATTACTGGCACATGTTTACACAAGACTTCAGTGTAGAGACTCACATCTGCTTCCTCCTTTGTGTGTGCGTATTTAGAGTATGTGCATACATGTGTGACACAAGATTGTTCCTGTTTTTCTAAATGTGAAATCAGATTAAACTTGGTCAAAGGCTTTGACGGGGGGTGTTGTTGCAAGTACTTGGCTAGGGTCACTTTACTCTGAGGTATGTAAGAATGTGTATATCTTTGTGTGTCTTTTGGGGTGGGTAATTCAGAGCTGCAGGCTTTGACTAACAGGTCTTTTAACCTGAAGACATATGTGAGAACTGAGCTGTATGTTTATGCAATGTGTTGACAAGTGTTTGGTTTGGTTTTAAACCCACCTGCTGCTGATCCTGATAGGAAACTTTTGTTTCCACGTTTGCTATTTCATCTACAACATTCACTGATTAGACATCACCGCAACATAATTGGAACAATTGTAATTACATGTACATAACAAGATGTCAGGAAATGTATCTTCTTGGCCCCGAAGGGTTTTTGGCAAATAAAATGATTTTAGACAACCTAATTATCTGTGAAATGATTTGTGTTTGTATATATAATCTTGCTGATGAATTCTAGTTTGGGATAAAGCATTGCTGACAGTAAAGATAACAATAGCAGAGTAGAAACTTTGGTTGTTCTCTATAGAAACAATGGCGTTAGTGCTGTCAAGCAGTCTTCTTTTATCAAGCAATTCTTGGAAAAGTTGAGCAGCAATTTACAACCTAATACAATAATGTACGTGTTTATGTTTACGTGACTTTTACAGGATTTTTTCACACTTTTACCAACCACTGTATAAAAATACAAAAGTAAGCAATAAACACAGTTTAAGTCACAGGACAGAGGTGGGGTACACCCTGGACAGGTTGTCAGTACTATGAACACAAGTAAAAATATCTGTTTTGTATTGTTCAGCTGTAGCTCAGGTGGAAGAGCAGTCGTCTTTTAGCCAGAAGGTTAGGAGTTCGATTCAAGGCTTCCCCTGACTACATGCTGACGTGTCCTTGGGCAAGACACAGAACCTCAACTAGCCCCCGATGTGCCTATCAGTGTGTGAGTGTGTGTGTGAATAGGTAGATGTGGCTGCATAGTGTAAAGCGCTTTGAGTGGTCGCTAAGACTGGAAAAGCGCTATATAAGTATGAGTCCATTTACCATTTATAAATCTTAAGGACACATTTGTCATATTTATAGTATTTGCTCTTCCCTAGCTTTTATGCATATGTGTACAAAGTAATAATGACATATGAACAATCTATTTTAAGTGCCAAAAAGTAGGCCAACACCCTTATTGCAATGATTGAAATTAGGGAGGTAAGAAGCAAACAGGAGCTACTAATCAAGCACACTTTACTTAGTGATAACCAGCAAATGTAATAAACTGCATGGGTTTTGGAAGGGTTAAGGTGAGTGCAAATACAAGCTAAGGGAAAAACAGTAAAGATGTAGGAGAAGGAACTGTTGCTGCCCATCACTCAAAGAAAGATTTTGACCCTTCTCAAACAATTTGGACAGTGCATTGTCATTGTGCAGTGGGGAACCTTGCTCACAGTGGATAATATTCAAGCCAGCTGATAATCAGAAGTGGACATCCCAGCAAACTTCCTGATCAAGCCAGACCATGCTCATGGAAACTACAAGAAACCCAGAGGACGGCATCTCAGACTCACATGTTATGCATCTTCAGCATATTGCATGGTAAAACTAGTAATAGTACTCATTTACTGTACTATACATTAAATTAACTAAACAAAAAGGCTTCATTAGAAAGAATCTTCAAAAAGAGCATGTTGGAACAGCTTGCATGAGGAAATGACAAGACTACTGAAAAACTGTGGAGAAACGAAGCCTAAACACAGTTTCCAGCCTAAAACTTTACACCTCTCAGGCCCAGTGGTGAAGGGGGAGAGGGCGTCAGGTCATTTTGTAATCACATGACTTGAGACATCAAGCCCTCTGCATACCAAAGTATTTTTGAGTTAAAGTTGAGGTAATCTTCTGAGTTTCCTCTAAAATGTGGTCATAGAACAGAAATTTATCCCAAACACACAAGCAAAGCTACAAGATCAATTCTAATTTAAAAATATCAAACTGTGGCATGAGCCGTTAAAAATCTGAACTTTCACCTGATTGAACTATTGCAGAGACCCTACAACAAATTATAAAAACACACAAACGTCAATAAAGTAAGAGACATTTTTGTCATTTTGCTTAGTTTTTGTTCAAATAAAAGCATAAAATGTAATGTGTTGCTCTGATGTAATATTGAGCATAATAAAACATTTAATCAAAAAGTAAAGAGAGATATTAATCATTCTTTAGTTTTAATTACAGTATACAACTATTAAATCTAACATTTATTCAGCATCAAAACATATCGTTTAACTTTAACAGCACATTGTCATTTAGGAGAAGAGAAATAAGCTTTTCAAGAATTTAACTGAGAAAGAGATAAGAAAGACTGAGAGAGAGCACAGCAGGCCCACAATGACAGAAACACCTCTTTTTAGGTTATGTGACTTTTACATTTTTAGATGCTGAAGCTGTGTCTACAGAAACCCCAAACTGTGACATTCTGAAAACATTTCCCAGCCACCAAACCAGCATTTCATCATAATGTTAGAGGAAAGTTCCCCTTCATGCAGAAAGTGAGGTTATGACACTCAAAAACTTAAAGCCAGTCAGTGCTGTAATATGCACACAAACTTGCTCCAGTCATGTGCAAAGAAAAGCTGCTAGTTTTTTCCACCAGGCGAAAATACAAGCAATAAATCACACATTATAAATCCAAGGGAAGTTTCATAATCCGTGTGTGTTACTTGGAAATTCTCTGAGTGGTAAAATACACTCCACAAATCATTTTAATAATGGTTTTCATTCTTATAATAATGTGTGTTTGGTGTTATTGCACTGTCATCTGAAATTAAGCAGCTTGAATGAATATAAGCCTCAACTTTAATTAGAGGACAATGTTGAGGAGATCAACACAGTACTCTGCTGTACTGAAAGTTCAACTCTGAGCAATTTAAACTAAACCTAAATAAATATGAAGGTATAAGTTATCATCTTAATACAAACCATCCATTTTCTACCATTTATTTCCTTGAATGGGGGTCACAGGGGGGCTGGAGCCCATCCCAGCCGACATCATGCGAGTGGTGGGGTACACCCTGGACAGGATGCCAGTCCATCACAAGGCCAACACACATATATATACAACCATACACACTCACACACACTCCTATGGGTAATTTAGAGTCTCCAATCAGCCTATCACCAAGGTTCATGTTTTTGGACTGTGTGAGGAAGCCGGAGAGAACCCACACTAACACGAGGAGAACATGCAAACTCCACACAGAAAGGTTCCTGCTTGGACCTTCCTTTCATCTGTATAAACATTATAAAATCTCTAGATTATATTTTATCCCACTTATAATTTTTTAATCAAGTTTTATTTCCTCAATTAGTGTTTATATTTATTTAATTCTAGCAATCGCAGGGAAAACAAAGGAAGAAATTGGAAACTGATGGATCAAATGCTCTCTGGTAAATAACTTGCAGTGAACATAAAAAAGTGAAAATTAGAATTTAACTAATCTATTCCCTCTACTCAATGTTTAAACTATAATATCATAAAACACTATAAAACAGACTAATAGAGGATAATGAGGAAAAAAGGCAAATGAAGTGGAAACATATCTTTCAAGTGACACATTTGCGGGCAAACATTGTCACGCACACACACACACACACACACACACAAAGGAGTGTCAGTCTTATAAAATCTGGTGTCTGAGTCAGCCTCATAGAAAGTAGGTTTACAACTGGAGTGTACCCATTTTCTGCAGACATTATAAAGCGCTGGTGTCAGTGTGCTCTACTTTTATAAAACTACATTTGAGAATGTACTCATCTGCTTTAGCAGAAAATGTGCATTTTGTTGCACTTTTCCAAACATATGTTTGTTTATTTTTTCCATTTGGGATTGGTCAAAAGCAAGAAAGAAGTCTTGAAGACTTCTCTCCTCTCTACAGATAAGATCCAACACATTTCAGTTCATTATTGTCATTTTAACCCCCTTCTAAGGATTTTTTTTCCATATTCCTGGACAAATAAATGATTTGACTTCAAGTTTGTCCATTTTTTGTCAATTTAATCTCCACAGTGGTCATGTTGTATAGCGACATCAAGTTGCACATGCATGCCCAGCAAAAATCTATGTCAGCAGAGGAGAAAGCGTTGTGCCACTTACAGGCATCTGAGATCAAAATCAATGCTCTTTACTGGAGAGCTGCTTGAGCGTAAACTAAATTTAGTATGAGTTGTGAATGTGAGATAAACAAGAAGAAGAGTTAAAGGAGGAAATGTGTCACGGATCCTTCATATTTGAGGTTGGGTTACTTTTAAAACTGTTAAGGTTAATGCTGAGAACACATTAAGGCTCTGCACAATGTAGTTGTGTTTGTGTGGAGTGGTGTGTGTGTGTGTGTGTGTGTGTGTGTGTGGGTTGATACGTGTATAAAAGGTCAGGAATTGTCCTTCCTTTGGGATGATCTACCCATTAAGATCAAAGCAAACTTCCAGGACAAACTGTGAAGCGTCCACTGTTCCGGACACCGCCCGGAAAATCCCACACACTGGAACAGAGTCGCCATGGGAACTGAGCGGTTTTTTTTTTTCTGTGAATGTGTTTGTGAGGAAGTGTGTGTGCATGTAAGGGTGTGCTGAGACTCATTGAGACCTTTTATATGGGTCACGCATAGAAAACACGTCTGTTACGTACAATATCTCACACCTTAAACAAGTGCACACATATACTGTCAAACTCTTTCACTGTTTTTCACGCAGAAACACACACACACACACACACATTCATAACCGTCATACTTGTTGTGCAGCCCTGTGGATCACCAGCCTGCTATGGTATGTTACTGTGGTTATTCTTGAACGTGGCCTGAGGTCACTATTCAAGTGTTGTCAGCATTCAAAAGGTCACTTAGCACCACCCGATGGGTGGTGACACTTACTAGTTCCTGAACAAACAAAGAATGAAAGTGAAAAGGGTGAACAAGCCAAAGCCTCCTTTTATTTGGAGGCAATATTCACAAGAGAGCCATACTGAACAAGAAGAAAAGGAAAAAGAGCAGAACCTTTCTGCTCTATGAATCTGTCATACTGCTGGGTTAAATTATTATAGAAAGGCAGAGTTTAGAGAGGATTTATGTTCACTTAGGACCAAATGTTGTACAATGCTCTCTAATAATAAAACTTAAAGGATAAAGTAGATAAATGGACATCAACCCAGCTAATTCTTTAGTTCCTGATTAATGATCTGATGAATGACGATAAACAAGAGTTATTATTTATTCAATAACATTATGCTGTGAATCAATCTGTCCTCCTCATAAAAACAACACAATAGATCATCTGTGTGTTGTGTTATTTCACTGCATAACTTTTTTATTGACCTTTGCTTGTTGTGTCAAGCAGGGAACACATATTTTCCTACAAACTTATTACCAGCAAGTGAATAAACAGTGTAAACCTAAAGCAAAAGTGAACAAAACATGATAAGACAGATGTCATTGTTCCTTTTTTTTAATGGAAATGCTCATAAAACAAATCATTTTTAAGGAAAGACACATTAGGCAACGTTTAATCCCGTTTAGGGGGAAACTTACTGCCAGCTATCAAAAAGAAATATGTTAATGTGCCAAATGCATCAAAAACTACCCAAAAATTTACATTAAACCCATTTTCTGTTTCTTATACCACATAGTGAAATTCAGTGTGGTGATGAAGCTGAAGCATAGCCCAGCAGGGGAAAAACAGTGTACACCTTAGACAGGTTGCCAGTGCATCATAGGGCGAACAGAGAGAAAATAATCACATTTACACTCACTTCTAGTGTGAATTCAGATTGACCAATACGTTTTTTTTTATTGCGTAGAAGTTCATGTAATTCCATTTGCTCAGTGGAGACTGAAATGAACTGGGATTAGTTGTAATTTATGTATTTATGAAGCATTTTTCAAGACAATCAGACATAATTTAACATCTTTTTTAAACATCTTAATATCTTTGAATTAGCAAAGACCTGTTTATTCTTGTCTCACACCGGTCATGATGCCATATTTCAGCTCTGAACAGCTGTAAGGATGAATGAGAGCATCTTTCACGGCTGTGACATCAATGAACTGACGACAGGCTGGATTACAACTCTGTAGAAGTATTCCAAACCTTTCTCAACAAGATTATTTTATCATGACAACACGCACAGATTCAAATGTTTAAAAGCACACACCAGGTTGTTGTTTTAGGTTTGTAAATCTGCATGAATAAAAACGGCTTTTCAGACACAGTATTAGTGAAGTTTCAGATTATGGTTCAAGTCAGAATAGTGGGCGCATTTCTCTTTCTACATCTGTGTGGGATTTAGTATGCTGCACTGTGCATTTCCTCTCCAAAGGTGAAACTGCAGACTTGCTTTAGCAACTACTTCCATGATGATGATGGTGTTTGAGATTTTTTGTGAGTGAAACTAATGAATTAGAGAACGCAGGGTGTGTAGGGTGCTTACGGATCTATAGGGAGCTGTGTCGGCCAAGGGTAACAGAACAGACAGGAAGCCCACCTTGAATTTCAACACGTAACACGCTTCCAAATCAATAATCCCACTGTTAGCATGCACTGAAATACTCAAAAGCACATGCACAGGAGAACACCTAAAAACACACAAACTGAGCCAGATTTATGCTAAAGGTCGAAGATGATATGGCAACAAATACTTCAAAGCCAAAGAGTTGAGTTGCTTTTTCTTTCTTTTTTTTTTTACCTTTTACTCTATCAGTGTCCAAAACACTCCTCTTTTCTATTTAAAGTCCAAGGTATACAGATTATATCCAGATAAACTCCAGATGGACATCAGTGGAACCATATGTTTGCAGATATTATCGATCCTCAGAACATGTCGAGGTGTCTTCTGTTATTGCTTCTTGTTTGGGACAAAGAGTCTCCATCTCTGAGCTTTTGGAGCACTTTTGATTGCTGTACTGTGAGCAACACAAAGCAGGAAATGAAATGTGACGTTAGGTGACAGGGAAGAACGGTTTCATGGCAGTTTTCTGCTTTTCAAGGATAACCCCCCCTCTAGATTTCCTGAACTGTAGATATTACCTCAATGTGGCATCATTTCATCTTCACAGCTGTGCAAATAGTTTAGCATTGGTCATATTGCAACTTATGTTTGGATCATTACGGATCAGACCCATTTGGAAAGTCTCTCTGACGTCCATTGCATGTAAATCAGCGTCTTGCCTAAAGATACTTTAGCATGCAGATTGTACACATCAAACGTTGTACTGGCTGCTTATGTTTAGATTAAATAGGCTATTTTTTAGCCATGTGATGAGACTCAACATCACATTTGTGGTGATAAAAACTTATATGTGAAACTGAAGTAATAAACAAACTATATTGTGCATATCTGAAACCAGTGCACACTGATTAAAAATGGTCACAGTAGCAAAAGAGCTGAGGAAGAATAATGCTTAGTTATTACTACACAATTCATTATATCCTGTTACAAAAGTATTTTGTAGCCATTTTGGATGTTGAAAACACTAAAGCTATTAGAGCAGAAGTTGAAAAAAGATTTAAGTAAGGTACAACTATATTAAATTTGTCCTAAGCAACTGTACTTATTTAAAAAATATATTCTGTTGTGTAAAGAATAGTTAGAAGAAAGTAAAAATAGTTCTGGATTAACTGTAGCTTAGACCAAAGTGACCACAGAATACAAAATTACCTCTGTGCCAATCAGCAAACTGGTTGCAGTGAATCTGTCTGTCCAGCTCTCTGTTTGACTGACAGCCTTCCAGATAGTCTCATGCTGTATTCACCTCATGACTCTATATATATA
>JBAMIG010000004.1:6221429-6236214 GCA_037177335.1 Kiunga ballochi
GATATGTATCATATGTAGCAAATGTAGCATATGTAAAATATGTAGGACAAGTAGCATATGTAGCACATGTAGCATATATAAAATATGTAGCACATGTAGTGTATGTAAAATATGTAGGACAAGTAGCATATGTAGCATATGTAACACATGTAGCAAATATATCATATCATATGTAGCACAAGTAGCATGTGTATCATATGTAGCACATGTAGCATATATAGCATATGTAGCACATGTAGCATATGTAACATATGTAGGACAAGTAGCATATGTAGCATATGTAGCACATGTAGCATATGTAGAACATGTAGCATATGTAGTATATATAGCACATGTAGCACATGTAGCATATGTAGCACATGTAGCATATGTAGTATATATAGCACATGTAGCACATGTAGCATATGTAGCACATGTAGCACATGTAGTAGCCTATATGTAGCACATATATGGTCATTTTAACCATAGCTATTAACCTCAAATGCATGTCTTGTGGGTGGGAGGAAGTCGGAGTACATGGAGAGAACATGCAAACTCCACACAGAAAGACCACAGGACAAACCTCCCCTGCCTAGGCTCAAACCAGTGATCTTCTTGCCGCGAGGCGCCAACCACTGCGCCACTATGTTGCATTTTAAATGAAATCCTAACTGATCAATTAGCTTGTTTGTGAGCCGTGATTTATCTTTGCATGAGCTTTCATCTTGGGGGTTTTATTACATGATGTGTGTTTGTCAGAAGAGCTCCTGAATCGAGGAGGCTGTGAGGTGTGTGTTTGCGCTGAAATAGAGGAGCTGAGGAGCCAGGTGAGCCGTCTGCAGAGCAGGAACAGAGAGCTGGAGCTGCAGAGCAGCGGCAGAAACAGTGACCACGCCCGGCAGATACGCCAGGTAACATGCACCGGAGGAGCAAATTCAGGATGAGAAAAACAAATGCATATGTTTGATATATTATCCAAAGCAAATGCTTTGTTTGCCCCTTATAGCACGCTGAAGCTCTGTCCAGTTTGCGTTCAGAGATGGTGAGAGCCCAGACCGAGGAGCTGCGCCGCATCCAAAAGCACGCCGACGATGAAAGGGACAAACTGCAGAAGGAGATGGAAAAGGAGAAGGAGAGCCTGCAAAAGGAGAGGGAGCAGGAAAAGGAGCGCTTTGAAAAGGATAGAAATAGAATGCGCAGAGAAAAAGACGAGGAGAAGCAAGTGCTGCAAAAAGAAGCAGAGGAGCTCAAAGAACGTCTGAGGTGTGAAAAAGAGGAGGAGGTGGACCGGCTTCGTAAAGAACTAGAGGTGGAGAGGGTCCGGGTTCGGTCCCAGTTGGACAAGAGCATTGAACAGGTTGAGGCGGAGAGAGCCAATGTGCAGCAGAAGCTGGAGGAGGAGAAGAGGAGGTTGGTGGAGAAGGCGGAGGAGGACAAGAGGCGGCTGAAGGAGCAGGTGCGGAAGGCGATAGAGGAGGTGATGAGGAGGCATGCAGCGGAGTTAAACAGCATCCAGGAAGCTCTGAGCTCAGAGAGGAAGACCAACCAGGAGGTCAGCACGTGTTTGCACACCCACACATAGAGTTTATTACAAAAATGCAACATATGTTCAGTACAGAGCCATTTCTGTCTCCTTAAATAACTCAAACCTAGAAAATGGGATCGTAGTTTGCGTGAACATGTAGTTCTTTTATTTTGCATTTGGTCATTGTCCAATGAGTCCAACTTGATAGAAAGATTACATCTCAGCACCAGTTTAGCAAAAGAAAAAAGTTAAATATAGTAAGTTTTTGTGCTTTTCATGTTTATTTTCTCATGTTGGTTTGTTTTTATAAGATCAGCAGAGCTGTGATCCACTGCAGTGCATGCAACAACACCAAGTAGATCATTTTTTATTGATTCAGGATAATTATGCTGTATTTAATAATAAAAAATGTGTATAATTAAATGTATAATGGAAGAATTGTTAGGCTGAAAGCTAAATTAAATAGTTTTTTTCACAGCGAAGACTTCAGGCTCTAGTAAATGAGGGCACACTTCTTCGTAATGTGAACTTTATTAAAAACAGCCTGCTGTTCAGTGTTTCTGCTGAATAACAGTGTTACTTCCATCTTTAGTCAGACTTTGAATGCCATCGTGTGGGGTTCAGGAACAAACTGCTGCAAATAATGATGTTTCTTTTCATGCTTTGGCGCAGCTGTCGCCGCTGTCTGAGTGTGTGCTGCAGTTCATTTGTGCTTCTGTAAAAATATGATGACATCTTGTTATTCACGCACAGAAATCCAGCCTAAACCATTTAGTCCGTAGACCTGGATGAAAGTACACCCCTTTTCATTTGCAAGGTTTTACATATCTGGCCATAATGGGAAAATGTCTTAAAATGGGGTCAATTAAAGCTCCACAAATACAACCTGAGGTTCCACCAGAACGTTTAATTGAAGTCTGAACTGAGACTGCAGGCTGAAGTGACCAACATCTGATCATTTTTTGCTTCTATGTGACCTGTATCTGATCTTTTCATAACAGTCTGAGCGACGCAAATCATATATTTTTACGTGTCTGAGCTTTTGCCCTGCGACGTCATTCTGAACAACCAGGTTGCATTTAACACAACTGTGCATAAAGCTTCTGCTCGTCATTTCAAAAGGATTTACAAACTCCTCACCCGTAAAGGCGCTCTCTTCCACCGCTCCTGGCTGCGACCCCGTACCCACACTTTACCGCCACTGCTCCACAAAATGCAATGCATGTTGTCCAACAACTTTAAAACGCCTGTTACCGCCCATGTTTACTTCCTGTCACGTTGTGTCTTCAACGTTCATACAGGAGATTACGCACACTCACACACACACACACACTGTGTCCTGAAGTCTGAACACAACCTTTGACTGAACCATTGCAGCACCTTTAGTGTTTTCTTTTTCAGATCGTTGTTGTACTGGTAGATTTTCCTCTATGCTGATGATCATCTGCCTTTTAGATGACCCAGTTCAGCCAATGCTGACAGTCAGATGGCTCCGGTTTTAATTCGAGAATACTTTGGTATACAGATGAGTTCATGGTCCACTCAATGGCTGTGAGATACTCAGTAGCAAGTAAAAAAACAGGACCACCCCTCCCTCCCCCGCTGAGCCATTTACAGCTGATTTGAGTTGTTTGTGTGGAAAGATGAGACCAAAACTGCGACGTTGGATCATGATGTGAAGGACGTTGCCCAAGAAGTCTTTCTGATTGTTCAGATGCTACTTGGCAAACGTAGTTTAGAATCAGATTTGTTTCAAAAGTTCCAAGCAAAACCTTTTAAGATTCGAGCAAAACACCAAGATTAAAACCAAAACTTTCTAAAAATAAATTATCTCAAAATCAAAAATTACCAATTGTCATGAAAACTATTAAGCTTTTGTTTAGTTAAATTCTGTCTTTTTGTTTGCAGTTTTCTTATCCTCTTTCTCTCTTCTCTCTCTTTTGGTTACGTTTCACTGTTTTTGGTTTTGATTCTTTATTGCTAGGTTTAATTTCTGACACAAACCTTTCAGGGACAGGCTCTTTGGGGGCGTATTCCAACTGGCTGATGAGTGTTTGAGTGACACAGCTGTAGCCTGTAAACCAAAAACTGTGAACCGCAACCAAAAGAGAGAAAGGAGAGAAAGAGGACGAGGAAACTGCAAACAAAACGACAAAATTTAACTAAACAAAAGCTTAATAGGTTTTATGACAATTGATCATTTTTGATTTTGAGATAATTTATTATGCTTGAGTTTTAGAAAGCTTTGGTTTTAATTTTGGTTTTTAGCTGGAGTCTTAAAAAGTTTTGATTGAAACTTTTGAAACAAATCTGATTCCATAACTTAGACCAAACTGCAATTTACTTTTTGCATAGTGGCAGCCAGTATACAGTTGTGTAGTCATGGCCTTTAACGTGATTACTGAGGCTTTTAGCGTCTGAGTTGTGGCCCTTGTAGGTTTCCAGGTCATTTTCTGATCGCTGTCTTGGCCTCGAGAAGCCCTCTAAGTAGTAAGGAAAAACCTGGATGCCTGGGCAGCAGCTGCTTGTGATGCTTAAGGTGCTCACCCTTCATGTATAGGTTAGCGGCACCTGGATGAGACCTCTGAGTATTTATCAGAGGATATATTTTCTATTTTAAAGACCCAGTCACTAATGATTTTTAATTTCAGCCTTTTAAATAAAACAATAGAGTTTATATATCTGAATTTTTTATAACTAAACATGACCAGCGACATCTTTTATTAAACATATTTACATATATTTAAAAAATGGTGAGAAACCATTACTTAGTAATGCATAAAGGTTTTCTTTCTTATCTATTTTATTCCCTTGTGACCCCTGAGGGCTCCCACACACAATGCTATGAGAATGATTAATGGCTAAATCCAGCTCGGTATAAATGTGTAATTAAAAAAGATTTGATCTCATTAATGTCCTTTGAGCCTTGTCATGATGCACGCGTGATATCCACTGTATTTATCAGGCTTAATAATAGAGTCAGAATGGTTGGGTCAAGTTAAAAGAACAGATTACCTGAGGGTGTAATTGTGTTTTTGATGAGGGGAAATATTCTTTTAGGTGTGCGCACGTTTGGAAGAAGAGAGGAGAGCCGCGGCGGCGTTCCATAATGGCCTGGAGAAGGAAAGAGACGAGCTGAGGACAAAGTGGAAGGATGCCACCACTGAGGTCAGAAGTGACCCGGTTTGTTTTATTACGTCATCGTTCTGGAAGTTTTTGTAAATAATCTTTACAAACGTTTCTGTGCTTCCAGATTTCCCGGCTGGAAGGCGTGATCCAGCAGAACGGAAAGGAGGAAAAGGCGGTCCCCCAAGCTTCTCCTCCATGCGGACCTCAGTGCTCTCGCATGAAGGAGGAGTTTCATCAGACCCAGAACCGACTGGCTCGGGTTCAGGAGGAGGCAGAGAGGCAACGTGACAGACAGCAAAAAGAGATAGCCTCCCTGAGGGCCGACAAGCACCGA
This sequence comes from Kiunga ballochi, assembly GCA_037177335.1. Taxonomy (NCBI): domain Eukaryota; kingdom Metazoa; phylum Chordata; class Actinopteri; order Atheriniformes; family Pseudomugilidae; genus Kiunga; species Kiunga ballochi. Next base: position 6,226,397 of record JBAMIG010000004.1, read on the forward strand.
CTAGAGGAGAAAGTCCTGGAACAGAGCCGGAAGAACACGGAGAAGAGCCTCCTAGAGCAGAGCCAGCGGCACACAGAGGACCGGATCAGGTAACCTCCCTTTGCTGATCAATGTTACAGCTGTGCAGACATTAGGTGGCATAAGAAAACTGTGTGAGGAACTGAACAGCTTTAGTCATGCAGCTCTGTGCAGAAGTCTGATTTCTTTATATTTTACCTCCACTAAGTCAGGCCTGTATATATATATATATATATATATATATATATATATATATATTCCAGGATTTTTTGCTGTTCTTTCAAACTCTTTGCTCTTGATCATTTTCCCACGCAGTTCCCACTGAGCTGTGAATCATTCAGCACCAAATTAAGGGATGAAGAGTGTCTACACAGAAAACTTAGCAAAGAACCGGTTTTATTTACAGTCTGTCACAAAGACACGATTTAGTCCCATTATTTAGGAAGAGATCCCAGTTAGACATAAATAAGAAATAACAGTATTATTATGACAAGTTCATTAGTTTTATCACAGCATTGTCTGCAGTTTCTTTTAGTATTTAAAGTAACAGGAGAAATGGGAAGAAAAGAGTGACGTTTTAACTAAAACCTTTATAGCACATGAGCAGTTTCTGAAAGTAAATTCCTCAAGATGAAGGAAAAACGTCTCCCTCACATGACCTGAGCGATTTATCTGATTCTTCAGTTTGATCCTTCTACTTTTCACTGGAGCCTAATCAGTAAAATAAAACAGGGAAACATTGAGAAAAGGCAAATTAGTGAAGAACTGGACTGAAAATAAGTAAAAATATGTCATATGCAGTTTTAAATCAAAGCCATAAAGCCAGCAAACACCCAATGAGCAATTTTAAAATATCCTTTTAGAAACCGAGAGATCGGCTGCTAAAGATGACTTAAAGAAATGATAAATGTGTTTGTTTAAAGGTTGAAGTTGTACAAACTCTTTTTGTCAATGGCTGCATTTATTTTCTGTTTTCTTAGCGATTTATAAAGAAATGAGGCTCAAGATGATTTCATGGTACTGTAAATAAAAAACTGTATTACGGTTCAAATAGACATTTATGTTGTGGAAAATCAGTTTTACTGTCCTGTGCCACTAAATTACTCTTTAATTTATTATAATCAATATGTTTGCAGCAAACAGAGCAAAATAGTCCTTTACATTTGAAATGAAATGAGTCTAATTATACTGAAATAGCAACTTCCCGTTCAGCAGCATTGCATAAGAGACACAAAAGCTTGTAAGCTAACAGTTGTTACTCCCTTTATATGGTTTTAATACATAAGAGGTATTGCTTATATGTTTTACACAATCAAGCAATTAATATAACCATGCACACATTACGGCAAAATGAATAGTTTTCCATCAAAGAGCCAGAAGCCAATGCAAAACAACAGCAGTGATTAGGATGCAGAGTGTAGCAAGAAGAAATAAACAGTCATTTTGCATGTAGGTTAACTCTGTCTCACTCCTCATTCTGTTATGTCCCCCCAGGGGAGAGTGTGAGGAGCGGCTCCGAGCGGAGTTCAGGATAGAGATGAATGCTGCCGTTGCTGAAAGTGAACAGAGGTGGGCTGAACGAGAACAGGAGATGCAGACCCAGATATCTGAGCTGCAGGCTCAGCTGACTGAGCTGCAGGTGAGCCGGCCGCATAAAACCTCACATTTCTCACTTAAAACATGGAGCATTGAGAAAGTACAGAAAGTTCCAGCTGCACCAGTTTAATCCCAAAACAGGAGCATCACCGTTTCCCACCACCTTTCCAGAACCTCAAAATATTTTGCTCATCATCTGCCACCTATACAGGCAGAGAAAAAGAAGGCGGGACAGGGAGACGATTGCCATGGCAACCCTGAAATTGACAGGCTGAGAAAGGAGGTTCAAGACACCAAGGAGATAAATAGGAAACTGAGGGATTTGCTGCAGGTACACACAGATACACCACGCACACACATTTTTGAGAAACCATACGTTGGCTTCTTTGTGGATTCTCTCTGTGATGAATAATTTAGCAGCTAGAGGCAACATAATGCTTTTTTCTTTGAGTGCTCGACTCTATAGATGCATACTTGATATTGTGGGCCTAAATAATACTGGTGCAAAAATGTGTCCCATTGTGTCCAAGGAGCCCCAAACTCAGTCCTCAGCTGAAGAGAGACACAGTCATGCAATGGCGCTGCAGGCGTTGGAGAGGCAAGCAAAAGAAGATCTGCTGTCTGAGAGGAACAGGCTTCAGACAATGCACCACCTGGAGCTCGGTAACACACACACACACACACACACATATATATATATATATATATATATATATAAATATAAACACACCACAACACAAGGACACGGAGCAAAAAACAGAAAAAAACAGCTGCATGGACAAAATGAAAACACACACACACCCACACACCCTCACACAGAGCGATATACACTTTGAGATTACAAATTCAACACTGAAGTCCCTATTGCCATGGATACGCTTCACCATGGCAACAGCAGAGGGGTACCTGTAACGGTTCTGTGTGTGCGCGATATCAGATAAGCAGCGTGCCGAGCTGACCCAGCAGCACACCGAGTGGAGCAGACAGATGACCCAAAGACACATGCAGCAGATAGAAGACCTACAGGCCCAGCTACAAGCACACACACAGATGATGGCTCTGCAACAGGTGACACACACGCCGAATCTTAATCCCACCACGTGCACGCACACACAAGGACTTCCTTTATCCGTGTGTTCGGTCTCGTTCTCTGCTGATTTAATCTGCTTCTGTTTGCACATTGAAGCAAAGCACAGCTGTAGATCTGACATCATTTTTCATATCAATGAAATCCTCTAAAGCTGTGGAGTTGAGCCAGCCGTGGGCTCTGCTACTGTGTAGCAGAACGAAACCACATTAAAGGTTGAAATCTTAACCTTGACAGAAATATTGACCATGAAAATTCCCTTTAATCCCTTTACCTGTTTGGTGTGTGTGTGTGAAGGACCTGAAGCAGCAGAACCAATATCAAGTATTTGAGCGGCAGCTGGACGAGAGTCGCTGTGCTGTCCTGGAGCTTCAGAGAGAAAATGCAACGCTGAAGAAGCAATTAAAAGAACGGTGGGTAGTTATCTGTTCCCCTGACATCAGTGACATCACATCCTGAGGTGCGGCTATTGTTTTATTATTATTTGTTCTGATAGTTTTGCTGGAGATATGTCCATTAATAGTAAAAAAATCAATTTTATTCCAATAAATCATTTTACTTATAGGTTGATGTGTTTATTAAATCCCTTGAAGGAGATATATCGTGCTTTTAAATCCAGTCTATTAACATGTAATTTATTAATCTGTTGTCTGTATAAAGTAGAACCACAGTGCTTTGGTCTGAAAGCCTGGTTATTCTCGCTTCACAGCTCGTTTTGGTGCGGTCTCTTTAAATGTAAAAGAGGCAAGTTAAACCCCGCCCCCTCCAGGTCACAGGAAGTTCAACGTTACCCTGTTCCACCATGTTTGTAGCTTGTAGTTTGTTTGTTCTTAGTTTTTTTTTAATCTATTCATTTATTTATTCTATATCCCTCGATATAGATTTTAAATTGTGAGTGTATTGTCTGACCAATTGTGGACCAATAGTTGGCGCTAATGCTCTTTCTATTAGTTGCCAACCACTGTTTTAACTCCACAGAAGAAGACGTTTGTACCTTGATAGCAGCAATGCACTAATCACCCGGCAGATTAATGTCAACGTATCAGATTAAAAAATTTGATTGCCTGAAAGTCCACAACCTTATTTGGCAGAAAAACAACCTAATAGAGAAAAGAGATAATTTAAACAGACTTTAAAATATAACCACATGATATATAAGCAGCATCAGGGGGGAATAAATTGACATTTTCTGCATCCTGACCTCTTAAAAGTGCACAAAAACATGTATTTAAACTAAAGGCTAAAAAAAAGTATTTTGTACGATATGTCCATTTATAAATACTCATAAAATAGTTTTTATTCTAGAGGGTATGAATGGGAAGAAGTTTAATCCTGCCTGGAGAAGAGGCAGTGTTAACCCACTGCTTAAAGTGCAGTACCATAAATGACCACTAAGCGACAACATCAAAACTTCTCCAGATCCTTTTTTAAAACAATATAAATTTCTATCAAGAAATATTCAATATATTTATTTAAATTATGCATAAAATATGATTATTTTTTAGTTTTGGGGATTTGTTGTTTTTGTAGGTCTGTACATAGGGCATAACATGTTGCACTTCATGTCCATAGCTGCTCTGTTGCTTTTTGAAAGGCGTGCATGTAGTAGCAGAAGAATGTTTTTAGACATTTCTAAGCAATTTGCCATAAATTAAATATATATGCGTGTACATGTGTGGTGCACACGTGAAAACCTCAAAAACCTTCAAACCTTGCAGTAAACCAGCGTTACTCAGTCTGGTCCCATGAAAGCCGCAATCCTGCATGTTTTTAGTGTATCCCAGCGCCAATAAATGCAATGAATCACCAGCCAATGGAGTTCTGTACAATGACAGGGATTATTGCAGTGTAGATGCATGGAAAATCTGCTGGATTGTGGTTCACATTGGATTGGATTAAACCTTAAACTGCCCAAAGACTGCAGTGTGAGGACAAGGACCACTGTCCCATGACCCTAATTTTTAATATCAATTCTACTCTTTCTCATCTGTCCTGCATTGTTGGCTTTCTGCATGCTGCTGCTTTTTCAGGTCAGGCCAGAAAAATCCGGAAACTGAAGAAAAAGAAGAAGACAGTGCCGAACTGAGGAAAAAGAGAGATGCACAGCTGGAGGAAGAGGCACAACGTCTGAAGGAGGAAGTAGAAAAACTGAGGGTGGAAATGGAGAAACTGGAGGAGTCACAGAAACACTGGGAGGAGAAGAAAGACGATGACCTGAAAGAGGAGGAAGTTGATGAAGAGAAAAAGAAGGAGAGAGAGGAGGAGAAGAGGAGAGAGGAAGTGGAGGAGATCAGGAGGGAGCACAAGAGAGAGATGCAGAGTTTAGTGTCTGAATACAGCAGCACCCAGAATCACCTGCAAGCTCGGATCGTGGCTCTGGAGAACGAGTGAGTAGAGGACAGATGCGACACACACACACACACACACACACACAGAGAAAGATGAAAATAAAAGCACTGAGGCTAAATGAGCATCGGGTGTTGGTGTGTGAGAAAAGGTGTGTGTTTGTGTATTTGATTTAACTGCAGACTGCGTGAGCGGGAGGAACGGTGCAGGAGGAGGGAACCCCGATGTGACGACCTGCAGCTGGGAAGACTGCAGGACAGACTGACGGAGAGAGACCAGCTTATTAAACGATTAGTGGTGGGAACACACTAAACCCCTTAAAAATGCTTCTTTTATCACATCAAATGAACTAATTATTATATGTTGCTCTATTAGGGAACCAAGTTAATGGTAGTTTATGTTTTTATATTTTCTTCAAATCCCACAAAACCCCTAAGAACAGCAGTAAACGGATCTGTTTTGTGTACTGTAATCAATAAGCCTAAATAAGTTAGTATGTACTGATTATCTGTGCTGTAATGGTCCTGTTTTTGTCCAAAAATGATAAAAAGTACCTAAAACCTAGCTGGCACACTGTATATCTGCGCCTCAAACAATTTTGAAATGTCCTTCTTTGCTTGTGGAAATGTTCCCCCAAAGTTTAATTACTTTAGATTTGATCCACCAGGAATAATTTATAGCTCCTAGAACTAATTAGCTTGCATTACAAAAGCCCGTAACATTACAGTTAGGTTGATTTAACAGTACAAATGACCACCGTAGCATCACAGTGGAAATCTCAAGGAAGGTTCTAAATATGGGGTTTAAGTTCACCAGCTAAATGTACCTTGTTACAGCAGAAGCTTTAAATATTTATTCAGGATAACAAAGTATGTGTTAGTCTCAAAAAGCATGTCCTGGAGCCTGGTCAGGATAGGATAACCTCGGTCATTTCAGGTCTCAGATGATTACAGCTGATAGCAGAGATTCCACATGCTTTGCAGCTGTGCTTGTTACCCTAACCCTACCAATCCTGAGTCATAATGAGTCGTAACAGGCAAGGAATTAAGCGGTTAGCGACATATACACAGGGCTACTTCCTGAGCCAGGTTGCTTTAGCTCCTTTCACTATAAAACCTCTAACCATAAAAACCCAATTTGTTCTGATTGGCTTTTTTCTGTACCTAAAAACAACTTTTTATATAGATTGCCTCAATATTTGAAACTTTATCAGTGATAATCTGAGCACATTTAGTTATCTAAATAGGAAAAACTAATTTCGCTGAAAGGAAATTAATTGTTGCACTGGTTTAATTTCGACTTCATTACTCTGAACAAAAGCAGTGTAGTTAGTATTACGTCCTGCTGTCAAAAAGGCTGATAATAGGAAGAAATTGAACATTATTTTGGTGGCATAATTATCTAACAAAAGCAACTTTATCCCATTTTTAGCTTCTTGCTGAAACTGAAAAGCAGCTTCATGAACATTTATGTGGAATTTAATACAACCTAAAGCTGATAAATAATCATCCATTTACAATGCATGGTTGTCATATTTCATATTTTCATTATTCTTTGAATAGTTTTTATATTTAAGTAATTGTTAATAATGCATTTCATCCATCGATCCATTAATCCATCTTCCTCGTTTATTTTTAGGTGTTCTCACAGCCACCATATGCGATGTTTATAGCCTGAAGCAATAAAGCCAATCGCAATATTTGACATTAATGCAATAAGTTTGCTCATAAATTGCAGAAAAGTCTTGTGTATCTGAATTTCTCCACATCTTGTCTGTGTAACTGCAGCATCACCTCCTTTATTTCCTAAAGGGAAATTCATTGCATTTACTATGTAGAAAATCTCCCCTCCTTAAAATGATATAAAGACAATTAACACACCTAAGTGTCATCCGAGTCTTCCATCAGGAGGAAGATGCAACGATGGCAGATGGTCTGTTTCTGACACATTTACACACAACATGAATAGCCTCATTATTTCTCATTCATGTGTGTAGGAGAGCATTGCATTGATAAAAATGCCCTCATTTGTGTGACATATGTGTGGCATAATGCAGCTTTGCAATCAAATACACCCTCCAGACCCCACACAAACACAACACCACCGATTGTGAATGAGGCCAGTGAAAGTCCTTCCTCATCCTCCTTCCCTGCAGGAAGAGAGGCATCAGCTGCAGCTCCACCCTCCTGTTGCCGAGGACAACAGCACCCTCAGGCTAAGTGACAGAAAGTCCCGCCTCGGGAGTGTCACGCCAACCATGAGGGTGAGTTTGTCACTTTGGGTCACAGGCATATTCTGTGCATCAAATGGCTCCTATCAGACCGACTTCTTTTTGTGTCACAAGCACACCCACCCCACTCATCTTCACTCATTATTACATCACACTGCTTTTCTTTATATGGTCAGTTTGATGGTTTTATGAAGTGTACGTTTAGGCATCTGATGCAACATGGCTTAAGAAAATCATTTAGCAAGTTATGTAAGTTAATTCATTTTAAAAAATGCAAAACAAAACACACCTTTTGCATTAAATCTTCACTTCAATCAGTCTCCCATCCTGAGTTTGCACAGGATGCTATAGGACACAACAAGAAGAGGAGCTCAGGGTAAGAAATAGGGGTCCACATAACCAAATAAGAAAATAATACAGGGAGAGAAATGTTTCCCAGGAGTCTAAGCATCTAACAGAAGATTTTACCAGATTAAACCTGCTGTCTGACATGACTTTCTCCGCTTGGACAAGTCATCGCAGAAGCAAAAATAATGTAGAAATGTATTTTTTAACAGTGCACACCAAGGCTTTCATTATTTAAGGGGGCAAAAATTACATCTGATACAATAACTATGCAATATGAGGCCTTCATGTGCAGTTATGCCATTTTTAGGAGTCCTTTGCACCACATCTTTGCTCATAGAAACCTGTTTTACATGCTTCTAAAGGAAGTGCAAATGGTCTGTGTGCATAATTTTGCACTTGTGGAAGGAAGCATTGCTAGCAAAACACGTTTCTTATCCAGCATTGGCTGTTGAAGGAACATGGGATGTTTTGGAATCTGCAATATTTGCATCTGGGTCATTCCAGAGCATATCTGTCCCAGCTGGGATCTCCAGTCCCGCTTTCCAAATGTGCCGTCTTAAACGCCATGTGTGCCCAGATGGCTTTCCACACCCTCTGCAGTCATTAAATAAGGCTTCTTTTATTCAGAAGCTGGATTTCCCAAAGTGCTGGAAGAAAACAGTCGCATCCATATGCAGCTTGTAGCCTGTTCTGTGGGAGGCAACATGTTACAGGTTGCATCCGCTTTCTGATTCATGTTGTCACGTTAAAATAGAGAATGGCGGAAGAGCTTTTTTCCTACGGGCTTTAAACGCCTCTTCCTGTGTGTGTTTAATCTTCTAACAGAGGAAGCCTGTGGAGTCGTCTCCTCGTGTCACCAGCACCCCCAGCACCGCTGCCTACGACAGGAGCATCTTCCTCCCCCAGTCCTCATCTTCCTTTACCTCCTCAGTCCATCAGCGCTCCTCCTCGACCCTCCCCCACCCCTCCACCTCCCATCCCCACGTCAATCCCCACTACTCCACCTCCTCTCTTCCACACAAGCACACCTCCCTGTCCCTAAGCCAACATTCCTCCCCGTCGCTCCCTCGCTCCACTAGATCCAGGACCTCCTGCATCCCTCCTACCCCGGCGCCAACCGCTCCGCTTCCCGTCTGCCCTTCATCTCAGACGGGCATACGATACGTGTCCCCCTCCTGCCAGGAGCCACATGCACACTTGCAGGCCCAATCAATCAGGTATGGACATTTTATTATCCGGGACAGGAATGCTCTAAATATTTATTCTCCATCATGATGTTTGTGTTTTATAGGGGCCCATACCTGGAACAGAGGGGGATTGAAGGGCTGAAGCAGGAGTGGTTTACCAAATACTTCTCCTTCTGAGCACAAGCACACACACACACACATAGCAGCTGCAAATACATCTCATTTCCAGCTCATTGCTTCTATTACAGACATTTTACTTCCCACAAACACTCACACAAAGCTTATAAAGCACACCAGTACACGTACAGACATCACCAGATTCATGGGCTCATCACCAGCAAGGCCATCTCAAACATTGCCTCAAAGCTCAACCAAAAAGTGCTTCTCAACACATGCCTGACCTCTTCTCAGAACATTAAGCCTGCCTGATATTGTATGATTTCAGATGTCTCCATATCCCCTTTTCTTAAAAGGCAGTCTTCCTTTTTTTACTGCAACTTTTGCTCTAATCTCATCGGTTATTCCAGGCATTTTTTATATATATAAACAAAATATCTCTTTGATTATTGAGGTGTTTTAACACAGATCCACATCAAAACGGACACATGCGACTCACCATACCAAAATTAAGCTTGTTTCGATGCAAAAATGTAAAATAATGTTAAGGGAGAAATTGAATAAACATATTTTGTTTTTCTAAATGCTTATTTTCTGTGTATCTACCCAGGGTGTACCCTGCCTCTGGCTCAGGGTCATGGGGAAGCTGGGTGAGCAGGTATCAGCAAGAGGCAGATACATGCTGGAAGGGTCAGAATCCATCACAGGGCCAACATATAAACATGAAAGCGCTCACAATTATCTCTAGGGATAATTTAGAGCAATTTACTAATTTACCATGCATGTCTGATAGACTCGGCTGTCCAAAGTCCATCAAGGGCTGCTGTCCCAAAACATGAATCCAGTAGTCAGAGAGGTTTAACCCTTTATGGCCTGATGTCGCATATTT
>JBAMIG010000004.1:6242842-6254127 GCA_037177335.1 Kiunga ballochi
GGCTAAAAAACTAAACATAAAACAATGAAACTAAATGTTTACATGGTTTTTTTTCCGTTTAATTTTATAAAATTGACTAAACTAAAATGTACTTTTCATCAGATCCAGGGGCAAAATAAGTGGTCCAATCAGGACAGCAGATTATATGTGTGTGTGTGTGTGTACTCCACCTGTGTTCAAAGCGGAGCTCCTGCTCAGCAACAGCCAAGGCAGCTGTGACCTGATGAAGGATGCTCTTCGCCACCCCTAAAGATGCCAGCTTAACACAAAGACAGAAGGACTTAAAGGCTGCACCAATCAGACGATCAGGTGACTTAACGCCTCACCTGTCCTGTGTCTTACCTTTCCATTGCTGTTCTCCAAGTCCACCCCTCCAAACTCAAACTCCAGAATAATGAACAGCTGATCTTTCTTGTAGAAATCTAAGAGGACATAGACCTGATTATACACAACATGGACCCCCAAAACATTTCCAAGCATCTGAGAATGATGTGGAAGGGAATGAAGTCATGATGGCCGTCAATTAAAATAAAAGAAATTAAACTAAAAAAAAACACCACAAAAAAAACTTAAATGATCCTTTTGAATGGTTTCTATCCACACTAACCTGGTCGGTCATTCTCAGAGACTTTACGTTGGTCAAATGTGTCCCAAGCTTTCAGAAACTCTGGTGGATAGGAGCCTTGAACACAATGGAGACTGGAAGGGAAAAGACACGCGTCAAGTCACATCGACTCTGCTGAGACACTGTCCTGCAATGTTCAGAGAAAACTCACTCATTGAGTCCAATAAAACCATGAGTCTGGTTCTGCTGCTTCTCTTTTAGACTGGTCAGCTCCCTAACAGGGAAATAAAACAAGCACATCGATGCAGCTTTATGGATCACCACACACACAGAGAGTCATAACAAACAGCATGTGCTGTGTGGTTTGAAGCTTTGCTACCTACTTTGAGATGATAATCTCATGGAGAATCTCTCCAAAGCTCTTCTGATTTTCCCCGTTCACCATCTCACTGCCCTCTACTGGAATTACCTGAGAACAAAATTCACAAAACACACTTTTTCCTTTTGTTTCTGCAGTAATTACAATAAGATAAAGTAGGGATTTCTTTCCTTCCCCGACCTTTTCTTTATTCTACAAGTATTCAAAAGGTCAACAAGACCATGTATAAAGTAACGCCTCTTATTAATCTGTGGTTTTCATGCTTATTTAAAGTTTAACAAAGACTTTCAGTGTTTTCCGGTTACCTCAGATGAAGTGTAACAGCAGTAAATACACATACTTTCAGCGCCACCGTTTCTCCGGAAGCCTTGGAGGTGGAGAAGACCTCACCAAAGGTCCCCTCTCCGATCTTTGTGCATCGTTTTATACAGTCACTGGGAATACACTCCTCCCATGGCAGAGGGTGCTTCTGGCTGCACTCTGCATACACCTTCTCTGCATCAGACAGATCCGGATCGTCACACACATCTGCAGACTGCACACACACACACACACACACACACACACACACACATACAGTCAGTTTGTCAGAAGCTCAATGATGGATTATGTTTGCAGGCGTGCATTGCATTACCCTACCAGGGGGCTTTGGCTCAGCAGCTGTGAATGAAGGCGTCGGGAGAGCGGCGTGCGGAGAGGCGTAGCAAACAGATCCCTGCTGACGTCTGCCAGCAGCGTCTGTCTGGCAGAAGCGGGCGTGGACACGCTTATATTCCTCGGAGTGAGTTGCACTTAAAACGGGGGAAAAATCGTTGCAATGTTGGGACGGGAAATCTTTCCATTCGAGGCGAAACTGCGAATGCACATCCTTACCCATGGCTTTGCGGTGAACAGAGAGGGCGGCTTTGAGTCGGCTCCAGGTGCGCGTGCTGGGTGTGAGATCGGCCAGCAGAGATGACATGCTGAGCCCATTCACTCGGACCGGGGTGTAGAAACTCATCGTACTTCCTGCCAGCTTCTACAGACAAGTTGTAAAAAAAAAATGCACAGCTTTAGATTTAACATCTTAGATTTGGAGATTGCTGTTTAAAGATGGAAACAGTTCACAAAAACACCCGTTTAGCATCTCACAGCTAATTAGAGGTTGCAAACCGGTTGCTAAGGCGACTGGGTAGAAAATAGAGGGCAGAGATTTTGAGGATGTGGTAAAGATGTGATGATATATTGTGTTTGAAAACAATATGTTATGGATTTTCCTTGTTTCTGAAAGGCCTGCAGCTTCATACTGGATTCATAAAATGATCTACATAGCTTAGATCAAAGCATTGCATTAATGCGAGTACTGACTGGTGAGGTTTCTGTGTGTGCCGCTCTCACCGGTGGCTTTTTTGCAATCAGCTCGCTGATGCTGCAGTCTGTAGTCTTGGCGGCTCCCATCAGTGTCGTCCTGCTCCTCAGCGTATCGGTGCCTTTTTTCCATCGGCTCGTGCTCATCCCGCTCACGCACGCCTTCCTGGTAGTTCCAGATTGGTCCGTGGAGACGCTCCTCCTTTTGTTTTCTTTGGGAGGCACCTTTTTCCTTTTGGGGACGGCTATTCGGGAGTTGTTCTCTGCCTCGTTGCCGGAGCTCGTTTTCCTCTCTGAGCTGGATGAGTTTTTAACGTTCAGCGTTGTTTTGGTTTTATCGCAGTCGCTCTCAGACAGGCGGCTCGGCTTTGTTTTCTCATCGCAGGCTGAGTCCGACGCACCTGTTGATGCTTTGGGCTGCAGGATGGTTTTTAGTTGTGATAAAGTTGTTCTCCTTACTCGTACATTAACTTCCTCTGTCAGACATTTCTCCTTCAGGATTATTGGAGCAACCACAGTTTCTCCTGGACCAGCAGAGTTTGTCTTAGCTACTGGACTCTTCCTGGTTTCTCTCTCTCTCCCAGTAGATCCTCCTGGACATCTGAGCTTCTGGCTGGTTTCCTGATCAGCAGACTCACAACACCCTACACTTCTTCCTTTTAGTTGCTGAGCTGTTATTTGTGACGGGGATAATGTCTGTAACTGAACTGTCCATTTATTCTCCTTTAGCATTTTAGCTTCCACTCCAGTAAACCCTTTCAACTCTCTGCTCCGACCAGTTAATCGTGTACTGGTGATCGCCTCACAGCTCTGGTCTGTTTGATGGAACAACCCAATGCAAACAACTGATTGGGACTCCGTCGTAGCTGCTGTTGTGTCGGTCACTGAAGCGTGTAAATAATCACATTTAATGCTCGCTACAGAAATCTGATGATGAAATGACTCCTCTGAAGAGTGAAAGAAGACAATACTTTGATTCCCATCGACGGGGTTTTTCGTTTCCTGGCTATGGATGGAGCTTGAATGCTCCAAGCAGGATGAGTAGGTGGTTGGACTGCAAAGCTGAGGCACAGTGGTGGGGTCTAGTCTCTGCAGCTGAACTGTGCAACGCTGGTTTAAGCATTTCTCCTTCAGCGCCTCCATCAGCCACTCCAAACCCCCTGCCGCTGACACAAAATGACTGCTACTTTCGCTGTCTGCAGAGAGCCCAGATGTACCTGGTAATTCCTCGCTGGTCTCACTCCCACTACAGCTAACTCTCCTTGGATATGTAAATAAATGAACAGATTGCTCTTTATTGTTATGCAAGCCTGCTGCTCTCTGCAGTCTCTCCTCAGAGCCGAGTCCGCCGGCTGATCCAGGCTGCTGTGGTGAAACGGAGTTCTCTTGAAAAGTAGTCAAAGCACCTACACACGACGGAGGAGAGGTGACCTCATTGTGGGTGGGAAAGATTTTCGCACGTCCTCGTTTACTGAAGGATCCGGCCGAGGGCGTCGAACAGAAGATGGGTTTCCTGGGGCGGGGTCCGAGGATGTGATTTGCCGACTCGTTGAGCGATATCTCCCGGAAGTGGTTGGTCATGAAGCCGGAAACCTCGGCAGAGCTATCTGCGCTGGACAGGCCGTACGCTGGAGAGACCCTCCTTCTTCTCTTGGAGGGCTGGTGAATCCTGCTGGAGGGAAACGCTCCAGAGGTAAATTCATCTGAAGAGCAGAGGATGTTCGCTATGGCTTTACGCAGTTGGGCGGGAGCTGCACGCCGGCGTTGGGTTACAAAGCGGCTGGTGGTTGGGACATGAACACTGAGAAAGTGAAGAAAAAGAAGAAGAAAGCTGCTTTTTACAGCGTCTGTGTTGTACACATTCCATTACTTTATGAAGGGAACCAACAACCTTGCTGGGTACATACTTAGAGACTGCTTTCATTTTAGCTGAGATTTTCTGCTCTTCTAGCGGAGATGTTTCTTCCTCCTCCTCAGTTTCACAGACAGCAACTCTCTGGCCTCGCATTCTTGTAAAAGCTGTTGTGGACACAAGCCGGGTTTTCCTGGAAAAAAAAAAGAGATTCTTTTAAAAGATTAACCTCTCTTTTGCTTTGTTTTTTTTTCATTTTTTATAAATCTAAATAAGCAAGTAACAGCAAATGTTTGCAGACAGCTTTAACTACATTAAAAGAATTCATCCATGCACAGACTTTGTTGTCCTTCGCCGCTGCGCCGGTGGAGAAAAGGGCTTCATCGTGTTGTCCTCATTGCTGCTGGACTCCATTAGACACAGTAAGGACTTTCTCTTGGCAGGACGGACTAAATTGCTACGGCAAACACGAGTTCTCTTCCCTCTGAGGAGCAGCAACCAAAACACGCAACAAAGGAAAACAAAAATAAGGCAAAAAATTGTATTATATATATTTTATTACTCAAAATAAATTAGAAAACTGATGCAAATCTAAAAAATAGGATTAATAATAGAATTTTACAAGCATTCAGATACCTGACTGCCCCGCTTTGTTGAGCAGGTTGCGGTTGGGATGGATAAGGTAAGATATTCTCCTCGTCGCTCAGACTTTCTTCAACGCAGCTCTTCTCAGCCAGACATAGCATCGCTTTTTTCTTGGCAAGACGCACCTCCCTGCGATTACTGACCATAGCGCTGGTCTCTCTGAAATATCACCAAAAGAAGACAGGAAGGAAATAAATGATTAAGTCAGAAAATGCTTTAAAATGGATACTATATATACTTGATGTTCTTGAAAAAAACAAACACTGCAAATAAAAGCATTCCAGTGCCTTGTTACTTTCTTCAAATTTAATCACCATATAGGTTTTATTAGTGATGATTTATAGACATCTCCACAAATGTATTTTATCTTTGGTTTATAAATATAATTGCAGACCATAAAACATATTTTTACATGAGTTTAACCCTTAAAAAGCTAATTGGGGACCTTTTTTGGCCTGTTCAGGTCATTTTTCACATATCTTTTGGTCCCCATTTATGTTGTGTTGCCTCAAATAAAATGATTTTATATAAGAAAAAAAGCTTTTGTTTGAACAACTGGTTGATCTGGAATTTGACATGGTTTATAGTGTCCTGGAAAATTGTGTTTCCATTAAAATCATCCCATAAACTGAGTGTGAATTTGCCTTTTGACCAGCCAAAATCATTGATGCTCACACATGTATGACATCTAATAATTTCCAGCTGCCCAATGAACATCTTCCATTAAGCTTTATCATATTGATGATGGCATCAATGACTTTTTTCTGTGAAAGAATAAATCAAAGGAGGATTTCACGTTGTAAATCTGAGTAGTGGCATTTTCAGGACATTTTCAAATGAGACAAGGAACATAACACATTGAAGAAGATCCTGAATGTTATAAAGGATTCCTTATCATTGTGAGACAAAGGCTCTTCAAAACAAATCTAACGTGAAAAAAACAATATGGCGGAGGTCTGCGCACTCTCAGTTCATTTCTAGTTATACTGTGTTTTGATTAAGAGAATAAAAATGGGAGTTAATGGGAGTTTTTTTTTGTCTCGCAATAACGTAAAAGTGTAGTAAATATATTAATTTAAAAGACGGACTTGGATTCAGTATCAAATGGGAAAATAATAATATTATTAATAACTAAACAACTTATCAGAAAGGATGTCAACCTGTAGGATGAACATTTAAACATACCTTGGCCTTTTAGATTTCCGGGGTTCAAACACGGAGGTGTCATCTGTTGACGGGGTGCTATCGAAGACCTGTTTACGATTTTCAGGTGAAATCCATGCAGAAATCTTTCGCCTTTGTTTCCCGTATGTTTTCAGTAATAACGGTTTGAACTTCTTCATGTTTCAAGGTGCAGCTACAACAGAATAAAAAAGAAACTAACCAACAATGCGGCTCTAACGTTGCTGGCCAAGATGTTAGGTATACTTCGACCTTGATTAACTACTACAAACTATACCCAAAGTACCTTTCAAGTACCTAAAAGTACTCCACAATAGTAGTATTAGTAAAAAAAAAAAAAAAGGAAGTTTTTAATAGATCTAGGGGAAAACGTGATGGGTTTATGTTAAATATGCCGTATCGTTATGCTCTGACCGGAGTCTCCGGAACCCGCTTCATGTTCAAAATGTTGGACAGTTGTGATTGGTCAACAATCTGCGTGCCTGACGACGCAGCGCCCCCTGATGGTTTGGAGTAATTACAGCCCCGAGCTGAAGAAGGAGAGGAAATAGGCGAAAACAGGCAGGGATTGAAACTTGGAAAAGAGCGGAAAGCTAAGGTAAAAAGTAGCCTAGTTAAATCCATCAGTCAGTTTTTATATCTTTTATAAGCCCCTTTTAAAGAAATCCTACGTCTGTAAAGCTTTGATCACTGTTGCACAAACATTTTACTTTACTAATGCTTTAGGTGAATAAAATTGTCTTTATTTTAACCTTTACAGAAAGAAAACTCCAATATAACAGTGAGATTAAAAAACAACAGCAAAATAATATTGACAGAACACAAGTGAAAATCATGTGCATAAAAATTTGTTGAAAAATAAATATTAAATCTTTTGAAGGTATCCTTTGTTTTTTCATACCTCAGATATAATAATGCCTGAATGGGAAGAGGAAGAAATATCAAAGCACTTAAAAATCCCTAAAGCTGCACTCAGTTTTGAACCATATCACAAGTTTTACCAGTGTTTCTTTGGTTTTATTAGCTGTTTATTCTTCCACATTCATCATATCTGATAGTTTTATGCCTTGAACTTCCACTTTATGAAATGTAAACAGTCAGGACAATAAATATCTTAATGTTATAAGCAGTCATTAAGATTGATGTATATGAAAATTATGGCCTGTGTCCTTTGTGTCAGAGTCCAGCAGAAACACAGATTTGAATTATAGATAAGATGAAATTATAACTACATGATCCGGTTACATAAACAAATAATCAGTCTTCATCCTGAGAAACTTTTGCTTATGTTAACTTTTCCTTTAACTCTCAGAATAAATAATAATACAAAAGTTAATAAATTGTAGAAAAAACCATACAAATATTAACCTTCTTATATTTTTTTATCAGAGAAAATTTCTGTATTATGTTGCTTAACTAACGACTATTTTCCCCCTTTTTCTGTCAAGAAAGATTGGTTAAATTGATTGAATTTCACCACTGATTTAGTACGTTTTTTAAAGCTGAAATGTTTATTTGATTTACACATACTGTTCTATTGTGAGACCAGAGAAAATGACCAGATTTAACCACCAGGTGTCGTCATTATATCAGACTAGCTTCTTCTGCTTACTTGATCCTAGTTGATCTGTAATGAACTGGTGACCTGTCCGGGTCCTGCCAATCCCTGCTAATTGATTAGATCAGATTTCATAGAATCCCTTAATTTGATCACAATTTTAAGCAATGCAGATGTTTAATAACCACAGTCGTCATGCCTGAAAAGTAAATTCAGCCTTTATAAGATTGATAACAAGCGATAAAACCTTGCTTGGAGATATTTCTGTATTGCATAATCTTTATGTTAGTGAAGCTTGAAGTTTTTTTTGTGCAATTGGTTTTAAAGTTATTTATTTTTTCTAAGTACAATTAATATTTTTGAAAGTCACTGAAAATGAAACCTTTTGTACTTGTGGTTTAAAGAAAGATTAAAACAAGCATGGTTCTGTTAAAAATAAACCTCACGTTTTCTCACGCTACGTCACAGATGTCTGGTATTACTGGGATATCAGCATTTTTTTCTCACCTTTGTATTCTTGCCATTTCCCTCACCACTAGAAGTAACATCAGAAGTGATTCTGCTCAAACTTCCTGAAACAGACTTCATAAGGATGATATGCCTGTGACATCCTCCAGTATGACCAGTTTGCCAGTGTGTCAGTGATGATCTACATGTGCCTCCATGTGCTGACTGCCATGAGGTACCGAGATGATATATGATATTATATTGCATAATATTACTCTCTCATGTGGCTGGAGTATGTCAGCAGTTGCTGAATGACGCAGACATCAATGCTATGGACTCACCTGTTAAATCAGAACCTCTGGGACGTCACGTCTCATCCCGTCCTTCACATTACACTACAGACTGTCCAGGGGCCGACGATGAAGAGCAAGCTCGGATGTTGTAGGGAGTTCTTACAGGGAGGCCACACACACCTTAATGCCGTGGGGAATTTCCACAGATGACTCATCCTACAACCTGATATTTCCACTTTTATTTTAAGTATCATACAATCCCGCTCTAAGTAATTTAATCAAGTGTTTCAGGCTATATTTGACCTAATTTTTCTCCCCCTCTAACAGCATTGGATTGATGCTGTTGCATTTATTTAAAAGCTGTTCATCAATGCAGCGTGTGTTCTCCAGAGTTTCAGTCATCTACATGAAAACTGCCATTATAGAGGAGTAAATGAGCCCAGAGACAAGGAACCTGACCTTGTCTTTTTGTTTTATTTGCCTTTAGCCCGGATCACACTGTTTTCATCCATGCATTATCTGCACTGCTTATTCCAGTGAAGGGTCATGGGTAGCCAGAGCCTATCCCAGGATGGGCGAGAGGCAGGGTACGCCCTGGACAGGTTGCCAGTTCATTACAGGGCAACACAAACAATCAGGCATACACGATTTAAAACGATGATTCAACCTAACAGGCATGACTTTTGGCTGGTGGGAGGAAGTAACCATAAGAACCCATGCTAACATGCAAACTCTGCACAGAAGACCACCAAGCCTCGAACCTCCTCGCTGTGAGGCTGTGATGCAAACCACCACTCCACCTTCCACCCTTAAACCATTTCATTTCTCCCAAAATGTAAAAAAAAATCTATATTTTATGCACAGTGACGTTTAAAGGGGCATTATTGGATGAATAAAATAACTTTTATTGTCATGTGTTTTTATTGATGCTGCTTTTTACCCAATCACATGAGGAGACCACATGTCTGAACTAAAATAATTATTTCAAGCCCTCATCTGTTTTTTTGTGTAGACTTTATGATGAAAACACCTGAGTCCACCGTACCTCATCATCCTTTGGAGCTTTCATACTACTATACTATACCTCATCACATCACTATTTGTTTATTGCCTTTATTTTCCTGCCTTCATGCAGCTCTACAATAAATACCCCAAACAAGCACGACTTTTCCTTTTTACTGAAGAAATACAAGTTTCACATGTTAATGCAAATGACTGACTGAGTCCTTATTTTGTGAGTCATGTCACATCATGTTCAGTCAGATTTAACTGAGCAACAATTTGGGGATAAAAATGTAATAAAAAGCCAAAACGAAACCTTTTGTCTTACAGGGCCACCTGGAACACATCCTTTATGCAATGCCCAGAAGTATTGAGTTTAAAATGCTGGGAAACACATCTGAAGTAAAGGAAGATAAAACACAACATAAGTAAACTGCAAAAAAAACCCAAAAACAATAAGTTATTTCCTGTGGTAATTTATGAACCTATGAAATAAGCGTGACTTACTGGGACAGATGAATGGAGCCACACTCAGTACTGGCACTGATGCAGCTCACACACCTGCTCGATGGAGGAAAGGTTTCACTGAGTTAGCTAATTCTTTTTAAGGAAGGGTGGAAATAAATGCCTTTTGCCGGTGGATAGACTCTAAAAGATACACTCCTAATGTGGTGCAGAGATGTCTTCAGCATGATCACTGTGTTCAAAGTACTCTGCTCCTTGGTTAAGGGCTGACCAGCAGATTCAAAGCCTTTTGGAAACACTCTACCTGTCACTATTGTGAGGTTTACACTCAGAGATAAAGTGTCATCAATATATTAATAATCCTGAGGAATTTTCTGCTCTTCACATTGTGTATATTTAATAATCTTTCCTATGTATACCCAGTCTTATTAACCTGTTGTTAAGCAGAGGACCAGTTAAAGCTGAAGGAAACAACAAAACAAAAGAAGACTGAATTCTTGCCATATCTGGATCAGAAGATTATATTGTTATAATATTGACTCTAAAACTACACGCAAAGAATTTATAAAGTTTTACTAAACCTGTCTGTGCTGGTATATCACAAAACTCCTTTAACCCTGAACTGTGTAGAACAAAATAAGGAACTTTAGTTGAAAGTTGGACTCAATTATTCTGATATTTTTGCACAACCATACTGGGAATTTTCTCAGATTTCATCCAACATGGAAAAACCCATTTCTGTTCACTGCTCAGCTACATCCAGGGTAGAAATGGTTAAAGACCACTCCATCATGGTCAGTAATAACGTACAATGAACAACATTCAGACCAGACGAATGAAAAAAGTCTCTGGTGAGAACACCATTTAGGGTAAATACTGACCATAGACCAAACACATGTAAACAAAATTATATTTACCAGTAACACAGACATTGCTGGTGGAGGGGAGGAAGCTTCAGAATGAAAACCTGAGGATAAATTTGTGCAATGAAACTTAAAACAAATATTGTGAGGGGATTTGAATGACTAACTAAACACAACTCACACTCTCATACGCAAACATAGA
Organism: Kiunga ballochi; assembly: GCA_037177335.1. Taxonomy (NCBI): domain Eukaryota; kingdom Metazoa; phylum Chordata; class Actinopteri; order Atheriniformes; family Pseudomugilidae; genus Kiunga; species Kiunga ballochi. The sequence continues at coordinate 6,253,643 of JBAMIG010000004.1, forward strand.
TGCTTTTACAGTTACCATATCTTGTCCTGCAGGTTTAATCCTTTTTACCTTTTATAGTTCCTCCTTTCAGGTTCAGAATTAATAAGAAATTAAATAATATTTGAGTATTGGGCCTTAAATTCCTTTATATTCATTCAACTCTATTAATTTGTTTGGCACACTATGGCAGCCAAACCCTCTTTTTTGGTCTTAAGCTGAAAAAGACAAGATCCATCATCACAGGCGTAGACAAACAAATCACGAAAAGGCTACAAATAAAAAAGCAGAAACTTGTACTTTAATTAAAATACTTTTATTTTGGACTTACAGTTATTTAAAAAGCACAAATAGATGTATATATTAGGTTATTTGCTGCCATTAAACAACATTCCCACAAAAGAAAACAATGTATGGATGTTGAGTAAGTTTGGTCATGTTTGGTTTGCAGCTGTATTATCATAATACTTCCACACAAAGGATCAAAAGCTGCTTGTTCTTTAACTATA
>JBAMIG010000004.1:6266038-6279680 GCA_037177335.1 Kiunga ballochi
GAAGCAACTTGCCACAGGCGCTGCGATGAAAGGAGAGAAAACAAGAGCATGCGGAAGGCACACACACACACACACACACACACACACACACACACACACACACACACACACACACCACAGCCAAAAGTGCTGTGCCATTCTTGTCTATACTTTGCTGTCCTCTCGGATGTCCTGTCACATCTCGGCTATATATAGGTTGCAGTCTCTGCTGCCCTCGCCTTGGATCTGACAGGCTTTTGTGCATGTGCATGTCTGTCTGCCTGTCTGTGTGTCTTCACTGAGAGTGGTAGAAAGCCTTTTCATTTTTATTTGCTTGTCTTGCCTCCATGTTTACTCCAAAAGAAAAGACGAATGCATTTGAGTGTTTTTAATGTAGCAGGCAGACATTCTGTTCAGAGACGATATTCATTTTATTTGGAGAGGGATTTTTTTTTCCTGAACAATATTAATGAAATAAACTACAGGAGTCTGCAGATTCATTGTAAAAAAATACAACCATGAGCTTCTGGGAATAAAAGGCTGTGATTGCTGGTTTTTGCTGAAGGTCAAAGTAAAAGTGATGAATGCTGTTATTTATTGGTTTAGCTATACAAACTGTGTGTCTGTGAAGAGTTAAATCTGCTTTAAAGGGATGAAAATGACCATGTAAACACCTAATTCCAGATGAAAATGAGTGGCTGATTTTATTCTCATTTTAAATGTGCATTCTTGTTTTCTTCTCCCATCATGATGAAGCACATGCGCAATCATCCTCCTCACAGTACTCTACATTTCCTCTGCTCCTCGAGCTGCTACTTAAAAAATATAGTAAAAATTAAATCGAAAACGGCACTTATTATGTTGTTTTTCCATGTTGAAGCAGGAAGTGGTTTGTTTCTTTCCCGTAGATGTAAGTTTGTCACGTCACTCTGTCCAATCAGAATCCTTCCCATCCCCCAGATCTAAAGTGAAGTTAAACTGTGTTTTCATGTGAAGCTCAATAATAATTTATATTAAACTTGAATGAGAAAACATCATTTTAATTTGTAATTGTTGATCTGGATAATAAGAGCTCATCTAACTTTAGCCAGTGAGCATGAGATAACTCTGCAGGTTTGTTTCATCGGAGTGGTTCTGTCTGTACAACTGACTCGTGTTTCTCTGAGGCAACCATGCATCAAAGGCTGAAATGGACTTCCCTCCTGTTAGTATGTTTCTGTTGTAGTCAGTGGATTACGGCGAAGCCTTTACCCCCTTCCCCAGCCTCTCCTCAGCCACAGGAAAGAGGCTGGGTAAAGCAGAAGGGGGATGGAGTGGGCTATGAGGGGAATGAGGAGGGGTTACCACACACATGGGCCTAACTTTCCTAAACCCAGGGTTTTGTTTTTCCCTTAAATTTTTTCGGTTTTGTCGATTCCCATGCCTGTGATTTTATATAAGCAGAATTTTCTAAGTCCGTTATAAAACTGTGAACAACATGATTCCAATCTGATCATTTAGTCTGTTAAATAGATGGAGTGTGTGTCTTTCCTCATCTGTCTTCAGTAAAAAAGGGTTGGAACTGTTTTCCCTCACACCTCTGTGTTTTATGTGCACATAATACTTTGCTTAGGGTCACTGGGTCAAGCGTGTTTATGCACCTAAATGTTCATCATTTACACATTTTAAGGTGTGTTTGTTGTGTTTTTGTCTGCACCTTTTCCCCTTTTATTTAGTTGTTGCCCCCAGTCGCCCTCACCCACCCAGACATGCCAGAGATTCTTTGGCACACCCTGAAATTCCTCTCTCCTTTCCTTTGTGGTCTTTTTTTCACCCTAAATGTCCCATGCATGGAAACCACAATAGCAGGGAATTATATCTTCAGTGGTACGGATACATTACTTTCAGGCCTCCATTCATTCTCACACACACACACACACACACACACTGCATGCTGTGAATCATACTCTAAACTTCATGAGTGGATTATTATATTGACACTATTTCTAGCTCTGCTTCTTCATCTCTGCTGCTTGTTTTTTTTTAACTCTGTGAGAAATTCCTAAGAGTATACATACTTGTTTGTCTGTACACACAGGCTGAAGTCTAAATCAGGGTGTTATTTCTTTGTCTCTATTCATTTCCCGCTATTGACTAAAGAAGGAACACACACACACACACCTCACCCATTTTCTTTCCTAAAGCTTCCGCTGGAAACTTACACACCGGTTTTGTTTTAGTCCCATTTTCTTTGTTTTCCTCCATGCAAGCATACGCACAGTTTGGGTTCAGGACAAATTGCTACGCTGTCTTCGTGTCCATGCGGCAAAACACACCAGTCTTCCAACTTTATATAGTTCTGATCAAATCAAACTTTATTATTAAAGCACTTTATCATACATAAAATGCAGCTTAAAGTGATTTACAAAAAACACATTTAATTATAAACATAGTTAAAAATACATTTAGTTGTTTACGTACTTGCACGTCGCACCAAAACACACACCTATGTACGTCCTTGTCTTCCTCCTGTGTCTCCTTACTACAACAGAGACTTATTTAATGAACTTACCACATTGTCTCAGAATGGATCAAAGCAGAGGAACAAAGATAGAGAAAGGAAGTAGAATTAAACCAGCTACAAACTCAGACCTGTGGACGCAGACAGGATGTGACACTTCATATGATCATAACCTCCAAACCGTATAATGTATTTTAACAGTTAAACCACCTGAAAGCAGAAAAATGGACCTCTTCACTCACAGTAGTCTTTTTAAGGTAGAACGCAAGACGCTCGCGCTACGACCGTCCAATCACAAGCGAGATTCAGAGCGTCGTAAAACATTTGTAGTCAGAGCATCAGAACCGTAATCCCTGAGGTATTTGTACAGATAAAACTTTGGTTGGTGGTCACAAGAGGGTTAACAAATAAACATAAGCAACCATTATACCCAGTACACATTACCACAGGATTAAACAGCATTCTGGAAACCTGATTATTCTGCATCTGATTTTTCTCTTATGGTGCCTTTAGCCTCACAATAAATCCACAGTCATGGATTTCAGTGAACTAAAGGGCTTTAAAATGAGTCTTCAGTATGGGCTCTCTGTAAATCTTTTATAACTTTATACAGAATAAAAAAGAATTGCTATCAGTTCTCAATAATGCAGGAGCTGCTGTGGTGCAGCTGCATGTTCCAGCTGGGGTCAGACGGTAAAATTAAACCTAAATTTGAGCAAACGTTCTTTTATAACGCATAAAAAAAGTCAGGATATATCAACCAAAGTGAAGAGTTACGTGGTGGTAAAGAGACGTGCAGCAAAGGCAAAATGCCGTTTCATTAGCAGAGTTGCTAACATGTAGCGGAAGCAGTTTTCCCTTAACTGTAAAGTACCTCCTGTTTCTACTTCCAAACTAAACAAAGCCAATAATGGTCTGGGAAAGCTGCCTGCTGTCGTGCAGCTGACGTACGCTCTTCCAAAAGTTAGAAAAACACCCAGATGTGTTCCCTTTTCTGCAGGACACTCTTTCTGTGTTTGGTTGCTTGCTGTCCAAATGCTGAAGTTTTGCTTTCGGGTGAATCGTTTCTGCAACAGATGGGGTTTCTCGTGAGCAGAGGGGGAGAACTAAGGATGGGGAGGGGGCTATAAATCACAATGGTGGAAAGAAAAGAGTAGTTTCATGTGTTTACAGACCTTTTTTACTTTAAATGATAAAAGACAAGAGAGAGATGACTAATGTAGCGCTGGCTAAAATGTGGGGGGAGATAGGGGCTAAAAAGTGATAGAAATGAGTCAAAGTTGAGCAGGATTAGCAGAAGAATGGGGCTTTAAGGGGAAGGAACGATGTGAAGCCTATCAAACTGATGGCAGACTTCCATTTGGCTCGTGAATGTAAAGCTTATCCCGCTTTTCCTCACTTATTCCAGAATCCAGAGAAGAAGGTAAATAACTATGGTTACTCAGAGCATGCATGTAAAAGGAAACAGAGGGATGGGTGGAGTGTTTGCAGCTGCTACCATCATTCTCATTGGGTACAGACGTAAACGCATGACACGGCACACAGCTTTAAAGCCAGGAGGCTGGCCGCTGGGTCACATGTCAAAGGTCACTGTTATTGTGTGACACATTGTAGATCTTATTTCCACTCCTCCACCCCCCTGATGAGTGATGCCTTGCTGTCTACAGGTGATGTGCTCCAAGTGTATTTTCTTTGAACGGGTTATTTAACTGTTTACAAGCAGGTCCATGAGGACAGTTGACCCTCATGTTTACTCTTTTTATTTATTTTTTTAATGTGTGGTGTTATGTTATGTTTTTGTCTCTGTGTTGCTGCCAGTGCTGCCCTGCCCCCAAAGAGGCTCTGTAATTATGCGTAGACGTCCTCGTGTGCAGTCGAAGCCTGCAGAGATGCCTTTTAAAAGAAGCCCAATAGTCTCTTTTCCCTTTCAATTTAAAGTCACGTCCAGATGTAGCTGAGAGTAAAAGTTTTAGTGAACTGTGCTGCGTCTGATTTATAGCTCCACCCTGGTTTCGTAACTTCTTCTTCTTTTTTTTTATCTTTGTGTTTATTCTGTCTTGGGGGTAGAAAATGATACGGCATCTTCACTGCAGTCTATAGTTAACGTTGGGATAGTGACATTTTTTCTCTTTGTGTCGGCGGCTTCAGCACATTGAGCTTGTAATGGAAAAATCCGCATGAGGTTAAAGTGGTAGCCCTGAGAGGAAACTCCACGGATTTGTGCACATCAAAGTGTGTTTACAGGTCCAGGGGAGGACGTTGCATATGTGTGAGAACTTGTACTAAGCCCCTTGTGGCTCCAGAGGGAATTGTGTGAAGTCACTTGGATTATCTTAAGTGACGCATATGACTGTTTTTTTTTTCTTTTGTATCTTCACAAAGTGAAAAGTTTTCTTTTTTTTTTTTAAATATAAACCTGCAGTTTAGCCCCTCTTGGTTGCATATCTGAATGTCTGAGAACAGGGTTCCAAAGTGTGGCTGCACTTTTTAATAAAACAGTACTGTATTAATTCTGTTAAGTCCAGTCAGCAGAAACATTTCAGTGCACACACCTTTTACGCAAATACTTTTTCACACACACATTTAAACATATTCTTCGGTATGTAGACTTGTTGGAGCAAGATTCAAAAGAACCGAACATGTCATGTCACTTTAATCCAGGAATGCAGTGTTTTCCTACCGTCTTTGTGTTGTTGCTCGAATGATTCATATGTTTTATATGGGATGATTTATATGCGTTTAGTTGCAGACCAGTCTGTGGCTTCTGCCAATAGTGATTACTACAAGCCCTCGCTACCACAGGGTTTAAACCCTTACTCCTGCCATGTTATGCCTCATAATATCACCAGTCCATCGTGGGCGTACCAACATCCGCTTAAAGCATTAGGGGAAAAAAACATTACTGGATGCACAGCTGGTTAAAGTTATACAGCTGCTTATCACACACCTTTTCCTTTTTACTACAGTTGGTGTAACCTGGACTGTTGCCAGACAAACCAGATGTTTATTAAACTTTCTTATTATCATGTCAGTAACACCTCACTGTAATCAGACACATAAACCTGTGAAAAGGTAAAGTTAAATCAGCCCGAGGTCTTTTTATTTATTGCACGTTAGTATATTATTATTTTTATACAGTGAGTGTGTTTTAGGATATTTGTTGTTTTGGGTTAAACTTTCTCTGTAGTATACATTATGCATATGTTCATGGATTTATTAGTTTCGCTATTAATGCAAATATATTCCTTATAAACACCAGTTTAAAGTCACTGCATTGGCTCCCTGTGTGTTTTAGGATAGATTTTAAAGTTTTTTTTTATTGGTTATTAAATGTCTTAATGGTCTTGGGCCTTCTTATCAATCCGAACTGCTTTTATCCTATGAACCCTCGCGGACCCGGCGCTCCTCCGTCAGCAGACTTCTAGTTATTTAAAACATCAGGACACACACTCACGGTGAGGCATCTTTCCAGTTTCACGGCTCCCGTCTATGGAAGAGTCTGCTGGAGGATCTCAGGGCTGCAGAGAACGTTCAGGTATTTAAGAGCAGGCTCAAGACACATTTTACAGATTAGCTTGTGATAATATTTAATTTTTTTGTTATTCTCAATTATTTATTTATTTTGCTATCTATTTTGGGCCCTTAGTATTTTTCTTTTCTTTTTTTTTTTTTATCCCAGTGTGGTTCTTTTATCTTTGTTTTTACTTTTTTTATGTATATTAATTCTTTTATCATATATTAGACAGCCAGTGCTTCCTCTGGGGAGCCTCTGCACCGGGGGCTGTGGTTGGCTGTGGCTGCCGGGCTCTGGCTCATGGGTCCTGGGGTTTGGTCTTGACCACATCTCCTCTCTGGGTCCTGGGCTGATGTCCTGTTGCTGCGACTGACTCTGGGTACCTGGTGTGGAGGTGATGATGATGCTCTCTCTGCTGGAGCATCTGTATGTAGCCTAATCTGTGTGACCACACTATTGTCTGTAGATAACCTGTGTGTTAGGGGTACAAATGGATATGTGTGTGCGGTGATAATGGACGATGGAGGTGTGGACATGCCACATTTAATGTTTTATGTTTTAATACACTTTAAAGGCTCACCACTCGTGGAGACCGAGCCTTTTCAGTAACGGGCCCACGGCTATGGAACAGCCTGGCCCTCTGTCAGATCCTCTGAGTCAGTGGATCAGTTTAAAAGCAGACTGAAGACTCACCTGTACTCGCTGGCATTTACCACCAAATAAGCAGTGCACCTTGGCTTTTAATACTATTTAATGTGTTTATTTATTTGTATTTTTATTATTTGTTTGACTCCCCTGTACAGCACTTTTGTCAATGAATGTTGTTTGAAATGTGCTTTATAAATAAATTTGACTTGACTTTACTTAAAGCACTTTGAGTTACATTTTATATATGAAAGGTGCTTTATAAATAAAGTTAGGTTCAGTTTTATCAAATCATTCTCATGCATTTTGTCTCCATTTTCCAGTTAGAACCTATTTGTTTGGAAAACTGTTCTTGATAAATTATTTTAAAATATATATTAAATAGGAAAAGCAATGTTTTAAAAGGATATTTTATGTGAAAAGCAGGTTAAAAGAAAGATTTGATTTATTTTGCTTTTATGTGGCTTTTAATACAGTTTAAAGCTCCTGGCTGTACATGTGATATTAGTGTACAGGATAGTATTTACAAGTGGAAAACTATCAACACTAAAAGTATTCATGTCTTGCAAGTGCAGAGACTTTTTTTTGTGGAGAAAATGAACACGCTTGCAAGTTTTTCGCACCAAATGGTGCACGCAGCATAGAGCTGCAGTGTGGAAACGCTCTGAACACACTAGCAGCTGCTAAACGCTTCCTTCCAATCTTTTTAGGGTCTGAAAATAGGGTCACTGTCTAGCCTACCTCCTCTGATTGGCTCTTTTTAACTCTTAATTTGAAAGTTTGGGAAAAAAGTATCGATTAAAATTTTTATTGTAATTTTTATTTTTTATCTTTGTGAACAACCTTGAAGTAAATTATATAGAAAATAGATTTGAATTTTATTTGACCAAATACATCATATTGTTGCTATAACATTTATTTCTAGTTTCATATATTTAACTACTGCAAATGCTCATACAGCTCCAGCTATTATTGAAATGACCGCGTGTGAAATCCAACAGATGTAGCGTTTTCTCCATAACACCAGCTCCCCTTGCATTAAAAGCTACAGCTTCTATGAGGGGTTTTATTTTGCTCAGAAGGTCCAATATGTTTGTGGAGGTGTAAATAAACAAACTGATGGGGATCAGAGAAGTAAACTGCGATAACTTCAAGTAAACCAAATATTGAAAGGGGACTGCAACAGAAAGGCTATTGTGGTTTCAGCGCAGGGCATTGTGGGTAAACAAAACTAAACAAACATAGATGAAGATGATTGACTGCTCTGACTGGGAGAATGGTCTCATGAGTGGATGTACTTGAGGAAATGTCTGAGTTTTTAAAAGCTGTAGTCATATTACATCATATTTTACTCATATATTATGTTAATAATGTGAGCGACAACATTTAAAATATTAGTGAGCTCATTTAATTCAGCACTTTCTTTTCAAAATGGTGGCTGTCAGCCGTCCACGCAATGTTCTCACCAGTTTATGCTTCAGTGTGTTGTTCCAGCACCTTACCCAGATTTAAGTGAGATTTTATAGTTTATTCTAACTATGTTATTGTGCTGGTAAGAACCGTCCATGGCTCTTAACTGCAGCATATTTCAGTATGTGTGTAACTGTGTACACGCATGTAGGTGTTTGTGTGTTGGTTGGTTTGAAAGCAAAGTAAAGGGGAAGTTTATCAGTCTCCTGTGGCATTAAGTTTATGATAGTTCCAGTCAGCATATGGTTGGCACGACTCCACAAGAGAGAGAAATACGAGCTCCATGCAAAATGAGCCTTCTGTTCTCTCATTCTTGAGGTATATGTACAAACACACACCCAAGTATTAATGTTTGACTGAGGTTGTGAATAATTAATGCTTTAATTTGTCCCTCCGATGTCTTCCACACCTCCTTTTCTCTCTCTCTCTGTTCACCATTCCCTCATTCTGTCATTAATCCTGTTTTATGTTGGGCTCTCCCTCAGGACGCCGCTGCTTCTGTCAGCTTCATGTGTCTGGATGAAGGAAGCGGTGCTGACGACCAGTATGGACCAGCTGCATCCTGGTGTTACCCATAATCCTTAGCTCCCTGGTAAGTAGCATCTGTGATAGAGATTTTTTTCGAGTCTGTGTGTCTTGAATGTAAAAGCGGACTCTTGTAAACCCCTGCAGGCCTTTAGAAATGTCTTTTTTAAAATCCTATTATGAGTCCAAATGGAACTGTGGTCCTGCTGTCCTGGTTTGATATGAGGGTATTCTGGCTATGCTAGAATATTTTAAGCTAACATTTTGGGAAAAGCTTTAGTGTCTGCATTACACACATTAAATCATTGTCTGCTAAAGATGTCTTTTGACACCTTTCTGAATTCAAACGTTTGCTGCCAAAAAGAAGTTTGAGCTGTTTCTGAATAATGGAAAGCTGATATGACTGATTTCCCCAAAATGCACCCAGCGTGCACCAACGTGCACTCCTTATCGATGTCCATACGCATGCACGCGGACAAATCAGTCATCTGTATCTCCAGTCCAAAAACCAAACATTACATTACAAAGAAAAGATATGCAAAATGCTCAAACGCAGGCAGCACAGCAATACCTGGCAGTCAATGAGATAATTGCAGATGAGCAACACCTGTCTGTGTGCTATAGTGCCTTCATCTGTTAGGGGAGCTCCTTAACAGTATGATATAGCACTGAACTGCTCCATCCCTTCTTATTGCTGTTTGTTTAGTTCAGACAGCCTCTTAAAAATCCAAATCTTCTCATTTTATTGTTTTTTTTTTTACTGTTTAGTAAGTGTGCTCTCACACATTTACTTACTGCTTTTAGCTTAGAATCTGCTTCTGTAATTGTATTGTGGTGCTTGCCATACCCTCACTGCCTCATAATGTTTCCATGTTTCCATAGAAACAGTCTTTATGAATGTGGTCTATGAGGACCATCCAAGAAGTAGCTGAGATTCTTTTCATTCTTCTTCTGATCATCTCTTTACTTAATGTTTTTCCCTCTGTGGCGCTCAGATCTGCAGCTGAGTCTACTGAACTCTAAACTGTGACCAGTGCAAATCTTCAACTGACTCCCCTCCAGGTATGAAACACACACATAAGCCCACGCTGGTAAATATGCCATATAACTTTTTTTTTTGTCTCCTGTAATTGTTTTGGTGGTTGTTGCAGCAGGCGTAAAAGTGATCAATGTAACAATGTGAATGATATAAATCAATAAACAACTTGTACTTGTCAATATACAAAATATAATCATTGGAAATATTTAAAAGTATAATAAACAATATAAGGTGTACATGAAGTGTAAAAGGTGACGCAGACAAAAAAACGGATAAATAGCTGAAAAACGTGCAAAATAAATAAAAACAGAAGTTAAAGCTTGTTACACCATTAGTGATATTATATTTCTATCTATTAGCTAAATTTAAGTTTGATGGCAGCAATACATGTCAAAAAGATGGAAAGAGCAGGAACTAATAGTTAGAACTAGTTTAATTAGCTGTAACATGAAAAGAAGCATTTCAGAGAGGAAGAGCCGCTCAGATGCAATGATTCTCCTTTATTCTCTCCAAGACACTGTTGTGTTGAGAAGACCTGCTCACTCAAAGCTCTAAACAAGAGAAACCCTGCTTATTTAAGTATTTGCTTGGAACCAAAACAGAATTTTATTGAGTAAAATGATAATATTGGACTTATAATGAATCAAGTGATTCTTACTGGTTTTATTACCTGGTTTTTAGGAATTAAGCTTTTTTTAAAAACTGATTTCAAAGTGATTTACAATTTTTATTTTCCTTTTTTGTCCCTTCGGCATGTATATTTAGTTGCTTTTAGTTTTAGTGTGGTTTTGGTGGCTCTTAACAGTAAAGAAAGCATTTCTGATTGATTTTATGGAGATTATGATCACACTAACATGTGTGGATTATATTAATTTATCTTCCATGAATGTCCTTTTTTAGGTCATCTTGTGCCACCATGATGTCGGTGGATGTGACCAACTGTAATGGCCCAGCAGCCACGCCTCCCACCTCGCTCAGCCTTCGCTCCTCACACAATCAGCTCCTTAGCAGCGATGTCACCAAGCAGGGCTCCGGCACACCTCCCAAGTGTCGCAAAAAGTACGCACTTACAAGTATCCAGGCTGCCATGGGCCTCGGAGAATCAGCGTCACCTTCATCATCACCATCGTTGTCTCCGTCACACTCTGCGACCCCAAACAATCCCAAACTAGCCAAGAATGGGGTTAACCAGCTTCGTAAGGCTGGTCAGGACCATAACAAAAACACAACTGACCCCATGGATAATTCAGAAATGCTAGCAGATGACCTCAATGTCAACACTTTAGAGGAAGATGACAGTTACTCTCTCACCAACAACGACCGAGAGGAGGATGTCTGTAAGACGGACGTTGACCTGCAGCTACTTCCTGGTGGTGATGCAGAGTGCGAGCAGAAAACTGAATCGGACATGGACTGCAACATCAACACCGCCGCGGAGCTCAAACTGAATAGCAGCACAGACGATTTGGACTTTGACTTGAACGGTGAGGCAGAGGAGACTGATGACATCAGCATTTTGTCTGAGAGGGAAATCATGTCTAATATGAAAATTGAGGAAGATGCTGTGGTGGAGGAGGACGAAGACGAGGAGAAGAAGCCTCTGCTGATGCAAAGTGAATCTCCGGTAAAGAGTCACAAAGTTTCTCCGGACTGCGAGCTCATCTCTGATCTCCACTCGAACCTCAAGCTCCTCCAATCAGGAATGAACTCTGCCGCGCCGCCTCCTCCTTCCTCACAAAGGGAAGGCAGCCCAGAGGGTACTCCCATGCTGTCTGTGGCCTCCTGCCCCTCCTCTTCCTCCTCCTCTCCAGAGACAAAGAAGGACAGAAGGACTGGTGCAAAGACAGACTGTGCTTTGAACCGCATCCAGATTTTGAACCCTAGTGATGAAGAGTTGAGCTGGACTACCCTCTCGCAGGAGAGCAACTCACCTGAGGAGACAGGTACATACGTGCACACAAATCCATGCTGTTTTTATTTTTTATGCAGTAGCTATTTCTGCCCTTTTCCCAGTTACGTGAGTTTATGTCACCTACTCTGTGTGTGACATAGTGGTTTCTCATTCCTCTCAGCTGATGACACGTTTTCATTTTAGGGGACTCTGCTTGTGTATTTACAGAACTGGGATCTCATGCATTCCTGGAACAAAATAACAAACGCTCCCAACTTTCAGGGGAGATTCTGGGAGATTTACTGAGTCAGGAAGTGGTTTTCTTGACCTCATGGGTGGTTAGAAAGTTGTGTTCACTTCGTCATGTACTTGTGTGTGTGAGTATGTGTGTGTGAACAGGCTATGTTACAAGTACATGAGTAAATATGACATTCATAGCTGAAGTGACCTCTTTACTTTAGAGCAGGGGTGCCCAAGTCCGGTCCTCGAGAGCTACCATCCTGCAACCTTTAGATGCAACCCTTTTCCAACACAGCTGAATCAAATGAATGGCTTGTTACCAGGCCTCTGTAGAGCTGGATGACATGCACAAGAAACAATTAAGCAATCTGATTCAAGTGTGTTGAAAAAGGGTTGCATCTAAACTTTGCAGGATGGTAGATCTCGAGGACCGGATTTGGGCACCCCTGGCCTATACTAACATTATGCTATGCTAACATTATGCTATGCTAACGTTAAGCATTGCAATTAGGAAATGGAGTGAATATTTCTGTGTATGTAAGTGTATGTTTTAAATGCTACAACAAAAGGTAGGCCTGAGCCCACAGAATAGACTGCAGTTAAAAGAAAAAGTGAAATGTAAATCTGACATGATAAAGGGAGAATGAAAGAGACGAGAGCCTTAATTTTTTTTGGAGCTGGATTTTTTTTAACATCCAGGCTGCCATCATTAAAAGTCACCTCTGATTGGAAATTCTTTTTGTGAAAACTAGAAGCCTGTGCCAGCAATCACTTAGTGAAAAAGACAAAATTCTTCAGGCAGATTCATTTAGAAATTGTACCAGATAAATTATGGTCCAAAGCTTCTGAGAGAATGTCTGCAAGTATAAAGTCAAACATGTCTGAATATACAGGTAGGAAAGAACTGAGAGGCGGCAGACTTACAAATAAATGTATTTGTAATGATAAACAAGCTTACTGTTGTACAATACCTTCATGAAAAAGCACTCTAATATGCATAGCTTATGCTTGTTTGATGTTCAAACTGTTTATATGGACAAATAAAAACCAGAAACTCATAACTATTTTTAAAAGTACTCATTTTTTATGTCGAGATGCTGAAAGTATTCATTAGAAATGTATTTTTAAAAAGCAAGAAATCAGCTGGAAACATGCAATTCAGACATTGTTATGTGTCAACAGGAGTTGTATTGGTCAGTAATAGTTACAAAGCACATTTTCAACAATACATGTTTCGCCAGTGGTAAATGGTAAATGGACTTATATAGCGCTTTTCCAGTCTTAGCAACCACTCAAAGCGTTTTACACTATGTAGCCAGATCCACCCATTCACACACACACTCATACCCCGATAGGCTCATTGGGGGGCTAGTTGGGGTTGAGTGTCTTGCCTAAGGACACTTCAGCATGTAGTCAGGGGAACTCCTAACCTTCTGGCTGAAATACAACTGCTCTTCCACCGGAGCTACAGCTACAGTGCTGTCAGCAAATGGCCTGTAAATAACACCTGAAGGAAAACAAACCATGGGTAGTTACACATGTCTTTTAGTCTTTAGCTCTTTTCTGTGGAAGAGTAAGGCTTTCCTTTAATTCTTAAACATAGCTATCTTGTTGGAGGTTTTATGACACTGGTAGGGTCACATATTACAAAAAGGTTTCTAGGTGAGGAACCAGACCAGGTATGATTAAAAAACATCTATGATGCATGAGAACACAGGAGCTATGTTTTTCTTGCCCAAATGCAGGTTGCAAAGGACATCCTCTAGAGCAGTGGTTCTCAGCCTTTTTGCAACACAGTACCCCATGAAAAATATTTTCCCAGCCAAGTACCCCCGACCA
>JBAMIG010000004.1:6304707-6317076 GCA_037177335.1 Kiunga ballochi
AATTCGGTAATTCGTATGATAAATTCAGTTTATTTGTTAATGCAAAGTCTCTTTTATAAAGGTCTCCTGTGATTTCTTTAAGTCCACAGGAATTGTCCTATTTGAAGGACATTTGAAAGCTCACTGCATTTTGTCATTTTGCCATTGTGAAATGTTTTTTCTGTCAAGTTTCCCCTGAAGTTTCAACTGGTTGCTAATTTACATTTTATTTCAGCACTTTTGATTCTAATGGCTTTATGCATGTATTAATAAAAAATAAGGCCATGTTTCTTTTTTTTTTTTTATCAAATACACTATTTTACTGCTACAGACATGCAATTATATTAATTTCTTATATAACTGATACATTACTTTAATTCATTTTAATCAATTCTATAAAAGATTTATAAAATAACTGGCTTTCATAATTACATAATATAAATATGATAAAATAACTATAATTTTCTTTTTCTAATATTAACCAAGGCAAACTTGAATAATTATAATCCACGTATTTATGTTCAAATAAATATATCTTTAATAGATGACTCACTGTAACTCCTGAAATGGTTCATTTATAAATAAGCCATATATTAGTAATGCAGCCATAGGGATATCCCATGATGCACTGAGTGCTCCTTTTCCTCCATGTATTAATAAATTACATTAACATCAATAGATTTCTCCTTTTTCTGCAGGTCTTCCTGGACAAAAGTTGCAGTGCATGTTGATGTGTCCTACCCTTTCCACCCAACCAGTCGAGGTATATTGCTGTCCTCTGTGAGCCGGGTTCTGCCTTCCTGTTAAAAAAGATTTTTCCTCTCCACTGTCGCCCCATGCATGCTCTGGTTGGGAGACGGGATCAAATGACTTCACAACAATGTCAAATGTTTCCACATTCATCTCTCAGTGGAGTCTCCTGCTGCCTTTTCTTTTCTTTTTTTCAGATTCAGGTAAAATAAGCCATTCTGCTGGGATAGGAGGGACATTTAAAGGGAAAAAATCTGTATAAATGCTTTTGAAAGGCTTTCAGAAAGGCTGGATAACTGTTGCTAAAAACCACTTTAACAGGTAACAAACAGGTCTGACTGACTGGAAAAAATACATAATTATCATCATGCCGTAAAGATTTTAAAACATCTCCTTTTTTATGAGGAAAGGCAAAAGTAGACGATGCAACAAGACAGCAGGGAGAAATCTGTGAATAACTGAAATGGATCCATTCATCTTTGTTCGGACGCTCTGCACCGTCTCAGTGACTCTGGCATATTTCATCTCTAACTCGCCACATTTTTATTGAGTATTTAAATAACGCTGCAGTGTTTTCAAGAAGCAATATGCCACATTTGTGTATGTGTGTGCCGACAAGCTGACTGACCTCCCAACAGACAGTAAAAAAAGTGCCGCCTCAGCACTTCTGAAAGGTCTTGTTGCAAAGCAATCAGACGCTGCCGTAAATTCGCAAGCACATCACAAAATCTCTGCTCCAACACAACCTTGTTCTTTGCCACATTTCTCAACTCTCTCTCTCTTCTTCTCTCACCTGCCGCGACAGCCTGGCGATGAAGCAGCCGTTGGTGAGATGAGATGGTTTGAGCCGGAAGAATTTGGGGTCTCCTGTGTCTCCTGGTGGGGATTCGTCTGGGAAAATTGGACCATTCACCCTGTGAGAGCAGCACAGAACAACTCATGCAGACATTGCTAAACACAGATTCATCACTGCCACATTAGTTCAGAGAGGTATCGCTGTCATCGCCTGGAAGTAGGCCTGCTGCCACTGAAAGAGGCAGCTTTGGGGAACTAAACCAAACACAGAAAACCTCTTTGAGTTCAGCTTTTGTTGCATTTTGCTACTGTTCATCCATCCATCCATGCAGACACAATATAATGCAAATGATTCAGCAGTTGAATAAAAAGTACTTGCAGAGCTTAACAAGCTCTAAGGGGCAGGAAACAGGAAGCCTTCTTCTGAACCAGTGTGGAAAAGAGGATCAAATTAATCCAAGTAGGACCCGATTGAATTAGTTTTATCGTCCAGAGGCTTCTCGGCCCTTCTGTACTGGCTCTAAAGAATAACTGGGGGTAATTCTGCATGAATGGAGTCACTTCGCTTTAATGCCTGATGCTGGTTAACCTGCGCGTGTGATTGTGGTGATAAATTTAGCAAGCAGTAAAACGTGATAACAATAAAACACACTGAATTTGTAGAAACGAGTCGAGCTTGATCAAAAGGGTTAAATAATAAAGAAACTTCAGTAGCTGTGTTGAAATCTGTCCAAAATAAACAGTGTTCAAAGGAAAGCTGCAGGTTTTGAAGCAATGCAGGACACAGTAAGGTTATTAATATACAGAATATGCACAAAATATCCTTTGTTAAAATATACTCAGAAATTAGAGACGTGTACACATATTTTAGATAGGATGGTTATAATAATAATAAAACCAAACACTTCATGACTTAGCAAACTGTTTTAACTCCAGCAGATGTCTGCAACACTGAAAGCATTGATCTAGTTATATTGACTCTGATAATGTGCATGATCGGCACTTTTTGTCATGACACATAAAAGCAATAAAACTTTAACCGTGTTGCTTATTGTAGGTTAGCTTTAAGAGGGTGTAAAAGCATCAGCTGGGAAAACTCAGCTTTATGAGACTGTAGTAAATGCTGCAAGCGGATTGACAGAAAGAGGAGTTGTGATCAAACAAGGTGAAAAAACGCAGATATGAGAATATTTACATCTAGAAAAGCCTGACTCAGTCATCACTAACAGAAAAAATCTGTAAACAGGAAAAAAAAACAGTAGCAGCGAGTGTTATGAGTGGATGGATGTGATGCAGAAACATTTGTTTTGTGCAAATTCAACAAAACATGAAGATAAAGGCTTTAAGAAAACCAGGAAAATTTATGGCTTGCATTTAACTTCTTACTTCTACAGTAAATGAGCACAGAGGTGTGCTCGGATTTTTTTCATGACTGATTTTGTCCTAAACTAACCCAGCTATAATCTCAGAGGAATAATTCCACATTTCTTTGACAGATTGGAAAAAAAAGCAAAGTTACAACATGTAAACGTTCACATTTAGGCCATCAAATGCATATTTCCTGCTAAAAAAAAAGCGGGTTTGGTGCCTCTCTGTGTACTTTATAAAGGATGAAGGTGATCTGCTAATTAGACCTGCAGACACAATGAAATCCTCCGGTTACTTTTGAAGAATGTCTAAGTTTGCAAAAAGTAACGCGCAGCTTTGTCTGCCCTGTTTTAAAGCCTCCTGATGAACTGCCTTCACCTGCATTAATCTTTCCTTTAAACAATTAAATAATATGAATAAAATTCAACACAAAAACCTAACTGCCTTTCTAATCATTCAACATAAATCTGGTTTTTTTTGTGGAGGATAAATAGTCAAAGATGATTTTTTTGTGCAACAGGGGGCATGATCTTCTCCTGCACATTGACCCCCCAGCAACAGGATTAACTGGTGTCTCCACGGCAACAGTAGCTGATCCTTTTTTCCTGTCACCAGTCTGGCACCACTGACCTCCCACTGTCCCCCTTTGAAATGCACCCGTACAAACCGTATACAGGCAGCTACATCGCTCTGTGTGTATGATGGTGTTGGGATATGTTGGCGTCATGCAGACCAGAAGAGAAACAAATCCAAAAAATTGTTTTTAAAAAAGCCGTTTGGTGTAAAAACAGAGTTTTTATCAAATATACTAAAAAGTTGCCTTTATCAAACACTTAATAGACAGAAAGTGTGTGTGTGTGTGTGCACCTGAAAGGAAGCAATTTGGGGTGTGTGTGTGTTTTTTCCAGCACTTTTCCCACCAGCTGTTCATTTTCCTCAGGATACTCTGAGCGTGTGCAGTAGACCACTGTCTGGACCTTAGGGACTACAAAAGAGAAGAATACACAGTTGTCATTAAAAATATGCATAAAGGAGACAGAACAAGTTCTATGTGTGTTTGTTTTCAGTGTGTACTCACAGGTGAGAGCGTGTGCCAGCAGCCGGGCCTGTTGGGTCGTCAAAGCGTAGATTTTGCTTTTGGAAACAGAACCGTGACATAAGTCTGGCAGCAGCTCCCGGTCTGTCAACAAAGTGTTTTAACCTCCTGTTTATTTATTGAAAACATTTCATTTCATATTTCTGGCACAAAAAAAAAAAGAAAAATTGCTTTCAGTTTGTTGCGGTAAGTCTTCATCCCTTCTCTTCCTCCCCCCTCCTCTGTTTATCATCTGGCTTTTTGCCATCTGTGTCCTTTAGACTTCATCACGTGTAATAAATATGATGCTCTTCTCCATACCTCCACGTTCGCTGAGTATGGTGGCCACTGGATCATTGAGAGCGGAGGAGGAACACTGAGGCAACACCATGATGACCTTTAACCTCTGAACAACAGGATCCCACTCATCCACACTGCAGAATGCCACTGACAGGACCCGAACATCTACATTACAATTGGAAGAAAGATAAATAACATAATCCCGATCTTGTTTCGTTTAGCTTTTTGTGCTGAAGCTGGTGGTTTATTTAGCATTTAACCGTTTCAATGCTACCAACTTTCTGAGTCAGAAACTTAAATGTTAGAAACATTTCATCTTACTGGGCTGAGAGAAGATCCAAAATGAGCCTATGTTTATGAGGGTCGGGTGTTGTGAGACACTCACAATAGAGCAGAACTTGGCAACATGATATGCAGGTATCAAGTGCAAGTAAAGCTACAGACCTCATTATCCCTGTGACACATTAAGCTGTAGGCCACACCTGTGGGTCCAAAGCTTTGTCTCTGATGTACCCCCACAAAAGATGATAACCCAGCTGGATAAACTCAGGTTCCCCGTCATCGTTTCCAATTCTTCTGTGTTCAAATGTGATCCTTTTGACTCAACTTTCAAAGTTGACAGCGAGTTTTATACATTTAGTCAATAACGACAGCAAAACTGTAAGAGGAAGTTGACTGATGCAATGGAGAAAAAGCATCACATATATGTTAGTATTGTGCCATTTCTTTTAACAGACGTGGTACTGGTACTTTAACATCGTGATATGTAGCAGAGTAAAGATGACTTGGAAGGTGGTTGAAAATCAACACTTATATAAAACCAGAGAAAACAACCTGCTACAGTGAATATAATAGTAGACATCTTTGTATTCAATGTTTACATGTAGGATTATGCAAGTACACAGATAAATAGATTAATTCAAACATGCATGTAACTTAGTTTGCAAATCTACAGTATATATTTGTCTCCTTTCACGACATTTATATTGTATTAAATATAGTTTGAAATCCTTATTTGAACCTTTACAGTGAGACATACTTGTTAAGATTGGGTAGAATTAGCAACACAGCTAAACATGTATTTCATTCATGTCATATGCTCACATACTCTGTGGCCATAGTAAGCACATGTTACCAAACAAAGAAAAAGGTTTGGTCATTTTTGGACAACTAGCTTATCTTATTTTTTGTTGGAAGTCTGAAATGTGAATTACAGCACACCTCCAGCTGAAAGTCAGAAGATCAGTAGTCGTTGCTAACTGCTGTGCAAACTGACCAAGCTAGCTATTAAAACCATTTTGCTCATACAATTAAATGTGAATATGTGTATGGTCTGAAAAGACACGCTGAGTGATAAATGTTAATACATAGCACTATTTATAAACTGTGATAACAGCTAAACTATGAACAGTGATACTAGCTGGCGGCCATGTTGGATTTTCCAAGTTTCTTCTACTTTCTGTTGTACAACTAAACTGAGAAAAGCCCCAAAATAACCTCGTGTAACTGGTTGAATATGAGTGATGACTGGAGTGTGAACGATGATTATGAAAGAAAACTAATGTAAAATTTAGTGACCTGACTTTGAACTGGGCTAAACAGTGTTGGGGGGGATTGTAGCCTCACAATGAGCAGGTTGCTGGTTTGAGCCTCGACTCAGACAGTGCAGAGTTGGATTGTTTTCCCCGTGTCACTGTGGGCTTCCTCACACTTTCCAAGGACATGCATGTTAGGTTGATTGTCATTAGAAATCCTCTTTTAGGAGTGGGACAGACTTGTGACCATCAGGATGTACCCCACCTCATGCCCAGTGACTGCTGGGATCCAGCCATCTTGATTTGGAATAACTTATACAAATAATGAATGGATCATTTTGACTAAACCACACGATGAATTAAAAGTGTGGTTTGATGATTGATGAGATTTCTGCGGGGTCTTTGAGTCACTCACTTTTGATTTCCATTTGTCTGAGCAGCTCTTGCATCTCCTCTAGCTCAGCAGGTGTGTGATCTGAGCCGCACACCAACACTCGGCCCGAGCGAGCTGCAGCCACAACGGCTACATGCACCACTGTCACAGGCGAGAAGAAGCCCGCGACCAAAACGTCCCCTTTGTCAAACAGCAGGGGCTGTAACACACTCACTGCCACACACACGCTCCTGTCCTACAAAGAGAGGCACACAAACAGTTGCACATGTTAGGAAATTATGCACTAACCTTTCCCTGATTTGTATCTTTAACTTTAACATGGGAAGATGTAAACCAAACTTAATTTTCTGCACAAGAAAAAGTGTGTTTTCTCTTTCTTTCAGGTGTCTCGTCCTCCTATTTTGATCTCATTCACACTTCAGTGCTCAAACAGATTCCTACCTGTATGTTCAGCACATGTGTGCTGGTGAGGGCACTGTACTGGAGCAGAGGGTGTAGATGCTGAGAGAAGACGAGCGTGTCTGGACAGAGAGGGTCCCTGCTGAAAGTTGACTCCCTCAGCTCTGTCATACTCTTTGCTTGGTCCAAACCCGCACTTTTAAACGCCTCACACACTTCATTAACGCTAAAGACATAAGAACATGTGTTACTTGTTTTTATTTGTGCAGCACATGCACATGGTGTTTAAGACAACAAAAACAGCATTATTTTTATGTAAACGCTGCATTAAGCTGTTAGTGTACTTTTGCTAAAATGCTCCAAGAAAAACTGAAATCTGTTTAATTTTGGGTGAACCACAGAGGGGAAAAGTGGAAGAAAAAACCTGAGAAAGCTTAAATATAATTCCCCAATAACAAGACTTGGGAACATTTGTGAAACTGGACCTGGTCTTGAGAGTGTTGATCCATGCATAAAGTGGCAGACATTTTGCTCTGTGCTGTTTTGTCCTGACAGAATCAGACAGATAGCAGGAGACGCTCCACAGATTCTGCTTCACCCTGTAGCGAGCGAGAGACGCTGCCAGCTTGGTCTTACACCTGTAATAAAAAACACCCCATAACATCCATCTTAATCACAAAAATGGACACTTTAAGTTAACATTTGACATCCAAGCTCACTTCTGGAGGCTCTTTTCCAGGTCTCGGACTTCCTGGATGCTTTCTCGTCCTTCCTGCTGTGATCGTTTCTGCAGCATAAACTTTCTATCCTGGAAGTCAAAGAGCATCACCATGGCCAAAGGCAGCAGGTCTCTGCTCTGCAAAACATGGAGGAATTTCTCTTTAAAAGATCCATTTGACAGTAATTAGGATTCTTCTTTTCTGCTAATGTGTTCAAAATCATGACAAAATTAGGACTAACTTCATAGTTTAACTTCTACATTTGATGCAACTCCTGTTCATTTTGGTTTTTTTGTCACCCATTATATATAATTCACCCTCAAATAGCCTTTTATCCCATATTATTTGTTATTCTGTACATTTTTTTATCACAACTCTGAAGCGAGACCTGACAGAAGCTTAGACATGTGCCAGCAGCTCTGTTTTTAGGTAACTAATGCTCCCGGTCTCCAGTACAATCATGAAATTGGGTCACATCAGTTTCTTTAAGTTAAGACACAAAAAGGCTTTTTAAAGCTGAATTTTGCTTTGTGCTGTTTTCAACTTTATGTGTGCAGAAGGTGGAAAATGCATATGGTAAAGATATATACTGAATAATAATGAGATATGAGGTTTTTATGGCTTGCTAATTAAAAACCTCTCTGCCTATTCCCAGTGTTTCCATTAAGCCACCATTTACTCTCACACACACACTGAGTGTGTCTCTTTATCAATGCATTTTGTTTTATAGTGTTTTATACTTTATATTTGAATCTTCCACTGAGAAAGCTGTTCCTTTCGCACCATGTGTCTCCTATAGCCATGCAGATCTGAATACAAATGGCCTTTAAAATGAATCTCTACTTGTTTCAACATCACTGGCAGAGGGAACACTACTCTGAAGACAAGGAGCCACACATAAACAAAGCATGTGTTTAATTAACCATCATGTTGTAAAAACACAAATAAAAACTCACAATTTGCTGGGATGTGTGGAAGCAGCTGTCAGTGATGACATTCTCCAGTAAATCTTGATCTAGGAGACGTTAAAGAAACATAAGCATCAGAGGAATTTCAGAAATCAACAAAGAAATCTGAGTTGTAATTATGAGTCTGCCAATTTATGCGGCATTTTTCTGGATGTATAAATAATAAATCTGGTTATTTAACAGAGGATTAGCAAGCGACTATGTAGCAACGTACAGAAAAAGTTGATTTATATGGTGTTTTGTATAAAATGTTTTACAGAAATTTTAAATCCTTAGAAAATAAGAAGAATAATTTAACTATATAAATAATAAAAAATAAAAAATAAAAGACCTTAAACATGATTCCTAAATTTAATATAGTCTGATGTGATTCATATAGATTTATTTGGCTTTTTTACATAGTGCAAAATACATAATAACATTAAAAAACATTAAAACATTAATACCCTAAAGCATAGATACCTCCTGTTATTGTTGCCAGAATACTTTCCAGAACCTAACTGTGTAGTTTTTACAGCTAAATATCACTACTTCTTTATCATTTAGGATGTGCAGGAGGTTTAATCTGACCAAGCATCAATATCCAATGAACTGGTTGTGATAATGTGCTGCTTAAAACTACGTAGTTAGGTTTAGGAAAACATCGTAGTAAACTCAGAAAAGACAGGATGTTGCTGAAAATGCCGATGGCGCATTTTTACATCTTTGCATTTAAAAGGCATTTTTAGTAACATTTGACGCAGAGCAGGAAAAAAAAATAGGAAAAAAAAAGTACTTCCTGTTCAGCTGTGAACTCAGCGTTGATATCACCGAACAATACTTCACTGAAATACCAAAATGAGCAGCTTCAAAAGAATTTTTCAGGCCAATTAACTTCATCTCATGTGAGATCCAGCACCATAAAATAGCCTCATGCACACTCCCACAAAGTGAACACACACTTCACAAAGTGCACTAATGGATGTGTGTTGCATGCACCTCTTATCATCTCCCACACAGACATCTGCTGCACCTCTTTCTCGGCCCATGTGCATTCACATGGAGGAATTAAATATACGACTATATATTATTAATCTATAGTCTGCAGTAAAAACTCTCTTCAGAAAGCAAATATTGGAATTGACGTGTGCTGCTGCTCCGTTGCCATTCATTATGAAGATAAGACCTTTTAGGAGTTGGGGGGAATTTTTCTCCCTGACTTAAATCACCATCCTGCTTCTTTCTGGTGCATTTCAAACACAGAATTTGGATGCATATATCCTAATTTTTCCTCTTCATCTTACATTTGAGTGTGTTGAAGGCGAGCTGGTAGGCCCGCTGCTGCATGGCTTTGTCTCCGCTCTCTGGCAGTGCTGCAGCTGTCTTTTTTTCATAATGCAGAAGCTGATGTGAGACTGGTTTCTCTTCATGAAGCTGCTGGAAAATGGCTGCTGCTTGTGAGTAGACCTGATCTGACAGAGGAGAGACTGAAGATACAAGATACGAGGATGGAGATTAGACAGAGAAAAGGACAAACGGAGTTGTGAAACTAAAGGTTATAAAGGTGGTTTTAACCCCTTTCTTTTAAAGGAGCGTATGTTTTGGATAATAGAGTTTATTTCCGTTTCAAACTGGATGTTTGTGTTCTGATACACTAAAACTGCAGCAACTTGTTAACTGTACAGGTGTTTTCACTCCTTCCTTATGTCAGATTACCTGCAGTAATGAAGTCAAACACCTCCAAAAGACTGAAAGTCAGACTTTAGGATAAAGTTTCAGTGTTTTTTCTGCTTCATCTGATGCTCCCTGCTCAGCTAGCTGACTGCAACCTGAGGCCAAGCAGACTGTTTACTCTTTTTTTAAAGTATTTTATGTAAATGTGATTAAATTTACCTTCTTGTTTTAGTCTCACCTGACCGAAGAGCTGATAGAGGAAGAGGAGGAAGAGGCAGTAGTGTAGAGGGGTGCTGCTCTTTGTTCTGAAGGTCTCGGACTTGATGAGAGGCGATCCCCTTCTCCATCATGGAGTTTGCTTTCTAATCCTCACTGCTGCGTGTTGCACAATGGGGAAATGGTGTGTGTGTGTTCGTTGCTCATGTTACACACGAACGGGACAAGAGCTGCAAAGCAAAGTGTGTCAATAAATTCTGCAACGGTTTACAGACACTTGGGCAACAGGCCGTCACAAACTTTATGTGTTTTTAGGGCTGAATCACGTCTGACATGCGATCCACCTTTTGTTTTCTGGGAATGCCAAACAGTAATTGGGCTCCGCGTGATGCAATTAGGCAACTGTTCAGATACATCCACATGAATTAATGATGTTCTGCTGTCCTTCTCTGGACAAAGGTCCACCTCTTACTGACCTGCTTGCCTCATCTGTGTGCAAACTGTCATTTCAATCACTTCATTCATTACCTTCATTTCAATGCAAGTTTATGATTGGGCTCAGTGTTTAAACATATTTTGTAAGTGTTTGGCATCATCTGACTTGATCAAATATCTATAAATGTTAAGGCCACGAGCTTTTAAATAAAAAGAGAGAATTTAGGGGAAATAGAGCAGGATCTGCTTGAGCTTCCTTCATTAATGTTTAAACCTAAAGTTAGAGTCGATCAGAAATGTGCAGCATGTCCAATAAGGCCTTGTCTGTGTAAACGGAATAAATGAATGTACATCAAACAGCAGTGATTTAATGAGTGTCAAGCTGTTTCCTGCGCTCCACGGACAAAAACTCTAAGTCCGCTTAAGAAGAGCAGCTCTGGAAGAAACAGCAGCTTAGTGTAATCTGCATATATGCATGATGAGCTGTTTAGAATTGCATAGCAGGTCTTACCGTTGTCATTCAAAACCCTCTTCATGGAAACAACACTCATCTTCACAAGACAGAGAAATGCAACCTCAGCAAAACGTGTGAATCTTTGTAGAAATTGCAAACTGCTTTTCCTGCTTTTTACTCTGCATCGGCTACCAGTCGCCGTATCAATGACCTGGAGCACTTCCTGCCTCTGATCACTTCTCTGTCATGCATGGCTTTGCTCAGGAGTGAGGCCGCCCGTCCTGAGTTTGAACCGCCATGGCAACAATATGATAATGAAGGAAGCCCTACCTGTGTGACAGATATAACATTTGCATATACCTTTGTTTCCATTCAGAGGAGTATTTTCAGTAGGAGTAGTCATTCTGTCAGTAGCTTTACCAGAACGGTGCCATGTATCAGAGAATTTGCTTTGTCATCATCGAGATGCAAACATATTTTGTTCAGTTTTGTCTGGCTGAATGCAGTGGTTACTTCCACATTTATATACAGGAAATTCACAGAGTGAAGCAGCGTGTTACAAATACTATGAACTTTGATCTTTAAATAAAATATTTTTCACAAAAGGACCATTTTAGATCAAATATTGGAATAAATATGGGGAAAGAAAGCTGTGAGTCCGTCTTGCCTGACAGGAAACTCTTATTTTTCTTCTTAGAGGGCAGATTTTAGAGGCTTTTACCAGAAAATTAAAATGTAAATTCCATCTGATGTTTATGAATAAAAAGAAAAACAACAATCCTCTTCAATCTGGGTATTTATTACATCCATTTAGTGACTTACCAACTTAGCAGTGGTGTGCTGTAAACACATATATAGAACATCCATGCACACCTGAATGATAATTCATTATCTTTCACTTAAATAATTATAATGCTTGTTTATTTGAACCTATATGCAAGAACAAGTTAGTGCTAAAGTTAATATTTTTATTCAAAACAAACCATCTTCACCATCTGCATCTGTTTCATCACAATAGTGATATTAAAAAGGGTCCGCCAGCGTTTGAGACACTGCCCCCATCTGGCCATTTTGGTGCACTACAACACATCATCCAGAAAAACAGGTGCCAGATTAAGATAAAATAAGATCCTTTTTTGATGCCACGTGGGGAAATTTCACTGTTACAGCAGCACAAACACAAAAAACAAAGTAAAAGCAGCATCACGTAATAATACAATTTTAAAAACAGCATGTACACTGCATAGTAAAGAAAAAATCCTAAAAATGTCTTTGTATGCACAACCTCACTCAGTTTGATGTGCAGTGGGAAGGTGTGAGAGGGTACAT
>JBAMIG010000004.1:6317821-6328337 GCA_037177335.1 Kiunga ballochi
TAACCAGGAAGGTCCCATTGAGATTAAAAACCTCTTTTTCAAGGGAGTCCTGGCCAAGAGGCGGCAAAAATTTAAAAGCTGTGACACACCAGAGCCACAATCATTTTGATGTTAGCTATCTATCTACTAATTTCACCTCAAATAGTTTTGTGTGGGTTTTTAATTTACAGAAAAAGTTACCGTTTTAAATGTTCACATCTTGAGTTAAATAAAATATTAAAGCTGTTGTGGTGAAAACATATTCTTGACCTTAAATCTATTTTTTTCAATAAAATTGTTTCCTGATTTTTTATTTTTTTATTTTTATATTTAAAAATACCCCTGAGTACTTCATTAGATATGACAACTAATCATAACAGTTTATTTGTAATCCGCCACTAGAGGGAGACATTTTCTGGTTTATTCCAGAGTTCAGACTCATGTTGTCACAAGATTTAAGGAAAGAAACAAGTCAGTAACTTTAAAGGAGCTCACATAACAGAGGTGTGTGTCATTCAGGTCTTTGACTTCTTGTGTATGGAAAACCACAATGAGCTTCACTTCTCTGTGGGTGAAGCTACAGCTGGAGAGATTATCCCAACCCACACGCGTCATCAATGTCACCTCACTGCGGGACTCCAATTGCTCCGAATATTTTGGGCTTGTGTGCATGTGTGTGTGTTTGTCTCTGTATTCAGTTCAATAATCAGCCCTGTTGGAGGCAATGGACTGTGCGACTATAAGCCGACCTGGAATTTTCTCTATAAAGATTTAATCTTTAATGAAAAGCAGTTCAGAGACTTTTTGCAACCATTTCACTTTTAATTTTCTGCACTTTTACTGTCACCACTCACAATATTTATACAACTCTAACCTTTAATGTCTTGTTTGAACATGATGGGGGCTCTACTGCCAAAAAAGTTGTGTTTTGTATTGATAAGTTTGGGAATATACAGCGTACTAACTAGCATATCATAAACTACTGGTTCTCAAAGGTTTTGAGCCATGACCCCCAAGATATCACCCAGTGGATGATTAATTATGTGATAGTTTTGGTCATCTTGCAACCATCCACACATAAATCTGGGAAACTGTCAGAACCTTCATAAATAAAGAGGATTAAGTGGTTTTTTGGTGGATTCTGTGTCTAGATTTGACATCCCAAAACCCAGATTCTCTCAAGAAGATGATGCCAAATTCAGGTTTGTGCTAACACTACATAAAGGGCTTCATTGTGACAGCTCTGTTAAATAAAATACTCAAATAGTTTTAAAAATTGTAGACTCCATATCATTTACAAAAATCTGGTGACCTTCTGAAAATATCTTATGGGGGTCCCAATCCTCAGTTTGAACCACGGAAGTAGGCTAGCAAGAAGACTAAAATCAGTCAAATCAGATTGTAATCAGAATCAAAATTCTGATTACCAGCATTTAAAGCGTATCACTTATCCTGTAGCACTGTCAGAGTAAAAACAAATAAAAGTAGTCTACTGCATTACTTTACAGAAAACTTTTAGGTTGACAAATTTAAGCTAGCTGTTCAGTATAATGTAGCAATTTTGTGAAATTAGCTAACATATGAACCTTTAAATGGTCCTTAAAACTATGCAAAAAATATTAAGTTCTTCTTTTTAGTATTATTATTATTATTGAATATTTAAACATTTAGTGTAATCCGATTATATTAGCTATTTTTTTTATTACTTAAATGTGGCCACTTAACTAGTATGGAGGCAAATAAGAGACTGCTAACCCAAGTTGTAATAAATGATTTAAGGCTTTTCTTTTAATATTACTTTGGTTCTTTTATTCATGTTAAAATATTAACTCAATAACTGGAAACTAGAATCAGGGGAAAAACATTTTACAGAACAGCTGCAAACGTTTACGGTGTGTCAAAATGCAGATTCACATGGATCTTTTCCCCACATTATTCAAGGTAAAACTGTTTCTGCCCAGTTGTTGGATGGGACCTGCTGGTGTACAGCCACAATTCCCAGTTGGATTGAGGTTGAGGCTTAGACCTCACTTTTTTAGAATATTTAAATGCTTCCCCTTCTTTATTAGCATCAGTTCAGCTGCTGATACATCTCTGTTTACATCAGCCTTTCACATAACTTAAGGCAACCTTTTATGTCATAAATAGTATTTGTAATCATAATATATTAGCTGCATAACCTCTGAAGATAATATTTAGGTGCTTCAAAGCAGATATGAATGTGCCCTTTTTAATTTGCATCACTCTCCATTTTGTTACTAAAGTAAGATGTAGCAGCAGCTTGTGTGTTTGTAGGAGAGAGAAAGCATTTGGGTTCAGCAGAAAGTAATTGGTTCTTGATGAGTGAGAGAAATTATATTTTTGTGTACCTGCAAGGTCATAACTTACCATGAAACTTTTCCTCTACATCACAAACACAGCCCATGTATTTATGGTCTGTATTCAGGATATCTTCTATATTATCGGATCAACTTATAAGTTTTGTCCTTTGCTTTAAATGTCCACAGATCCTGATCATGTCTCCTTTTTCAGGTATAAAAGGCAAGAAGCACCAGATTCAGAGGAAATAGTTTCTACAGCATGAAGACTATTTTCAGTCCAGTGTGATGAAGAAAGGAAACATCTCAGACATGCAGGACAGTGATTTATGCACTTCTGGTTTACCAGGAAGATGTTTCCACCTTGAGATTTGGACTGAAGACTTACAGGGAAATCCCAGCAGGTTGGAGACTGACGATAAGAGATCTAGCAGGCTGGAGGCTTTTAGTGTAGCAAACCTTCCTTAGTGATCTTCTTCTCTCTCAGCTAGTAGCAATAGGTTACAAACAGAAACTGCGCGTAATAGGTTCTGCCGTCCTAGGAGAACAACCCACCGTAGTAATATCTCCTCTTCATACCTGCTAAAGTCCAGACGTGACATCTCTAAGAGGTTAATTGTTAATTGAGCCATGTTTAGGTTTGTCATCGTATTGTGGAAACGTAACTCCAGTCTTCTTCAGGTTATTGTAACATGCTGTAACATTTGGGTGGTATTATGAGTGATTGCTTCCTTTTGTTAATCTGATAACCCATGTACCACTGGTTGCAGGACAATAGCAATGCATGATAAAAAATGTGCCACACTGCAGTGAAAAAGTTACTTTTGACTTATTATTAATATTTATTATTATTATTTTTTTTTATTTTTTTCATTACTATTATTATTATTATTGTTTATTTTTATTATTATTTTTATAATTGTTATAATTATTTTATTATCAGTATTATTATTGTTATTTTTATTATTATTATTATTATTATTATAAAATGTAATTATAAAGGTACATAGCACAAGCATCCCTTGATCCAGATCTCCTCCACATTCAATAGTAACACAATCCAGGTTTTCCTCCCTTCTTCCTTCTCCTTGTGGTGTGTGCGTGAGACGGTTTGATTGGAACTACTTGTTGCTGATGAATGATTACACTGCCCAATCTCTTTGTGTGCCTTTGTTGGGCATCATAAGCATATCAGCCGAGTGTTTTCCTGGGAATCTCTCTGTGTGTCTCAGGTCTCTCGTTCTTTTGTGTTGCAACCAGGGCAGGGTCTGTAGCTGCTTATTGTGGGGAGAGTTTTTCTTTGTTGACACCCAGTGAGACGGTAGCGTGTGCATGTCTGTGAGTCTGTGTGTGGCGGAAAAGCTATCATTAAAGGATCAGAATAAGAACTCTGGTTTATTATAAGTTTAGGGGTTTTGACCCAGGATTTCTGTAACTTCACGTTGGTAAAATACTTTTATCTGATGGGACTTGTTTGAAGGTGTACAGTTGTCACTTTTTAATTGTTGGTAAGCTGCATTTATTAATGGAGTTTAAACCTTTAGATGCTTTTACATGAACTCACCGAACTATGAATAAGCTATGAAACGTGAGGGTTAGGTGGAGATATATAAGGAGTAAGCTTTTGAAATGCATAACCAAAGATGCCAGATGGTATTGTCATTACATTGGAATAACTGTAATCACTGTCTTCTTTTCTTTATTTTCATCAAAAGCCGCTTTTGACACTCCAGATAATCATAGAGGAGCTCATAATTGAGTTTACGCGTTATTGTCGTACATTTAGACCAGTTTTTATATTCATAGAGTTTGAATATTGTGCTCATTGGTCATGGTTTGTTGTCCATTTGGGAGTGAATATGGGACAAACGATGGAAGGTAATGGTTTCTACTGTTTTAGGGTCGCCTGGCATTCAATTTAGAAAGATATGTGTCGTGCTTTATGCTTGCAGATTGAAGGTTTTTTCCCTGATTGACACAGAGTCACAGAGTGAGTGTGCTAACGGAGAAGGTCAAAATGATGGTTGCTTCACTGTTAAAAAAACTGAATGAACTTAAAAATTGAACTAAACTAAATTAACATCTGTTATTGTGATATCACAAAGTAGACTGTCAGGAACGTATCACAGGAGCTTGAAGAGGCAGAGTACACCATGTACGAGTTTCCAGTCATCCTCAGTGTCAAAAACAGAAACAGAAACACACATCAAAAAAACCTGTGTTGTGTCAACCAACATTAGGAGTGTAACTCCAAATCAAAACACTAAGTTAAGCCTACTCCTCAGATTAACTCAGGCACCTAAAGCACCTAAAACTCATCTAAACCTGGAAATGTTCAACCTGGCAACGTGAGTCGTTGCAGCTCAGAGACATAAGCAGACCCGAATGTCTATCCGAACTTTGTTCTGTTATTTAATTGCCTACCTAATTATAATTTGCACAGCCCTTGTGCACAACCTCCTGATGTGCTCCTCCACATGGAGAGGAGCCAGATGAGGTGGCTCGAGCATCTGGTTAGGATGCCTCCTGAACGCCTTCCTGGTGAGGTGTTCTTGGCACGTCCTTATGGGAGGAGACCCCGGGGAAGACCCAGGACACACTGGACCGATTACATTTTGCAGCTGGCCTGGGAACGCCTCGGGATCCCTCCCAGATGAGCTGGTGAATGTGACTGGGGAAGTCTGGGCTGCTGACCCCGCGACCCGACCCTGAATAAGCTGTGGAAAATGGATGGATGGATAGACAGCCTCTATGTATGACTATATTACTACTTGTAAATATTTATTTACAGTATTTGGTGAGGAATAATTATCCTAAACATCCAAATAAGCTTTTCTGAGGATCATAGCAGTCTGACTTAGTCTTAGAGCAGCAAATCCGACTGACAGTAATGAGAGGATGCTGCAGTGAAGACCCGGTTAGCATGAGCAGTGATACAGAAGCTTTATCATCTCTGACACTGTTCCTCCTGCTTCTGCTCATGATTATAAAGTCGGACAAAGTCTTTATGAGAAGTCACGCTACAGTGTGCCTTTATTGTTTCAGACACTTAATGTTATGCATCTCCATGGTGTGTTTAAGGCCTGTGAGCTCTCTTTATGCATTGAGCAGCATATCCAGCGGCCCTGACCCCTCCCTGCCGCTCTGTTGAAACCTCTGACTCAATCTCAGTTTCCTATATACACACACACACTTGCAAGTTCCCTACTGTGTGAGTGAGTGTATGTGTGTGTGAGGACTTTATCTGAACTAATGTATGTGTGTGTGTGTTATTACTCTAAACAGAAATCAAGCTTCCTCACTTCTCTCTTCTGTCCTTTTTGTAGCTGGCAGTTCGGTGAACCTCTCTCGCTCTCTCTATCTCCTTGTCTCCATGACAACTGGCTGTCATAAAAAGCAGCGCGCTGACCACACACCTGAGATCAGGAACAAGGAAGTGCTTGGTCCCGCCCACGCCCGGCTCTCTAAGGAATTCAGGTAGGCAAATGCACACACAGAGACAGTCTTTCACAACGCTGAATGAGAGGCGAACCCTGCAGATCCACGGTGTTGAAACTGAGCTGCATGATCAAACAAGCAGGCAACAGTATTTTAAAGAAAGACAGAGATTAAAGTGTGTGTGGGCAGAGAAAAGCAGCAACACGTGAAGAAAGACAATGAGGAGTGTCAGTTTATTCTGTGTGCTCCCTGTTTTACTTTCAGTTCAGCAGGAGCCTCCTTTGCAAAAGCTGTTGACTTTAGATGTTTAAGGTTTCAGCTTCTCCCTGCATGTCATCTTCACGCTGACATTGGAACAAGAAATATGAGAGAGTGCGTCAGCGAGCCATTATCACTCAAAGTTGTCATTATGGCGGGATCAACTTCATGCACGTCAAGGGTGATCGGGACAGCGTGTCATGGTGACCTCAGGGATGTGCGTACATTAGTGTGCGCTCATCACTAATAAGCAGGTGGTGGATGCAGGTGATCGTGTGCTGTCGCTTTTTGGTTTAGGTATGAAGGAAACCCCTTTGGAGGAATGCTGTTCTGGCTGCTCAGATTCTGGTCTGGCTTGGACACACATAAACACACACACACACACACACACACACACAGAGGTTGAAGAGGGGCACAGGAGGATAGCATTTCCCATCCGGAGTGATAGGAGGGAGGGAGAGCAGGAGAAAGAGGGAGGGAGGAGGTGTGTTTTGAGTTTGGCCAGTTTAATTCTGGTTTGGTGAGTTTAAAGAGCAGGCAGTGTGTATACCACACACACGCATATATCGGAAGACAAAGAGAAAGAAAGACAAGGAGAAGGAATGATAGGGAGAATTTCTGTGAAAGGACAAGAGACGGAAGAGAGGACTGAGGACTTCCCAGGAATTCACCTGCCACCATGCGCCGCATCACGGTTTGCTGTGAGGAAACTGGATTCGTGTGTGTGTGTGTGTGTGTGTCGGGATGAAGGAGGGAGTTCTCTGATATGATTAGTGTGTCTGTGTGTGAGCGCACAACTTTTTCCTTTCTTCTTCCTCCCTCGTCTCTCCCCCTTTTCCTCGTCTTTAAGGAATGTGGGGCTTATGTCAGTGAGAGTCAGGTACAGACTCACTAATTACCACTGCCCTTCCTCCCTCCATCTCTCCCTCCTCCTTTCTCTCTCCGTAGCGCTCTCCTTCAACTCCGCCACCCTCCGTTCTCTCCTCCACTTTGAGACCTTGCACACTCCCCCTTTCTCCTGTCTCCTGCTGTTACGTCTGCAAGTGTTGTCGTTACTGGAGCAGAGGAGAGGACAAACAGAGAGGATCTGAGTCAGAATCTGAAAAAACACCAAAAGGAGAAGAGAAACTCTGACTTGTCCTATCCTATCGTGTGTGTGTGTTTGGTGTGTGTGTGTGTGTGTTTGTTCCAAGTATCTGAGATCTCTTCTCCTTGTGCTTTTTTTTGTGGGGGGGACCTGTCATTGGTTGACAGGAGGTGAATTAACAGCCAGCAAGAGATCTCAGAGAGACTAAAAGACAGCACAGAAGAGGAGAGGGAGGAAAGAGAAGATGAGAAAGTGACAAGTTGGATTGTTGCTTTTGATTTGTGGACGAAGACCTGACAGCTACGCCGCGACCGCTCATCCCATCACCCCACAGGTTGGCTGGATACTCATCATCTTCTGCTCCTTTCCATTCTGTTTCTCAAACTTTGCTGCAAGGGTTCGGGGGACATCGTGTGTTTTCTCACCTGGACACACACACACATGCACACACATGCACACACATATGCAAGTACACACAGTGGGTATCTGAAAGGACATTTCTTCAGCTGGTCCAGTGATCACACTGACCCAGCAGACTGCTTTAACCTTCACTGCAAGGTTACGGGACGAGGACTGGATGTTTATTTGTATGTGCGTGTGTGTTCAGTTGGTGTCTCGTCTAGTCATTTTGTGTATGTGTGTGTTTCAGGAAACTGGTCGAGCAGGGCGCCAGTCAGCCTTGGGTGTCCTGTTGTTGTACAAACGAGATTTAGTTGTGTGGGTGTGTGTATGCACACACAGAGCAGCAGTGTGTGTGTGTGTGTGTTTTAATGGTTCATATCTAGAGACTAATATTTTGTTAATTTATTTTTACATCATTGCTGCTGCAAAAAAACTTAAATGAGAAAAGTGAATAATGTTTTTTTCACTTAAAAAAATCTGATTTTAATTAATTTTATTTGGATTAAAATTGTGTTACTGCTGAGTGTTGAGTTATTTTATAATAAAAGTTAATTTATGCTGTAATCTGAGAGGAAAGTTATGTTTTTACTCGTCTACTTCCAGTTTCTTCACAACCACAATGGAGGACAGGGATAGGAATGAATGCTCTGGATGTCATTGTGTCATACAGACATAAATTAGTTTACACATTCAAATCATCATTTTAGGACACAAAGAGATAACTTCCCTATAAATGATTGACGTGTAGGGAAAGACTTCGTCTAGAGGTTTATTCTTAGGAGAGAAAAATGGCACAAAGCGACGACTTATTGTGCTGAAAGTTAGCACTAAGAGGTTTGTGCTGTTTGGTTCCTGAACACTTCTCACGATTCGGGTATTCAGTAACCCCACTGCCTTGTTTCTGTATCACTTCCAGGTTTTCTTGTCTGGCAGGCTTGGTCCGTGTCAGTCGTCAGAGTGCCTCAGAAGTTGTGGCCATTTTAATTTGGCTTTGGTTTGCAGGTGGATTTCAGGTGTAGGTACATGAAAAAATATGTGGTTAGTTTGTTGTCGCCTAAGCCATCAAAACAAGACTGTGGGAGACAATAAATACTCTGAGAATGGGAGTGTGTGAAAGGTTTGCATGTTCATAAATCAAGTAAAGATACTACTTATATGGTCAGTAAATACTAGCTGTTATT
The DNA here is from genome assembly GCA_037177335.1 of Kiunga ballochi. Taxonomy (NCBI): domain Eukaryota; kingdom Metazoa; phylum Chordata; class Actinopteri; order Atheriniformes; family Pseudomugilidae; genus Kiunga; species Kiunga ballochi. The sequence goes on from JBAMIG010000004.1 coordinate 6,326,485, forward strand.
CAGATGGGTTGTACGGTGTGTGTCCCTTCTTCAGACAGTAGCTGTGGCTTCATCAAGAGGTCTTTTTTTTTCTAATTACACTCATCTTAAGTGACTTGATCACATTCTACAGTCTTAAAATTGAGCAGACACCCCCCTAGCATCCTGCTACCTAATTAGAGTCCATAGTTTCAGGAAGACAGTGGAAACAAATAGATCAATATAAAAAAAGAGGATCTTTGTTTCATTGAAATAGTTGGGTGATTAATATGCAGCTAACCCCAAGCATAAGGAACAGAAACAGCTTAAACTGCATGAATTATGCACACACAAACGCACACTCTGTCACATGACTATCACATGACCAGTCAGGTGACATGTGCACAGATTCAGTCTAATGTGTGACAAAGACATAAGCCTAATGCAGCAATCTAAAGCTGCAGCGTACAGACACTAATGCAGCAATCTAAAGCTGCAGCGTACAGACACTAATGCAGCAGAGGCAGAGAGGGAACCTGTTAGCACTATTGTGCTGTTTATGAAACACCTGTAACAAGATCTGATCTCCTCTCGCTCCCATTCTTTCTGTTTGTCGCAAACACACATACTTTTTGAGCACAATGAGCACATTCTTCCCCTCTATCAACCCCCCACCTTCCTCTTTAGCTCCTTTCTGATCATGCAGCAGCAACAAGAAGGGAAGCAGAAACAGGTAGAAATGAGAGGGACTAACAGGTGGAAAAAGAAGGCGGGCTACACAGAAATGCCTTTAATATGCCGACTGGTTGCAGTAGATGATGTTAGGATGAGTGTTTGGATGACAGCATAAAGAAAACATTACCACAGCATGAACTGTTTGTCCGTCCACTTTAGAGCAGCACATAAAAACGTGGCATCTTTGTTTGTCCCGATTATCTAGGTCCAGTAAAATGTCTTATTTTATGACGTATCAACATTATGACTAAGATTTAATCCAATAAACAGGTTTTTAACAGAAAGGGGAGATTAACTGCATTAAAACGGCACCTTTGCTAAATTTAGGCAGCATTTATTAAGGTAATATGCCCATAACAAAGACTAAGGTGTGGTTTTAAATGTTGAACAAACTGCAGTGTCCTACCTGAAACACTTTGTTTACCGATTCAACAAGAAGACCGTAGACTGTGCCTCATTATTTCCTCATTTTCCGTTAGCATCCAAGAGTCGTATGTCTACAGCCATTAGGAAATATTATCCATTCAACATCCTGGAAACAAACAGCATTTATCCTTTCAGATGTAGGTTCCTATTAAAGTAAATTGTTGTTGTTGAAGTTACATATTCAGTTTTCAGACATAATCTTTTGCGCTTCTACTGGGAAGATAAGTTTTTGTTTGAATGTATTTTGCAGGTGAGTCAAACATTCTTTAATTATTGCATAATTAAAGAACTGTCTTGACATTCAGATAGCACAGTAGCTTACTTTGAATGAGTCATTGATTGTTTTCTATATCTGGAAACAAAACTTATCCTCTTTCTTGCATCTTGTTGTGCAATTGCTTTATTATTTGCTAATATCTGTACTACCTAATATCCACTCTCTGAACCTAAACTTCATGACCCAAAGCAAAATATCCGTTTGTGCTTGTCAGGTCCAGGTAAAGCCACACGTTGGGTTGCCTTAAAAAACACATTTTCTTTATTAAAACAAGTTTTTTGCACCAAGAGAGCTAATTACTTATTATTAATTATTTCAAGTAAAACCCTGAGCTTTCAGGAATCATTATAAAACATTTTTTTCACAATAAGTATATAATCTATATAATATAATATAATATAATATAATATAATATAATATAATATAATATAATATAATATAATATAATATAATATAA
>JBAMIG010000004.1:6328861-6343955 GCA_037177335.1 Kiunga ballochi
ATAATATAATATAATATAATATAATATAATATAATATAATATAATATAATATAATATAATATAATATAATATAATCAAGGCAGCACTTCCAGTAATATTTTAGTTATGAAAATCAATAGGTAGAATATATCACATACTTCTTATTGATCTGTTTCCCACACATACCAAACTCAGAGCTATATGTTAAAACAAACAAACAAACATATTTTTAGATATTTCTCATTATTGAAGTGTGAAGCGTGCCACTGAGATGAGCTGTTGCGCAACTGTGTCTCTTCTGAGAACATTACAGGACTATTGAGTGTGTAAACAGGTGACATCCACTCACTGCGAAGGCTGCATCAACACTCCTCCTCCTCTGTTTTCCCTTCGTCCCCTGCCTTCCACTGTTCAACCTTTGACCCCTGTGTGATCCCTGCAACTCCCCCCCACAGCGCGATGACACGGCTGAACCCTCCATCCTCCCCTTTATCCTCCTCGCCTCCCCCTTTCACTCCCCTATCCTCCAACTTGCTTGTACTCTAATGCTGTTATTATGCTTCATTTCACTGTTAGTTTCGTAATCCAGCTCTTTCGGGTTACATGAGTGGGGAAAGAGGCGTATTAAAGGGTAGGACTTTGTACCTATACATACACTGCTCTATTGTACCTTTTGTACATATTTGCAGTAAGATGATCCAAGCAGAGGCGAGCAAAATTCTCTTGTTTTTGCACAGTGTAAGGAAATTACCGTGGTTGATCTTTGATGGGAAAAGGATGGGAAAAAAAACACACGATGAGAAAGAACAGGAAGTTTTTCTTGAGCTTGTTTTTACACATAAACACAGTTTGCAATCTGCAGCTCATTGAGACAGCAGGTTCTTCTCTGCATACCTGTTGCTACACACAATGGGCCAGTTGTCTGGACAGCAGGAAACAAGGTGTGTGTCCACAGTGTGTGATTTGACTCTGGTAGGGAGCGAAAACAGATATTCATGTTGTATATGTGGAGCTGAGTAGAGCTGAAGGACAGAAACTACACACTGTAAAGCACTGCATCTCAGGATTAGGCTCCACCCCCAAATCACTCACACACACACACAAACACACGCATTAAAATGGGTCATAAGGGATTGTTCCATGAATCTGAGTATGAACTCATTCACAAAACAGTCACATGGAAGCTAAACATGCAATTAAACACACACATATTTTATTTCCAGGCAGCCCAGCTCATCCTTCTCTCATGTGTGACCTCACACACACATCCTCCCTGTTACATTCCTGCACTTCCTTCTTTGTTTGCAGATAGTTTCGCTGCACGGTCGGGAAAACAGGTGCACTGCACACGCCTTCGGTTTCTCAGATTGATTTCCTTTTTTCTCGTCATTGTGTTTCTCTTTCTGTGTGGTTTGTGTCACATTGTTTTCAGAGTTGAGCTATTGGGTGTCTGTTTAGGAGATGCCATTGGCCGGCATTGAATTCCACCAGCTTTTCATTCAGACCTTATCAGCTGGTTATACCTTCCCTGTCTCACTTTACTGAGTGTGTTTGTGTCTGTTTTAAGTGTGCTATAGAACATTTAGTCTCTCCAGGAAATGCCTAAACCATATACAGATATAGGAAATATTGCGTCACGTGACTTGTCAAAGAGTTTTTTCAGCTGTTCAGATGCATCAAAAAGACGTTTCATAGCCATTAATACTCTTTGTGCAGTTTTTTTTTATAGTTTATTAGTTGATATTGAAACATGCTCCATATTCCTTATAATACTATGCACTGAAGGATAGCCATTTTATTTACATATTTATGATATTATAGAAATTGTTAAAATAAAATGTGATGTTGAAAGGTTGGATATGGTGGACCTGATGCAAATTGCACAGAAATATTTGGATATTTTTTCATATTTGTTATCTTTTTGGTGAGAACAATTGAAAAAAGAATTAATCATTCATCACACACTTTGGGTTCAGTAAAAAAATGTGTTTGTATTTTCCTTGTTGTGTTCTGTTGACGGGTGGAGCCTGACTGGGTTACACATAAAGCCAAACAGCAGAGACATGAAGGGGCCATTTTTTTCTTGGACACAAACAGTGACGAACCAAACTGATAAATTTGTGAGAGACCTTTTCTTCTTTTTTAAAGATATTTTTTAATATTTTAAGGATAGATTTGGACAGATTTTTGTTTAAGCATAAATGTATATTTTCTAAATGCAACTTACTCAGTCAGTCAGAATATCATCAAACTGATGTTTTGACACATTGAAATATGAATAAAATGTTGTAATAGACGATCCTCTGAACCTTATGGAGTCTATGAACCCAAACTGATCTGTTTTTTTCTCTCTGCATCTCACAGCATTGTTGTTTTTACCTCTAAGGCGACGGTTTGGCTTTTTGCATTTACCTATTTGTTTATTATCTGTTTGTTTGTTAGCAACTTAAGGAAAAAGCTACTCGATGGATATTCATGACTTCTTTGAAATGAAAACGGGTCTTGGTCTAACTCTGACTCCATAACACTTTGGTGGTGATCCAGTTATCAGTTAACAGATATAATCGATACAACTGGATGTATTGTTGATTTGTTGTAAAAAAAAAGTTGTTTATTTTTATTCATGTTCTTGTCTCCAGACTTACGAGACCTTTGCTTTACCTATTTTAAAAAATTTTTTAACTCTGGTGCTTTCCTCCATATTTGGAGCTGTGAAAAAGTGAGTAGTTGCAATGGTGAGGGTCCGTGTTTGGGTCGCTGGGGGTCATCCACTGCCGCCCTTCGGCTGTGGCGTGGACTCTGGTTCCTGGGGTGGGCTGGCTTCTCATGTGGACAGCCTTCCGCCCAGGACTGATGTTTCTCTCAATGAATATTTCTACACCTACATTCAGATATAAGACAGAAATTATTGGTTGGAATTTATATTTATGGGGTATAAAAAGAGAGCGAGAGAGGGCGAGCAAGAACCTGGAATAAGGTATTATTTGCAATTTGTATATTGTATACTTTAATTTGTGAAGATTTATTCTATTTAAATGTTTATTTAGTTAAGCTAAAGTAGCTTTGCTTGATTTACAACCCTTTTTAACAAGCCAGACTTACTTTACTTTAACTTTCCATGAAGGTCCATAGAGTCTGAGATGCAGCTTCAGGCTCATTTACATAGAAACGTCTTTATTATCTCTTCACGGCTTGACAGTGGACTCATGTCTATGCTTTCCCTGTTGGATCTCAGTAATAATTTGTTCAGATAAACTGAATTAAACTGAATTGGCTCGTATGAGATCTTCTTCTGAAAACTGTGCAGCATCTGTTTGGGATGTTTTTACAGCAGAATAATAGACTCTAAACTTTTGCACCTTATAACTCTTGCTATGATCATTACTGTTGTGTGTCCTGATGATCACCGTTTTAACACACACCTGGATGACCCACACATGCACTTCCGGGAAGGTACTATAACCGGTTCTTCCAGCATTCGAAACGGGAACGTGGAATAAAAGACCTTGATTTTAAATTTATCCCTGTAAAATTGAATTATTTTATCTGCACGGTAATTCACTTAATCAGCAAACAGATTTGATTGTCAGCGTTTAGGGAAAGAATGATCACCCGTGTTGACGTTACAGTGGTTACCGGCCAGATGATAAGCAGTTGCAGTGTGGTTAGCAGTCGTAAGCATGACTGTGTCTTTTCTCATTCCTCCTTCCTTGTCTTTCTGACCTTGACAGACAACCTCCAGCTTGTCTGCCACTGGTTGGCGACAAGCCACGTGACTGGTGGAGTGTTAGCCGACCAAAGTCTAGGCAAAAGGGGAAACTTCTTTCATCAGAGTGGAAAAAAAAATGTGTTGGACCTTGAAGTTAGAGCTTGTGTGTTTGTATGGTAGGAGGCCAGAAAGGCTCCTATTTTTGTGCTGAGTCATTTTATTAATCAGAAGGAGGACACTGGGATCGGTTGGCAATAGTCACAGGATGTAAGGTGACTGTTTCATGGAGGAAGGGTTACAACAACCAAACATGTGGTTAGGGGGAATGTTGCTGACTCTAATTGAAGGGGGATCACAGACACTTCATCCCGCTGTGGTCTTCCAGCCAGTATACCACGTCCTGGGTTTGACACACATGTTGAGACATTCCTGCAATGTTTATGTTTTTAGTACAGAAGGTAGAGAATCTGATGTGTACTTTAAATACAGTGCAAACGTCTTACTTTCCTGCCTTCCTGCCCGACTTAGGAAATCGCTTTCTGACATCCATGTCAAAAATCATTTAGTTATAGTGCCTGCTGTGATGAAGAAAAAGGCTTATTATAACCTGTTAAAGGGAAGGGCGTGTTCATCAATAACTTAGTCGTTTATTTGTTTGGTTTGTTTGTTTTTTTTTTGCTATAACTGACATACTAAAATATGTCTCAAAATACTGAAAAAAGTTCCCCCACCATCCTAGATGGTTGTAATACTTTTAGTGTGGCTCTGTCCCTGTTAACTCTGAGCAGAGTTTTACTGTTTATTTGCTTTTATGTTACTTCTATGAAAAATACTTGATGGTCTCATTAAACTTTGGTTGAATTTTACTTAAAAATAGCAGATAATTATCCTTAAAGACGATCTGAACATGCAGCCTCCTGTTCACGCCGGTACCATGCATATAAATGTGACTTTATGTGTATGTACAGCACGTCTTTCTGCTTGAATCCCTTTCCCCTACCTTTAAAATAGGTTTATAGGTAGAGCAATATCCCCACTTGAAAACTTTGAACTGACTATCTGTGTATGAGCGGTTGCTGTCAGAAGGGTCAGAATCAGTGATTGCTTGTCCTTTATTAACAGAGTCGTTGGTTAATGTGTTACTTGCACAATGGCAGCACCACACACTCATTGCTTGGATTTAGCTTGGAGTGGAGGGTCGCAGGCCTCGCTCTGTTGTTTAAGATAATCTGCACACACATCTGTCCGTGTGCTGCTCTTCCTATTCTCCCCACCACACAAGGTGTTACTGTTAAATATGACTGTAATGTGACAGCTTTAGTTTGGTTTACATGGCCTTATCTGTCCTGTGTTAACCACTATGTTTCTACTTAACACAACATGGCAGGTGAAGCTACCATGATGCTCATTGCAATGTCACGTCCCATTAATGCTCACACTGACAACACGTATGGTGGAGGTAGAGGGAAATTATTTAAAGTCACATTAAACTCGCCTGAAAGAAACTTTTATTAATTTACAGGCTTTTTTTTTTAATGTTTAATGACCTTTACGTTTCCTTGTTCATAAAGCAGAATGCTAAATAAAAAAGCTTTATAAGCAATGAGATGGTTCAGAGATAATTAGAATTAGATTAAAACTGCTTCATTTAATGCACATATTGTTGTGTTGGGAAGGCTGTCCCTATGTATATTTAAGTTAAATTAACACTGTATGAGAGTGTACTTAGTAAATGATTAGCTGATTAAGCATTATTACTATGTGTCTGAATGAACTGTAACAAAAGAAACTGGTCATTGTGATCACAAACTGGCACGGCTGTAAGGAGAGGACAGAGACATGAAATGCTGCAACTTACTATTCATCCATCTGCTCAACCAGCGAAGCTCCACACCTCAATTAATTGATCTCAAATCTGCCGTAAAGACGTCATGTTGGAAAGATCACTGCTAACAAATTAGCTCTAATGTTGTCTTCAGTAAAATAGTCATCGGCTAATTGATCAGCTTGTCATTTAATAACAGATAAAAGCTGTCATAACATGATTGCATTGATCCTTTTTTAAATAGATCCCTAATAAATGGAAAAGCAGGGTTGTCATAACTATTTGGGGTTACTGTCCGTTTAATTTATTGAGGTTAAAATATTTCAACATTTATGTCTTTGTCTTCTTTTTTTCTTTCAAATATTCAGAAACACAAGAAAAGCTCATTTTCCCTGTCATGCAATCAGCACATTTGTTTATAATCATTATAAATTTTCCTTATTTTTAAATTGTAGCTGTATGGACTGATATAGGAACAGTTTTTACTTAAACACTTCACAGCCTCTGTCCTTTACTCATTTATTTCCCTTTTGTTCGATTCCTTATCATGCAAGTAAGCGAGGCACTGCAGGAAGGAGCGAGAGGTGGCGGGGTTACCTGTGCTGAGTGGCCCCTCCTCTCCTCATCTGACCATTGCGAATGAGTAAACTTTGAACCACTCTACATGTCTTACCGCTGCTGCATGTCAACACCAAATGTCTGTGAATGGATAGAGACAGAAAAACTTAGACAAGCGTGAAGAGACGGCCAAAATCAAGACAAACCCGGCTGCCTCTCTTTGGTCTGTTTGTCAATACCTGGGCTGCAATACAGGTAAAGTGTTCACACCAGCCTTGAGCATTGCTTTATTATTTTTTCTTTACTTAAAACCATTCATTTTTAAACTCTTTTTGAAGCTTTTTTTTCCTTTTCTTATCACGCTGTGCCTCCAAAATAATCTAAATTATCTCCTTTTTGTTGGCAATTGAAACCAAAATGTTCCTCAAAAAGTTTTATATTGACACCTTTTAAAATCTGACAACATATTTGCACCTCTGACCTTTTTATTTTTAGATTTATTGTGTCTGCTACTTATTCCTGTAACTTCATGCAGACATTCAGCTTCTCGATCAGTCGTTTACCAGATTTACCTGTTACACCGCCTCAGGTTGATAGAAAAAACGGCAACAAAGACAAAGCAACTTAAACCAATCAGTGATAGGAATGGAGATCAAGGTGTCCTCACAATGCAACCAGTGGAACCAGTGGAGTGGCATGACACACTATGTGTGTGTGTGTGTGTTTAAGGTGGGGTATAAAAGAAATACTTCAGTGATAGAGATGCTGGTATAATTACACTTCCGGGTTCCTCTCATATAATGTGGACTTTTGCCCCTGTGAGGAGGGTTGTTTGTTTTATGTAAGTGTGTGTGTATATGTGTGTGTGTGTGAGGTCTGAAATCATTCATTCTTCGAAGCTACATTAAGTACTAAAAACACAGCTATGCATGATAATTGGAGTTGTTTTTTCTTAGGGATTGTATACTTTTTTTAAGGAAAAAGTTGAAGACCGAACAGTTTATGAGCCTTTCCTGGAGTCTGAGTGTCTTTTCTGTGTTTGTCAACAGGGTGGGATCAGGTGATTACAAAGTAAAGCTCGTTTTGAAGTCAACACAAGTTGGAATGTGAAAAATGTCAAAGAAGAAAAAAAATATAGATAGCGAGTTTGTTTTTGTAATACAAGCAGTTTTTGCACATCCATCTTTCTTTCTACACACATCAAGTTTCAAACAAGCTACCTTTCAAAGCCAATTCCAATGGGATAAATAGCATATTTTTTCAAATAGGCTTAATGTATCTCACTTTATCTGAGCTACCTCATCATAAAATAATCATTAGGTAATAATGAATATGACACTTTTTTGGTATCAACAAATAGTTTGTTAGTTTAAACATCTTTAAGCCACATAAATGTTATTTACCTTTAAGCTGAAGATCAATTTGACCTCAAACTATCCCACTTTATATAACATTTTGCCAAAGATCTTATGATTTAACGGTATAAATACATTCAGCATAATACTCATAAACTCATCTTGTAAAAATGTAAAAAGAGTTAAAAAAAATTAACAGTAAAAAGTTTCTGTAGATGTGTTAAAAGACTCAAAGTTTCAGATATTTATTATCACAGAGTTAAGGGTGGTATGTACTTGTCACATGCCTTGAGCCCACATTAAAATAACGTTTTTCCAAGTGTGCTTGTGCAGAAATGGGATGAGATGTTAGAACAGAGTTGCAGAATCAGCAGAGTTGTGACATTGGGTTAAAGCAGGCTTTCCACGTTTCCTTTCTGCAACACATCACATTCAAATTATGGGTTGTAATTAAGCTCGTGCAAAACCTTATAAGAAGAATCATTCCTTTTGAATAAGGTGTGATGCAGCAGGTAAACATAAAAACCTGCTGCAACATAAGTGGTCTGGAGTTGGAGTGATAAAATCTGCTATGGCATCTTCCTCTTTACCCACTTACAGTTTTTCCCTGAAGGCTCATCGCCTGAAAATCTGCTTCCAACTAAACCATCTCAATGTTTTCATGCATGACCCCTAAATGCTACAAAGGCACAGCTGTAACAACTTGAATAGCGTGTACGTAAAAGACGTTATGCTTCTCAGAACTTGACATTTGGAAGTGATAACCATAACCTGCTTGTTTATAAGATGTGATCTGCCTTCACTGAATGAGGATCTACAGAACTACCCATTATGCCTCTCTCATATTTTCATAATCTAGAAGCTAGCACAGGATGTGGGGTAAAGTTAGCTTGCGGTTTGTGGGGCCTACTAGCTGCTATTTTAGCAAGTGAGCGCTATTTTAGGAATGAGGTGGATGAAAACGTCTCCCTTTTTTAAATTTATTTCACAAATATAATTTACTAGCCATTTCTACCGAGTGTCAAGCATGTACTCTGTTTTATATCCGGGCCTCTATGGAATCAGATTTGTTTCAAAAGATTTGTTTTTGAGCTGTCACTCAAAAACTCACCAGCCAATAGGAATGCGCCCCTGAAACAGGTTTTGGTTTTGAGTCAGAAATGAAACCTAACATCAAGAATCAAAACCAAAAACTGTGAACCACAACAAAAAGGAAGAGAAGGGAAAAAGCGGACGAGGAAATTACAAACAAAACTAATTAGTTTAACTAAACAAAAGCTTAATAGTTTTCATGACGATTGATCTTTTTATTTTGAGATAATTTATTTTGCTTGAGTTTTAGAAGGTTTTGTTTTTAATCTCGGTTTTTTGTTTGAGTCTCAAAATGTTTTGCTTTGGAACTTTTGGATCCAATTTGATTCCATAGGCGCCAGGCAGTGCATATCACCTCAACTAAAAGTGCTTTTAATAGTTTCTTTGTGATGTTTCATATGAAAACTGGCCTTTGGAACATTTCTGGACTCCAGTTTTATTAAAAGACACTGTATTTTATATATAATGTAGGCTACCATTCTCATGAGCATGCCTTGTAATAAGCGGCTTCGCTTGTGTTACACACTTTCAAGGAGAGCCAGTAAAATCTTTATCAACTAGTGTGACATGGGCAACGTCAAAAGAGGTCATTTGAAACAATGTCTATTATGGCCTTGAGCAGGCTAGCTGATTAACCTGAGGAATGTATTTGGCGAAATCCTTAAAGCTAAAGCGTGTCTCCTGATTAGCGATACATGTATCTGAATGAGAGGCTCCTCGTTTTATGATTGTTGCATATGATATGATAAATGTGACTATTGGTAATGGTATTGTTTCCAATCCTTGTGAGGTGGAGTGTAGTTTTTTGAGTGACGTTTGAGGTAAATGTTGAGGTCCTGGAGGCAGGTTGGGGAGGTGGGGGGGCTCAGATTAAATGAACTGGAATCATCCCACCGTGGTGAAGTTAGTGTGGGGTGGAGGCAGTCCCTTACAAACTCTGCCTGACCTGAAATTCTTCAAGCCAGTTTAACTTTTAAGGCTTTTAGTACTTAGAAGACCTGAAGATTTGTCCCCACCTCCTCTTTCCCCCTTTTACTTTTTACTAACCTCTCTTACTCCTTTCCATCCTTCTTCTACAACCAACCCCCTCTGTGCACACACACACTTTTCCTACTCTTTCTTGATTTCATCCCTTTCTTCCCATGTTTCCTCCCTTCCCCCTCCCCGCCGCTCGTCTTTGAGCTTGGTTGAACCAGAGGAATTATGGTGACAGGTACATGGATGGGAGGAAAGAACAAAAAAAAAACTAGAAAAAGGAAGAAAGAGGGAATTGGGAACAGAGATTTGGACAAATATACGGTGTTTAGACATTGGAAAATGTAGTGTGGACTTCCTTTATGTCAGTCAGTACTGAGACTTAATGCTTTATTGATCACATTGCAGTCACAGCTGAGACAATATGTGTCCGCAAAAGGTCAACCATTACTTCTCTATTGTCAAGTTAGCCGTTTAATTTGATTACAAGTGGATTTACTTGTGCACGCTAAGCTTTTTTATGGTATTTATTCTGTGAGGGTTGCGTTCATGATACATTATCCATGCTTGACTTTTTCAAGGATAAATTCTATCCTTGAAAATCCTTAAACGAACGTCACATTTTTAAAGCACTTTTTACGTTAGGCTGGTTAAAATGGCTTTCAGGAAACGAGTGTCACCTGAGCAGCGTTGTGTGCCGCTAGCCATCGTACGGCTGTGCAGGCATAAACAGCAGGACCTCTGGTCTTGTGACACGCTACTCATTTACTTATATGGATGACTTGTCAAATCAGTGTGTCCTCAGCCACTGATTATCACTGCTGCTTTATTGCTAGTTTATTCCCTATTTTTTGTTGTCATGCCTGTGTAGCAGATTCAATATATCTGGATGTGTGTGTGTGTGTGTGCAAACGCATGTGTGACCCTGGCCTTAATTTGAAACCAGCTTATCAGAAACATTCAACAAAGTCCAAGAGGCACTATCTTCTCTCCTTACTCTTGTGCGATTACTGCTGATTTAGTTCTGAGTAATTGCGTCCCATCTTAAACACAGCACTAACCGTGAAAATTAGACTTCCATCATGATCAAAAACCAATAGTAATCAATGCATGGGCCATTACAAATACTATGTGTTTAAAATGGGTTTAAAAGATCAAATAAATGGGATTATTTTTGGTTTAATGTAAAAAAAAAAAAAGGGGGGGGGGTGTTTTCTTTTATTTGCGCTTCAAATCAAAGCAGGTTTTCATCATTAAATCTGTTTTACATTGCAAAAATGATGACCAAAATCCCTTTTTTTTAAAGATAATTTGTATGTTTTGTACCCATTTAAAGGTTTCTATGTGTTGTGCTAATTTAGCCTTATTTTTTCCTTAAACCCACCTGAAAGTGAATATAAACCACGTCTGAATAATGATTTAAAGAACATGTTCGATGATTAAAAGGACAAAAATAAATGTTTTAGTTCCTCTTTCCAGGATTACTGTGGGGTTTAACAGTTAACTGCTGACCTGATGTGCTGATGGCTCTTGTGTTCGGTCACCAGAACACCTGAACCCTGTGGCGTGAATCCATGTTTTGATTGGCTCTCGCAAATGACTGACAGTTAATCTTTAATTTGCACTAACCTTGTCGACTTTGAGGGAAACCTGGCTTTCACATAAATCCTCCATTTTTTTTAGGTTTTACAGACATGCCAGATGACTAGTAACCAGAAAGAATACACATTAATCAACATGTTATTATAAAAACACAGTTTTTATACACCAAACGTACAAAAAAAAAAAACTTGAAATAGGAATAAAACAATGAATTCACATTCATTGAAACAAGCTTGTGCTCAGCTTTAACAAGATCCTCTCTCTTTGCTGTTTCACACTAATATAATAAATATCTATTATTTTATATTAATATCGGAAATACTCATTTTTATGTTTGTGAAGTCACTGTCTAGACCTGGAGTCCATGAAAGAATGTCTCAGTTGGGATCAAACTGGTTGAAAGGGAATTATAAACCAGCTCATCTGCTTGTAGAACTGGGATGACAACCAGTTTGGTTTTCACTTGTCACTCTTTTGTAATCAGATTACATAATCTGGGTTAGATGTAATTAATTACTCAGCCCTGATCCGGCTCTCTTTTTGTGTGTTTGCTCAGTCTTTGGTTTGAATAGCTGTTGAAACTTAGCGTGTGCTTGACTTTTATCCACCTTTCCTTTCCCCTCACTCCTGCTTTTTCTTGCTCTTTTCAAAAGAGTTTGAGGAGTTTTTAAACAGAAAGTCTGTGCAAGCTGAGCGCTCTCGTTCGGCCGTTGTTTTCCCTCCTATCTGCTCTCTTGAGCGCTCAGGAAGGTGTGTGTTGTTTGCTTTAGTTAAGCTGTGCTAGAAGCATGCTCTCCGTTGTTATGCACAGAAAAACACACACACGGTTAAAAATCATGTGCTGACGTGACATAAATCACTTCGGCGGCTACTCCCAGTCAGAATTTCCAAAGTTTTCAACCAGCATTTGAACATTTCCTGCCCTTTCCTCACATTTCTGCATCTCTAAGCAGAAAACCCTTAAAGGTTATTAAAACTCCGTTTCCCATCATACATCTCTTTATCATACAAGATCACCTGCCTTTTTATTCCTCCATGGCTAAAATAAAAGTGAAGAACCCACAATAGACGGTCTCTAAGTGCGTTATTTATACTGAATGGAAGTGAAGATGTACTGACAGCAGTGGGGGAAGCATCTGGTATCTGTGGTACAGCACACTGAATACTTGGATGGACATTAATTACTTTCCATCGCTTTTATTTACATCATAAAAGAAAAATCATCTCTGCATTTTTTATTCACACAGACTCACAAACACTCACTAAAGTACCTGTTTTAGCTCCACCCTCATCAGCTCTCATGTCTGCAGCTTTCGCTCTATGTATGTGTGTGTGTGTGTGTGTGTGTGTGTGTGTGTGTGTTAGTGTAGAGGAGGCTGGACTCTGTGCTCAGTGCCCTGCTGTACCTGTCTCTCATGGAGGTGGACTTACACTCCCAGAGCAGGCGGCCAGGCAGCGGAGCACAGTGAAGCAACCGGGGTAGCTATCCTCTCTGACTACTCTCTGCTTCTGCTTCCTCTTCTCTTTCTCACCACCATCCCTCTGCAGCAGCATTATCTTTCTCAGGGTTTCTGCTCTGTTCCAGTCTCACTTCCCTCTCTGTTTCTCTTTTTGCTTCAGCTGCAGAGGGACTTGTTGTCCTTTAACAGCACCTTTTGTGTGGCTTTAAACTACGTTTGATTGCTTCTGTTGTTTAATACGTGATAGATTTAAGGGATAAGTCAGTCTGTGTTTACACGTGTCGTCTGGGATCCCACCTGCTGTTGGTGTGTGTTGTAACAGCAGCAGATCGAGGCTTGCATTTTAAGCGTTAGTGTTTGGTTCATCCTGTTCTGCTGAGTTGTGACATGGTCATCAGGGACTGCTGGCTGTGAATCAGTCGCTTCCACGTGTCCACTAAGATGGCAGCTTCCTGAGCCCTGTTTTCCTCAGTACACCGGGTCACTGTCAGTCAGGATAACAGCTAACTGAGATAAGTATTGTTCCTTACTGTTGTGCACATTCATAGAGGTTTGAAGCTTCTTAATCTGCATTATAGTGTGACGGTGTTCAAATCAGGTGATTTTTCAGTCAGACTTGAATTTACTTAGCAACAGAGCTTTTCCTCTATTAAGCTGCAAATGCACTTTATAAGGCTATATATTTATTTATTTGTGGGGTGAAAAAGGGATTTACCAGCAGCAATCATTCGTGATTATACAATGATCCCTAAGTGATCCCATAAAAGCTTTTCTGTCCCCTCATAAAACAATCCAATCCTGAAAAACAAGCTGTCAATATACAGTGAATCAGGTGCTTCTATGGCTCATAAACATTACCTAATGGACAATTTCCATGGCAATAACTGGAACACTAACTTCCTTCAGTGCTCGCTGGTTATTCCTTTCCTTCAAAGTTCATAACCTTTGACCAGGTGAACTCTGTCTGAGCTCTGAATATGTTTAACCTGACAACTGCTGACTGTTCCTGTTATGCACCAACTAAAGAGCCCATAACTTTCTTTAACCCCCATCCTTTTTCTTTGTTTTACTAGCTGAAACATCATCTGTAAATCTTTATGTCCTCTGTGAACAAAGGCTGTGATTTGTGTTCACTCAAGTTAATCATCTACCTGGCTTTGCCTCAGGTTTCCTTCTCACCTCTTTCCCTCACATAGACACAGGCTTGCATGCACTCCATGTATATATATATATATATATATATAAAAGTATCTTTGCTCTTTTATATTATGTTTCACTGCTTGCTTGCTGGCTTTGATGCTTCCTGTTGTCTGTAATTTTGGTAACTCTTTCAGAAACTTCAGAAACATTTGTACGCCACACACTTGCAAATATTCTCATATCTTTGATTTTCGCTTCACTTCTGTTACAGTCAGCACTGAGGAAGTTAGGAATATCTCCAAGTGGTCAAAAGCAGGAAGCAGATCAGCCCTCTAGTAAAAAAAAGAGAAAAAAAAACTGTGACACACCGATTAGGGATCCGTGTGTGTGTGCGTGTGTGTGTGTGTGTGTGTGTGTGTGTGTGTGTGTCACCCCTATGTCTTGACCTCAAAGTGCTACATTGCTTTGTTTTTATCACCTTGCCGAACTCCCAAAGTGAATATTGTCCTCCCTTTGTCATCAGGCTGACAAGATAAGGCTGATTAGACATGGAGTCGTGTTAGCACATCACCGTGATAGGAGGAACACACTGAGCTGTCAGAGCAGGGAAATAAACCAAAACAGAGACAAATTATGACAAAAGTGACTAAATGTTATCACCTTTAAAGAGCGTGTTGACTGATAGGTGGAAACTCCAGCTTCACCAACCAGAATCTTTACATTTTTTTGCTTGAAATTTGTGTGTTTGTGTAGACTCGTGTCATCTGGACCTGAGTGAACTGCCCGCTAAAGACAGAGGCGGAAATAGCAGCATGTGTTTCCTTACACTCAGCTGTTACCCTGTTTTGACCTTCTTGTCAAAATAATTGAAAAAAAGTCCTCATCAACTGAAAATGTTGTATAAATGCCTTCCTTGTAAGTTTATACTGTTCAGTCCATTTCCTTCTTTTAAAGTGACATTCAGGTCACTTTCATCCTCACTTGAGATGTGGGCAAACTTAGACTACAGCTGTGAGGGAACTAAACTGGTGGGCTTTGTGTAAAATACCATTGTAGATGTTAGGTAAGTATGTTACCATGGTTACTTTGCTTCATATTGCTTTATCTTTGTTGACAGCCTCACCTGTCTCCATCATGGTCTAGGCAATCTTTAATTTCAGGACATTAAGTTGTGTGTGTGTGTGTGTGTGTTGTTAACCTGCTGTGGATTTTTCCGTTCTGAATGCTGGCTGTGTTGGAAAATAACAGAGTAAGCGGTTTATGTTTTGGAAGCCGATTTCTGATTGTTCTCTGTTACTCATTTAGGGCTGTGCCCCTTAATGAAACCACACACACACACACACACACACACACACACACACACACACACACACACACACACACACACACACACACACAC